>JANBXA010000491.1:37600000-38175000 GCA_030556225.1 Cricetiscus sungorus | reverse complement strand
GATGGGAGATTGTCAAGTTAGAAAGCAGGATTGGTACCCTGAGCTCAGGAACAGCCTTCATAATTTTTTCATAATATTTAACTATTATGTTAACTATTCCATCTGTGAGGCTTCTACCTAAAGTGGTGAGTTCTTGTACACCATGCTTTTAAGGAATTCAAAATGATATACATAGTTAATTGCTCCTGAGTTTAGTAAATGCAAAGTTAGTATAGTTCAGGGACAAACACAGAGTACAAATGATATACAATAATGAACTGGATAAGCACAATGCAGATTGTGTCTATTTTGGGGGTCAGGTTTTTTAATTCAAGGGAATGCAATATGAGAAACTTGCCTCCCATGCTGAAAAGCAATGTTGAATTTTACAGTGTCGAAGATTATAGAATTCATTGCCACTTTTAAATTGTATCAGAGGAAAAGAACAATGTCAATCAGGGTTTCAAAGGGGCCCTGTCCAGGCAAAATAGAATTATTTGATAGATTTCACTGATTCATTATTTAACATTGGACAGTGTTTGGAATGATAGTAAAAATTATACTTTGAAACTACTTTTTGTGCAACTGTGTGCTCTCCCATATACCCATTTTTTGGAATGAGGAGCTCAAATAGTCCCATAGGTTTAGGTTTCTATTTTGAAATAAAATTATAATATATATTTATTAACTATCTATGACAGGGATCATAAGATAACAAGAACTATGAATCATAGATATTTAAATGGGACACAACCAACAGTGATATTAACACTGAACATTTAGGAAAACCATCACAAACTATAAAATGGTATCTTGAATTAAAGGTGTGTTATATTATGTATAAATTCTATGCCTTTCTTATTTGCTGTTAGAAATATTGGACAGTATTTTGCTTTCCCAGCCTTAAAAAACAATTATCATTTCCAAATTTTGACTATAAGGCAATTTAACATGTTATGGTAAAGGAGGAAATACTAGATGATAGTTGAATTTAGCCAATTAGTAAACTGCTCTAAACCTCAGAGAAATTAGTTACATATATGATTCCTTTTTCCATAAAACATACACAGATACTCTTCCACACACACATGCACACATACCCATGTGCCCATCAGTGAGACCTCGGGTCCACAATCAACTCAGTGTAGATACCAGACCCACAAAGCCTAGGAGTTTAGAATCTTGTTGTTTGGAGCAGTAAACTTTCTAAAAACTCCAAGCTTTTATTTTTCTATTCTCCATTCTAACAATGTAAGTTTACTTTGACTTTAGCAAATATGATAAAATCAGATTACAGATAAGCATTGCCTTAACTCTGGGACATCTAGAGGTATTTTTTTCTCTCAAGAAAGTATAGCTAGAATCATTACTACAGTTTTTTTGAAAACTCCAATTATCCCACAGTTTATGAACCCAAATGCTCACTTCTTTACTAGTGATCTCTTTAAGTACTTGAATCAAGAGAAATAAATAATTATTAGTGACTTTGATAACTCACAATTTGAACACAGTACTGAGGAACAACTTTCTAAAAGTCTTTACAAAATAGAATGTAATATAATGGAATTTTGAGACAGTTAAAAATGTTCTTTTACTTTTCAGCTAATCATAAAAGTTTAAGAATGAACAACATGTTCCACTATCTCTTTGTATAAAAGTTTATAACTTGAATAGATTAAATAATATTATAATGGAGTCAAAATTATTTTGTGACTATTATTTATTATTTACATTTGTTTGGGGGTTTTGCCTTTTTAGCAGGACATTAGTTTGTATTGCATGATAGAAACTAGCTTTGAACTTGTGACACTCAGACCTCAGGCAGGTGTGTGCCACTAAGCCTATGCATGAGTTTGCACTAAGTGGACACACTCCCTTAATTATGGTTTGCCTCTTTAGGACATTATTTGCCTCTTTAAGTCTCTGTATCCTAAGTTGAATTTTAACTCTGTTTTCTAAGACACAAGAATGAGAACTGGAAAACGTACACAAAAACACACACTCATCCTTCGTGCCTACCTACTCATAAGACCAGAGGCAAGATTCTGTAGAATAAATACTAACATTTGGAAATATATGCTATACCAACCTCTCCTCACCTATCTACCAATGCCTGTAACATGTGCTGTATTGTTTCTAGGATTTTTGTCCCCCACTGTAAGTCAGGGTGTTGAGTTCCCTGTCTGTGACAGTTCTCTTCTGATAAACGAACCACCTTTTTCATGTATTAGATCCCATTGGTTACATCATACCCTAGAATAGATGTAACTGGACCTCTCTAACTTACATGTTTTCACTAACCGTGGAATTGAACTTTATTTCTTAGTCAGCAGTTTATCAGGTCAGGATGAGGGCGCATATATATATATATATATATATATATATATATATATATATATATATATATATATATATATAGTTTTTCTTTCTCTCTTTGGTCCCTCAGAAGAAAAAAGTAGTTCAGAGATCTCCTTTTCCTCATGAGAATTATACAGTACCTCCACCTCAGAAATTCATGGGTTAAAAGATATAAAATTAATTTGGTTTTAAATCTGTAGAAATGTTCTTGCTAGCTAACTTTCTAAAGGTTTGCCTCAGTCACTATGGAAAGCAAAAGGAGCTATTTTAAATACACTATACATATTTCTGACATTGTTTCTGTCTTTTGGTTCAGGCCACAGTGTAAATTTAAGTCATTTCTTCATATGCAGTGCTGCATATGATGTGTCATATGTTAATCGTTCTTCGGAAACACTTCTTATGGCTTCCTCGTCAGTTTCCTGTGGTTCTGGACATTAAAACACAGGATGTTGTACGTGTTGGGCAAGTATTTATTACAGAGCTGCATCCCTAGCCCTCTTTAGTTCTGAATAATAAAAAAATGCATATTGAATTTAAATGGAGAATGTCTCGACATGCTTTCAAATAAAAAATTAAATCTCCTATACTTGATCTTTGTCCTGACTACAAAATTCTACAATCACAACCTCATCTAAACATAGAACATTCAGATTCCAAAACACAACCTGTGTACCCTATTCATATTCAAAGGCAGTTCTTCTTTTTGTCTTTGGATGGCTACTGTTGAACACAATAGAATGTAATGCTTATATCTTCCACTTGTATAACATGTCATATCTTATAAGTCATTACAACTTTCTGATGTGGTGAATAGCCTTTGGCTTTATCAGCATACAATCAAAGATCAAAATATAAAGTGTGCACTGCCAAAACAGATCTGTCTATGGTCGCCATTGTTCAGCTCATGTTTTTTCAGTCATTCTAGTAAGACTTTGGTGAAAGTCTTAAAATAACTCAGAGACACAATGTCTCAGACAACTCCATGATCTTCCAACTCTTTTGATTTTTGTTTTTCCTTTATTCTCTCTCATACAATACATCCCAACTGTGGCCTCCAATCGTTCCTCCTCCACAACCTCCACTCCAGATCCATTACTCCTCTATTTCCCAGAGCACGCATCCCTTTGATAACAAATGAACTCAACATAACAATAACAAGATGGAATAAGAGCAGCAAAAAAGGCAAAACAACAAACAAACAAACAAACAAACAAAACACTAAAACTACAAACAAAAACATATAACGAGAAAAACCCTCATACCAAATATCAAGGCTGGACAAGACACATCCAGTGGGAGGAAGAAAAGAGTCCCATGAGCAAGCAAACTGTGAAAGCTAAAGCTACTCCAACTCCCACTACTAGCACTCCAACCAAAACCCCAAGCTAAACAACCACAGCATTTATGCAGAGGGCCTAGGGCCCACCCATGCAGGCTCTGGGGCTGCTGGTTTAATTGTCTGTCTCTCAAGTCTTTCCACACCCTCTTCTGCAATGTACCCTGAGCCTTAGATGTGAAAGCTGTTTTATAGATGTATCCATGGGGACTGGGCGTCATAGCTCTTCTACTTGGTTGGTAAAGGAAGGTCTCCATCTGTTGAAGAGAGGTTTGCTGATGAGAGCTCAGGACTAACACTTATCCCAGGTTACAAAGAAAATATTTAGAATATAGTTAGGGATTGTGCTAGTGGTTGTGGTGACTGCTGCAAGAAGTAAATTCAAGGTCGATGACTTCACCAGTACTGAGCACTTGGCTGGGTTTTCAATAGCAAACTTGAGTTCTCTCTTGTTGAGAGAGAACTCCTCTTGTTGAGAAGGTCTCACAAGAACTAGTCCTTAAAGAGGCATTTAGGTCAATTCTTGCTCAGGAGTAACTGAGCTTCTCTGTTTGGAGTGCATTGTGTCTTCAGCAATAGGGACTTAAGTGAGATTTCTGTGGGTCAATCAACGAAGATAAGAATAGTGTATGATATTTGGAGAATATCCTTGACTAGCCACTCAATAGAGAGCTCTCTTACGCATGGTCATCCCAGATCAGAAAGTTTCCTTTAAGTTATATGTTTATTTATACATATACCACATGTATTATAGAGTATTTAGTAGATAGTTAATAGTATGATCTCTTATTATTTTTTTTCAGAAATCCTTACTGTTACTTTACCCTCCTCTCTCCTTCTGTGTTTATCTTACTCTTGTCTTACTAATTAGAATCTTCCTTTCCCTCTCTCCCACCAGAATGCTTGCATCCTGATTTCCCCTCTCTACTCCTTCCTTAGCACCACCCCAACCTTGGCATTGGTCCCTTTTTATTTTCCTGGTTTCTGAAGTTCATCCTTACTATATTCACATCTGAATGTTTGGAACTTAGAAGCTCTAATGATAGAGAACATGTGACATGAGTTTTTCTGGACTCAGTATGACCTTTGTGAGGTCCATTTGTTTACCTATGCCCCTTAACAGCTGAATAGTACTATTCCATGGCATATATAGGCTACATTTTCATTATATATTTGTCATTTGAAGAACATTTAGGTTCCTTTCATTTCCTAGGTATTGTGGATAGAGCAGCAAGAAACATGGCTGATCAAGTGCCTGTGGAGTGGGATGTGGAATTCTTTGGGCAGTATACCAAGGAATGACATCACTGGGTCATAAGAGCAGAGCTATTTTTATTTTTGAGAATTTTACATTTTTATTTCCATAGTGACTGTAACAGTTTGCTATCCCTACAACAGTGAATGAACATCAAGAATAGCATGCTAAAAGTAGACAAAGAAAAGATTTAGAGTTTCAACCCTACAAAGAGAATTACAGGGACCTAAAGAATGCTTAGAATGAGAGAAAATACTCTCCTCAGAATGGCTCACTGAGTTTTTAAGCAGTACCAGATAGTCAATTCTAACAGAATACATGCACATACAATTAACATCATATAGACTAAACAAGTTGTGTTTAAGCAAATATACATTATATAAGTACACATGTATGCAATAACAATATAAAGAGAAAGCATCCATGAATGTAAAAAAGAACAACAAGGGATATATGGGATGTTTGGAGACAGGAGAAGGAAGGTAGAAATGTTGTAATTATATTTTAATCTCAAAAAAAGAAGAATAAAGATACATATTTAAAAGAAAAATAACTTCATTCAAAAAGTAAAGGGCATTTTGTTTTAGACAAATTCATTGATTTTTTTTCTTTGTTATGAAGGCAGTGAATTTTTATGCAAAGAATACAGACACAACTTTGTTTTTTAAAGCAAGATAATAATAATAACATCTGAATGATTAGAGTGAAAATAGACTGATTAATAATTAGGTAACAATGATGTCATGTGACAGCTCCTGGGCCAGTGAGCCTCTTATCATACTGATTTTCTTGATCTAAGTATTTATTATAACTGTATTCTCACTTCATGAAAGTCCCTAGGGTTACTATCCATTTCACACAGTATCGTTTCTATGCTCTTTTGCTTTCAAGAAGCCACAAATCATAGAATGAGCTCAATAGAGTATAACTCAAGGTGAATTCTGCCCATACTGATGTTATTGGTATTGACATTATTAGTATTAAAAATTCTAGTCTTCACACTTTATTTCTATAAACACTGGCCTAACTCCTGGATCCAGCTACAGAGGAGGAGTGATGAGCCAAGGGGTCAAGACCAGGCTGGAGAAACCCACAGAAACATCTGACCTGAACAAGGGGGAGCTCGTTGACCCCTGACTGATAGCTTGGAAACCAGCATAGGACTAACCCAGACCCCCAGAATGTGGGTGTTACTTGGGAGGACTGGGCATTCTTTGGGGCCACTTGTTGTGGGTCAGTATTAATCCCTAGTATGCAAATGGCCTTTGGGAGCCCATTCCACATAGAGGGATACTCCCTCAGCCTAGACACATAGGGAAGGACAGGGCCCTGCTCCAAATGATATGACAGAGTTTGAAGATTCCCCATGAAAGGCCTCACCCTCCCTGGGGAGCAGAAAGGGGATTGGATGGGAGTTGGTGGGGGGACAGGGAAGGACAGGAGGGTGAGGGAACTGGGATTGACATGTAAAACAAGATTGTTTCAAATTTAAATTTAAAAAGGAAAAAAAAACAGTCTATTTCTCAGGTGTAAAACTGATAAATGTATTTCACTAGAACTATAAGCTAGCGCACTTCTGTTTTTTGTAACATGAAATTTTCACTAGATGATCATTGCCTTACATAGGCTCTCAAAATGCACATATAGAACCTTTACTTGCCCCAAGATACTGGATAAGAACATGTTATACTTTTTTTTTCCATTTCCCTCATGAACTAACATTTCATCTGTGTTGTCATCATATAACACACAGCTATGGGCACATCCACACACATACATTTAAAATCACTGTCATGTGAAGTAGTCGTCGCTAACAAACCACGCTCATGTTACAGTGTTATTGGTGTGCCCTTGAATTACAGTGAGAGTATACCTAATATGGAACATGAAACATAAAATACTTCAAAACTCCAAGCCTTTTTGGTAATAAAGTAATGTGCAAATCTTTTGGATGTTGGGCCATTTCATGTTTCCAAGTTACTGATCAAGAGTGTTCAACCATTAAAATCTATGCAAATATTCCAAACTGTGAAAATCTCCAATATATAAAACACACACACACACACACACACACACACACACACACACACACACACACACACACACACAAGGCCTACAGCAATCAAGTAGTTGCTGCTGTTATCTGACAACATCTTCCCAAATTCTATGTGTTGAATTCTTTCTGCTGTGATAGTACTGAGAAAAAGAGCATTTAGGAGTTAATTAGATGATGAAGGAATCTGGTTGAGGAAGGGGATTAACAGCTATGCAAAAGAAGCTTTGACATTCTTCATACTCAGCCCTTTTGCCTCTGCCCTGAAGAAGCCACAGTCAGGAAGCAGAGAATGAGTCACCATCAGACAAGGGATTTGTTAAACTTTTTATCTTGACACCTCAGCTTCTTGAAGCTGAGCAAAATGAAATCCTGTGGTCTTTAAATTTTTCATAGAGTAGGTTTTCAAAAACCAAAATGGAAAAAGATGTATTTGAGTTTTATTGTTGCTGTTCTTAATTTTTTTAAAAGATTATTTTATTTTCTGTGTTTTGCCTGTATGTATGTCAGTTCATTATGGGCATGCCTTATGCCCATAGAGGCCAAAAGAAGGTACCATATTCCCTGGAATTACAGACAACTGCAAACTGCCATGTAGGTTTTGTGATACAAACCTAGGTCCTCTAGAACAACCAGTGCCTCTAACCACTGAGCTATCTCTCTAGCCCCTGTAGCTGTTTTTATACAAGTTCCTATCATGTAGCTCATAGGAGCCTTACAATATCTCCAAAATTTTCATGTTATAGATGTTTCCTATGACACATTTTTCTCAACACAAAAATGTTTGCTAAAGTTCAGATGTTGATCTTTCCCATAAGGGCATATGTTAAAATATTAGTTTGCATAGTTGTGCCATAGAAGATGATTCAAACATTCAGAGGTTAGGCCTGTTTGGAAGTATTGGGCCAATGAGGTGAGGCTCTACTTTGGAGAGGGCTTATGGATTCCAGTTCCTCTCTCTTTTTCTCCTGATTCTGGGCCATTTGGTGAGCACTTTTTGCCACCAGTGACTTTATCATAAAATGTTACAACTCTGTAGTTACAAAACAATGAGTTCAAAAGATCAGGGATAGGAATTCCCAAAATTGGGAGTCGAGATACATTTTCTGTCTTTATAACCTAATGATGTCAGGCATTGATTTCAATGACAGAGACTATATGAACAAACTATATGTTTGTTTGGTTGTTTGTTTGTTTGTTTGTTTGTTTGTTTTAACCAAAATGAGTCTTAGAAACTTTACTGGTGCTGCGATACACACCTTGACCAACAGCAACTTGAGCAGCAAAAGGTTCATTTGGCTTATAGTTTGCCAGCTACCCTTGAGGGAAACCATGGCAGAAAAGCAAGCAGAGATGGCTGAACAATGCCGCTTATTAGTTTGTTTCCTCTGGCTTGTTCAGCTACATTTTATACTGCTCAGGTTCACAGGCCTAGCTATGTCACTGTACCTCATAGGCTTGACCCTCATATATCAATTAGCCATTAAGAAAATTCCTCACAGACTTGCTCGCACACCAGTCTCATGAAAGAATTTCCTCAATTGAGTCTCTTTTTTCCCAGGTGTCTTAGAGTTTCTATTGTTGTGAAGAGACACCATGACCATGGCAACTCTTAAAAAGAAAGTAACATTTACTTGGGGTGGCTAACATTTTCAGAGTTGTCTGTTATCATCACAGTGCAAATGGATGGTGTACAGACAGATATGATTCTGGAGAAGTAACCAAGTGTCCTATATCTTGGTTTGCAGGCAACAGGAAGTGGTCTATGCCACAGGACAATATCTTGATCACATATAAGACCTCAGAGTCCACTCCCACAGTGACACACTTCCTATAATAAGACCACACCTACTCCAACAAACCGTACCTCCTAATAGTGCCACTCCACCTTTCTTTAGACTTACTTAAAAGTCTAAAGTTCAAAGTCTCTTCTGACATTCATGTAATCTAACTTCAATACTTCATAAAATCAAAACCAAAAAGTAGACCACATACTTCTAACATATAATGCCACAGGATATACATTACCATTCCAAACGGAAGGGAAGGGAGCATAGTGAAAGAATACTGAACCAAAGCAAGGCCAAAATCCATCTGGGCAAACCCCAAACTCTGCATCTCCATATAAGTTGTCAAGGAGCTCTGCTTAGCTTTGTTGACTGCAACACACTTCTCTCTCAGGCTGATTCCACTCCCTCTCAGTAGCTTTCCTTGGCAGGTATCCCATGACTCTGGCAGCTCTAACATCTTGGAGGGCTCCAAGGCCATCCAGTCTTCCATTTCATAGCTTCATGCTGTGTCCTCTCTAGGCCCCCATGCAAGGACATCACCAACATAATTGTGGAGGCAAGTTTCATTGCCCCTTTATTCTATCCTTAACTCTAAGGCAAGACCCACATTGCCAAAGCTGCCAAGTTTAATTGCTAACTGGCACTGTATCATGTCCCCTTCATTCAATTTCATCTTCCCCAGCTTTGTTTCAATGGTTTGCTTCATCGCCTAAGCTTTTCTGGAATGTGCTTTGTTAACTAGGCTGGCCTCAGGCTCAGAGATCAACCAGTCTCTGCCTTTTGAGTACTAGGGTTAAAGGTGTGCACCACCATACTAGATCTAAGTTTTTCTTTAACTTTTTTTTTCACAAATGGGAAACATGGCTGGGTGTCATTTTGCCCTGAAGTCACCACTCCATTTACTCTGTTTCTTAATCTGTTTATCTACTCAAACACAGGACCTAGTTCTATCCCACATTTTGGTGTTCCTTTTCTCCTTAAATTTTATGTTTTGTGATTTACCCTGCTCAACTTTCTCATTTGCAGCACACACCCCTTGGCTCCTACCATCAACCCAACTCCATTCAGTCCACATCTGCTGTTCTTATTAGCATATAACATACAGTCCTAGTGCCTCCAATGTCATGGCGTCTTCACTACAACCAAGACTGCACTTTCCCCAGTGGACTCTCCTGTCCTCTCAACTTGCCAAATTCAAACTTCCCTCCAATACCCCTTCATCTCTTTGAGACCAGTAACTCCTGGGAGGCTTGCAATTACAAAATTCTTAAAGTTTGAGATAATATCATTGACCTACACTGTGTGTTGACACTTAAAAATACAATTCCTAGAAGATTTCACATCAGTGATGATGGCTACTCTTATTAACCACAGTTGACTTTCCAGCCCCAGATAAGCAGTATTGAGTATCCCAGATAAGCAACGTTTTCACTTAGCAATGCTGGCATCTTGATAATCCCAGCTGATATTTGTACCCAAGATGATCAGAAATCATGGATTAACTTTTCCTTTGAGATACAGTCTCACTATGTCACCGTGGTTGTTCTCAAACTCCCTATGTAGACCTGACTGGCCTTGAACTCACAGAAGTCCAATTGTCACTACCTCCCAAGTGATATGATTAATTGCATGCATCACCATGCCCAGCTAGATTCTTAATTCAAACTGTGACATAAATGGACCCAACAAACTCTTAACCATTCTTGCGATATTTCACAAGCCAGGACTCTTTTGTCTATATTTATCTAAGCATTAACTTCAGAGTTCACACAATAGTTGAATAAGCTCTGGCACTCAGTGACTTTTCTATTCTGAAGTTTCCAAACACTTCATCTTCCTCCCACAAAGCATTCCAAGGCACAAAAGCATGTAGTCAAGTCCATCAAAATAACACCACACTTCTGGCACCAACTTCTACCCTAGTTGCTTTCCTGTTGCTGTGATCAATACTATACCATGCCCCTAACCCCAAACTGTGAGAACATTGAGCATCGGTTCATTTGGCTTAAAGTTTTTAATCTATCCTTGAGGAAAGTCAGGCCCAAAACCAAGCAGGAACCTTGAGTCAGGTACTGACACAACACAAAGGAACTCAGAATTTGGATTGATTATTGAATAATCCTCTGCATTATTCAGCTACTTTTTTTGTAGCCTATGCTTTCCTACATAGAATTGGCACTGACCACAGTAAGTGAGGCCCTGTTATGGGCACTTTCCCACCAGCCACATTAGCCCCAAATAACACATAGAAAGGCTGTATAAATTATGAAACTGTTGGTCATTGGCTATGGTTTCTTATTGACTAACTTTGACTCAACTATTAACACATTTTTCTATTAATCTAAGATTTCCATGTGGTATTGGCTTACTGGGAATGCCGGACCTACATCTCCTTTGCCTACTTCATGTCTGCAGAAAAGAGCACTATATCCTGTTCTTGCTTATATTCTGATTCTTCCCATCTATGTCACTTTCTGTCTGTCTGTCTGTCTGTGCAAACCTCCAGACCTCTATGGTTAGCGAGTGGCAGTATATTCCATGCTATGTTACTCCTACCTGGCCAATAAGACAAACATATATACAGAAGAACATTCCCCATCACACCCCACATCAATGAATGATTATTAAAAAAAAAAAAAGTCAGTCTGATGGAAGGAATTCTTCAGCCAAGGTTTCTTCTTCTCAGGTGACAATAGTTTGTGTCAACTTGACAGATACTAACAATTGCAAATACTTTAAAAAATTATATTTAATTAGAGGCAAAGCATTATTTCCAAAGCCTTTAGCTTCTGAATGAAGATGAGGAACATGTGTGTAGGTTCTCTTGAGCACCAAAAAATTTCAAAAGAGCTTACTAAACATATGTGGTAGTTATGCCCTTTATTTTATAAAACAGCTATCATTCTTTTTTATATGGGCAAAAGATTCATATGGTTGTTTTTAACATTTACATAAAACGGTTTAACCTTAGTTTTAAATAAGTGTTTGGCTTTTACATTTGAATTTATTTTACATGTATGAGAGAATAGAAAATTAACTTTTCCTCTTTTATTTATGACCTCGAGTACACAGAAGCCATAATCACCCAATATAACTGCAGACACTAAACTAAGGCATAAAAATATTGTAATGAGTGTAGTCAAATATAAATATTATTGTACAATAGAGGTGGCTAGTTCAAAGCAGCCTAAGTGTTGTATGTGACAAGCTGAAAAACTGAAGAACTACAAAATTTAGGGTTCCCAGATCTCAAACTGTACAGGAAAAATCAACTTGCAACTAGACTGTGTATTTTCCCTTTCTTTAAATGTCTAACAGGAGCAATATTTTTCTTTGCATTAACTTTCATGTGATGCTAGGAAAAGATTTGACAGAATATTTGTAGAAATAAAAGAAACAAAGAAGAAAGACTATGAGAGATATTTTAAATGCCCAGCTCATCTTGTATAAAAGGGTATATATGTTTCATTTTTATCTTCTTGTTAAATTTTTTTCTCTTTGTAGTTGTATCCCTCCCCAACACAGTAATTGTTTTATTTTGTTCTCTCACCTGGAATATTCTATAATTAAAGAGGAAAAAAATATTACAAATGAGAGAAAAATACCAGTATCCAATGGATTAAAAAGATAAGTAATATTGAAAATAAAGACTAAATAGCAATAAAAACCTGTAGTTTAAAAACACAAATCACCCTACACCTTCTGTGATGCTATTACATGTTAATAGCATTCCTACATTTCTGTAGGACAGAATAATGCACAGAATATTTTTCAGTTACATGTAAAATTGTTTCCCCCACTATGGTCATTTGAATGAGTTGAGTACAACAGAAATACATGTCAAGCTTTGAAACCAGCAGATGAGCATTCACGCCAACTTCACTACTATTCACCAGAAATGATGGTGCAAGTTAAGTGATCCTTAAATGATGGTATTTGATAATTCTGTATCCACATGGAAAACGAGGATAATGCAGTAGCAATCATACATCCAGAACATATCAAATAGATAAAAAAAAAATTCCTTGGTAACTATCACATGATTGTAGTTCATTTGCCTCATTTAAAACTCAAAGAAAAAAAAATAACACCTGAGGAATTGGGTGGCATATCTTATCTACTGTATAAATAATAAAAGGCAGAGAAGAAGCAAGATTAAATAGCTGTCAAGGCAAAAGTCTTTTGCCAAAACTAGTAAGTCTTAATTAAGAATCCATGTACTTGAATTCGTTACTGTCACTGGTATATTGATAATGGATGAATAATTTTAAAATGACGTGTCTTAAATAAGTAATGACTACTTTATTTGATCCTGGTCACTGATTTTCGTTGCTTGGAAAAATGATTGGCATAGAGCAATACCTGTAAATTATCTCTACATGAATACATTAGTTATTTATTAGATAATTTTAAGTAAATATTTAACATATTAAATTGCTTTAATTTTATATTTTACTATTAAGCCTCTAAAGAATATTAACTAAGACAATTGTACAGAGTTAACATATGACTTCTTTTTACTAAAACTTTTTTTACAATATTTTAGAAACTTATGTAACTTTACATATGGAATAAAACCCACAATTTTATTGAGGTATACCTAACTGCTTAAAATGTATGGAATTCTATGTAACTAAAACTCTATAGGATATATTATTAGAACGCATCCGTAGTTAAATGTAAAGTTGTTCTCCTAATTTGTACAAATTGACTTTTTTTTAATACACATGTTGAAAGCCTCTTTCTTGCTGTCTTTGTTTATCTCTATCTACCTTTCTCTCCCTCTGCTTCCTGTGTGTGTGTGTGTGTGTGTGTGTGTGTGTGTGTGTGTGTGTGTGTGTACATGCTCTGTGTGTCTGTGTATAAATAGTTATGCCCCTTTATAGTAAAGCATCACCTTTTCATGTAATTTTACTTTGTTTGTTTGTTTGTTTTGAGACAGGGTATCTCTGTGTAGTCCTGGATGTCCTGGAACTAGGTGTGTAGACCAGGCTATCCCCAAACTCAGAGATTCATCTGTCTTTACCTCCTGGTCCTGGGATTGAAGGTGTAAAATGCCACTGCCTGGCAAATTTTAAATCTTCCACTAATAAACCCAATATAGCTTTGCGTTAGACTGCAGTTCCTGTGAAGCAGATAGCTGTTACCCTTTCTACTGTCATTAGAGTTGGCAGTTATCCTCTGGATGAGGGATGTGCACTAGCTTCATTATGCACAACCCAAAACAACTTGAGAGAAGAGAGGCTATTTCTCTAGTCTCTTATCATCTTAGCACGGACACATTTCTGTGTTAATGCTATTTAATGTAACTGGAAACTAATGGTTTTTTAATTTACTAAAGCTGAAAAATTTATGATTTCTTTCTGAAATATTTATATGTGCCCAATTTTATTATATTAGGAAAATTAAATATTCATATACTTTTACTTAAATGATTTTTCCTTATTTATATTTGAATCTCACTTGTTGGTAGGAAGCAGCTTCACCCATAAAAAAAAAAATCACAGGGCACAAATTCATCAGTGCTTTAGTGAAAATGGAGAAACAATCCGTGAGAATATGTGTTTGTTCTTGTCATTTGAAAGTTTAATTAATGCAGGGTTATCCAGAGTAACTGTGAGCTGACAGATAACCCTCTGACATTAATAATACTAGGCTTTTATTCTAACATGTGCAAGAAGCAGGCATCATGCCCTCTTGAGCCACTGTTGTCAGTCTACTCACTGCAGGCTTGACAGATTCCCAGCAGCCACTCCTGGCGGATGTAATCTTATCCACAGGTCTACCAGATACCAAGCAAAGAACTGACGGAATATCACTGGCAATATTTGCTAATGATCATTTATGTCTTCCATGAGGCCCACATAATTAAAAGTGTCTGTGTCTTTGATTTGTTACTGAATGAGATAAAGAAGAGAAATCTGTTATAAGATGACACGGTGACAATTTCATTACTGTCCTCATAGGAAACTATTTGTCACTTTACTGTATTTTCTTATAGGCTCCCATTTGTTAGGCATCTGATGTAGAGTTTCATAAAGTAGGCCTACTCCCCATGGTGATAATCAGCACTAACCATAATTATCATCATCTGCTGATTCCTTGTTGTGCACCAGCCCGTGTTCATACGGAATTGCTATTTCATTTCATACTCTTTGCAAATCTGACTGTAGGTGTAGATTTTGCAACACAATACGGTTGTTAGACATTGAATTAATTGCTTATGGTGAAATAAGTAGAAAATTTCTGTAAAAAGTTAGATTCGGGACTATGCACAGAGCCAGTCTCTGACTTCTGCTGAGGCTCATTATTCCAAGCCTAAGGGGAGAATTCTTGGAGAGAACGAAAGAATATATAATTTAATATATTATAATTCTTCTCAACTTCCAAAGCTAACTTCAGCTGTAATACGGAGATGAACACTAAATCAAACAAGGGAGTGAGGTGGAGTGTACAGAAGGCTTAAGGAGAAGGAAAGGGAAGGATGGATGATGCAGTTAAATTATACTATAAAATAAATAAAGGAAAATTAAGAAAACTAGCTGAATACATATTTGTAACTCATGAAAACTAAACTATCAGCAGTAAGACAGACATAAGTTTGCCCTATGTGAGGTAACAATAAAAAGAGCCACATTAAGATGGAAAATACACAGAGAGTCTGGATTATGTATTTTACTGTGTTTTCTTCGAATTTCTTGACTGGTCATGAACAAACTGTGGAGAGACATTTGATTATGGGAACCACTAAGATAAATCAGCATGTAGATTTTAAAGGTATCTTCACTTTAAAATTTCGGTCTAAGGATATGTTGTTCCTTTGGAAAAGCAATACTAGGATATTCTGTTTTTATCTCCACAGAAGGTGAGAAGCTGTGGATTTTTTCCAGGTTAATATGGTTTGTTCAAGTGAGACTCCCTACCCCACTCCCAACAGTTCTGCAGTAGAAATGATGGCCCAGGTGACTCAACATTCAGAACAGCTTCAAAGCAAATAGCTGAGATGATGCAGCTTTGCAGACTACTACAGCCAAGATGTAACTACAGTTTTAAATTTTATAAAGCTCCCCATAAGACTGCCATCTCCCCCAATCAGGAGTAAGTAGTATGGAAACCTATGTCCAAATTCCCAAAATATTGTTTATAAATGTTTTTTTTTCATTTAAAGGGGGTTGGTTGTAAGATTTCAATGGTCATAGTTAATCTCTTCTTAAAGAAAAAAAGGGGGATATGATATAAAAATGAGTAATAGGGTAGATTATTATGATAATAGAAATGGGGTAGATAATTTTATTCTACTTCAATCCAAAATACAGCTGTTAATCTCAAAATACTTTACATTAGTATGGGTAGTATAGATTTTGGCATATTGATACAAATTTAATTTTGCTATACTATAATTCTACTCTTGGTTAAGGTAGTATGTTTATATTCTTCATTTAAAAATGTAATGTATAGTTAAGAAATTAATAGTCATCTATAATAGTAAAATTTATAGTCACATTAGTTGTTTTCTAGACATACAGAGAAATATTTCAGACAGATAGCTCATCTTCAAACACTTCAAAGACCTATAGAATATAGTTTTTACAATATTTTAATAACTTATACTTTTCTCAACAGTGAGTTACATCTGCTCCTGGCAGCACCAATTAATTCAAGAGGATTATTAGCACCAAAGAAGGTCCTCATGAAGTTTGCTTTCAATGTGACAAGACTAGCCATTTGGTCAAGAAACTGCTCGTGCCTGGACTGTTTGATTATATGCTTTGTAACTGGACATGCAGGACCCACAGAAAAGTGATTGCTGACCTTGCCATGACAAGATGGGACAGTCCTTCAGGATCCTGCTTCATGAAAGAGTCTGCCAGACATTCTGCAGGACACAGAAGAAAGTAATTGATGAATTTTTACAGGATAGGCAGGACAGTCCTTCAAAGATCGTGCTTCACTGAGAAATCTGCCAGATACTAGGCCTCTAAACTAAAGATGGGTTACCCAAAATCACAGAACTTTGGGTGACTATCCAGGCAGCCATATATGTCTGTCATTTATAGAGTGTTGGAAGTTGCTTACAATGCACTTCCTGTTTACTCGGGTTAAAAAATGTTTTGGGGTCATTGATGAAGTTGAAGAGTGGATAGTATAGTTTTCTTTAATTATGATAAAAGGTAAATTAGATATACAACTTTAGACTCACCAAGATAGACTATTTTCTTTAATTTTGTCAAATATAAACTGACTAAAATTTATAACTATAACTCTTGCTTGAGATGCCTGTTTCATTATACATAATTTTACAAGGTTAAAGTTAATAGTGCCTTTATAATAAGTCAGAAAAGGGGAGATGATGTGTGATGCCCTTCTGTATGCTGCTAATATGTTTTTATTACCATTGGTTAATAAAGAAGCTCATTTGGACAATTGCCAGAAGAATAGATCCAAGTGGGATACCCAAGCAAAGATACAGGGAAAACCAAAGTGGAGTAAGGACACCAGCCAGCCACTGAGCAAAAAAAAAAAAAAAAAAAAGAGAGAGAGAGAGAAAATGAAGTAACAAGACACAGGCCATGGGGCAAAGCATAAATAGGAATATGGGTTAACTGAAGTGTAAGAGTTAGCTAGTAACAAGCCTGAGCTATTGGCTGAGTATTTGAAATTCATATTCAGCCTCTGACTCAGTTCTTTATGACATGAAATATCCAATTATAGGAAATAGGGAAATATGTTAAGTAATAATCCCCAAGAATATATTTGCTTTCCTTTTATACTATTCTTTACATATGTCAAACTTTGTCATTTCTTTAACTGTTGTAAAATGCATTATCAAAATGAAGAAATATCACACAAAAATTTGCAAGTGACTGTAGTTTAGATGTAAATCATTTCAGTTTTGTTTTGTCCATTTCTTATGGCTTGGATTCCATTATGTTTTACTGTGATACAAAATTAGTCACAGGGATCTTTGCATCTTGGACATTTATATTCTTCTCCCTTATATCATTAGGATATAATAAATTTAAGCTTTATACTTTGCATGAGCAAAATTCATGATGATGAATATTTCAAACTCAGATAAAATTTGATTTTCTCTTCTATTTTATGAGCATTATAATGGTTTGCCTAAGTACAATTGTCATTCTCATTTCCTTGTTCTTTATTACAATTGCCACACTTTATGAATTTAAACGTACAGTTTGTTCCAAGGAAAAAAACAAGGCTTATAAGAAAAGAGAACTTAGTCCATTAGCAGAAAATGAAACTTGGAACAGATTTTTTTGCTTAATCAAGGCAAACTAAAGCTTAAAAAAAACTGATCATAGGAATTATGTCTGTACATTCAACCATATCCTTCTTTTGTTTTAACTTTTAGTTTCAGAAATGAGATTGAAAATGAAACAGCAGTCTCTGCCTTCTTCCAGTACCACAACCACACAAGTGGCCTTTCTTTGTTCTCCACCACATCCCCGTTATTAAGTCCTCCCTGCGAAGAACAGTTCTAGTGCCACCCCATCTTTAATTAATTACAGGACTGGTGTGCTCCCCACTTACTTTCCTCTAATTTACAGCTACTTCTCCCATGTAAATTCATTTGGCAACCAAATAACAAAATATCAGTACCCGTTATGGGAACCTCCACTTAAAAGGCCAGTATGAAAGACAGCATAAAATCCTTTCAAATGCTGTAATTCTGTATAAACCTTGCCAAATACTGCCTTTATGAGTGAGTCATCTTTATGAAGGTGATTTTCATAAGTGTTTATCAAAGAACTACATGAAAATTTGGGGGTATATTTGGAAAATACAAAGTCGGACAGGAAAAAGCTAGAGTAAGTCAAGAAAGGCAAACTTGTCTGGCTTACTACACATGAATCTGTGGAGATGTAATATTTCCATAGAGGCTTGCCCTGCACGTTGCTGAGAGGTCATTGTCTGTTGCCATATGAGCTGTCTACTCACCCTCGTGCCCTAAATCCCAAGCTCACCACATCCACTGCCTTGCAGCACACACACACCTCTACTCAGACCTGACTTCCTTTTCTCCTACTGCTCTCTGGGAGAGACTGAAAGGTTCGGAAAAGGTTTTCTTTACATTACATTTTTGGAGGACTTTACTGACATTGTTGTCCTACATACACTCTTCTTAAAAACAAGCAGTTTGATTAAGTTCGACTTCTCCCCTCACCTTTACCCATTCTGAATCAAGATATTTGAAGTCCTACTCATAGGTTCTTCCATGCTCCCTGCCTTCTCCAGTCACGCACGAACTCTCCAACTTTTTTTCATGTACAAGATCACTGAGACACACCAAGTTTTCTTTGTGGATCTGCCTTCTCCTTGCTCTTGTAATCTCATTTGTCTAAATAGACAGGGCTCTACAGGTTTTAATTCTCCTTGTTACTGAGCAAGAAAATACATTCCCCAGCTGTTTCAGTGATGGTCTTCTCTGCTTCCCTCATTCGGACCATGCCTTGGACAGCAGTGAATTTGAATGCCTTTGAAGTTGGATTTATAGGCCACTGTGAGACACCTCATGTGACTGAACTCAATTTGAGTTCATTGGAAGAGTAGTACATGCTAGCAACCATTGAGCAATCTCTCCCATGCCAGTTTTGTTCCATCTTCTTTGCAGTCATCATTAATTTGTTTTCCTCTGTTTATTTTTAATATCTTTATTTGCTCTGTAGACACTCTGATGATATTGATATTGAATGTCCTTTGAATACTCATCCATTTAAAACTTGGTCCCCCTATGGAAATGGAAGGACAGGTTGGACACTCTAGAGACTTGGGGGAGGGTCTTGGTCCTTCCCCAAATGATGTGACAGACTTTGAGTATTCTTCATGGGAGGCCTCACTCTCTTTGGTGAGTGGATGGGGGTGGGATGAGGTGGAGAGCAGGTGGAGAGTGGAAGGACAGGAGGGAAAGGGAGCAAGAATTGCTATGTAAAATAAGATTGTTTAAAAAAATAATAAAATATAATATAAAAAAAAGTTGGTCCCCAGAGAAGCACTATGTCACAAAGTGGGTGGTAGAGGGTTGAATCTGTTGGGAATTCTTAAGTCACAGTTATTATACACTTGAAGGGTATGATGATACCATGGCCTCCTCTTCACTCTTTAGGTTTGGTTTAGAGACATGTGGTATAATCACGCAATCCTAGCCCTTTGAGATTGAGACAGGAGATTACAACCAGTCAGAAAATGTAACACACTGAAGGCCAGAGATAGCTACATGATAAATCCAGATGCAGAGAGGGAGGATAAGACCAGGTTGCAGAAGCCCACAGAGACAGCTGACCTGAACAAGGAGGAGCTAATGGGCCCCTACACTGATAGCTGGGAATCCTGCATTGGACCAACTCAGACCCCTGAACATTGGTCTCAGTTAGAAGGCCTGGGCAGTCTAAGGGACCTGTGACAGTGGAACCAGGATGTATCCCTGGTGCATGAAAGGACTTTGGGAGCACATTCCCCATGAAGGGATACTCCCTTATCCTAGAGACAGGAAGGAGGGCCTAGATCCTACTCCAAATGGTTTGACAGATTTTGTTGACTCCTCCTGGAAGGCATCACCCTCCCTGTGGAGTGGGGAGGAGGGAATGGGATGGGAGAGGGGTCAGTGGGCATGAGAAAAAGGGAGGGGAAACTGGGATCGATATGTAAATTAAGAAAAAATAAATGCACATCATGCATCCTAATTCCATCTACCCACCCCCAAAAATGGGAATCACAGAGTAGACCCCTTTATCCATACATCTTTACAAGCAAGCATCGCAAATAACCATTGGTTTGTTTCAAGAGGCCTGGTCTCTGCTACACCATCAATGCTATTCCCTCACTGGGATGTTTCCCTAAATATCTCTCCCTGCCCTGTGTGTGGAGATCCTGCAGCCCCGAGTGTACTGGAACCTGCCTGCTCTGTGCTCCAGATCACAAATGGGGTGGATGTGGAGCTGGGCCAACACTTAACCCGGGTTCGGTGCCTGAGTAGTTTTAGGGCTGGTCATTCCACCAGCTCTAGGAGTTACAATTTAAATAGCTTTGCTTTACCCCATCCAACCTTTTCAACTCAGTGTCTTTTCACTATGTCCATAGAATTGTTTCATCATTATCACGGATTTAGAATGTTTTTTTTTTCTTCAAAATGCCATGCTCATACATGTTATTTCCCACTCTTCCCCATCTTCAAATCCTAAAATGATTAACACACTATCAATATTTACCACACAGTGGCCATTTTATATCAATATGCTTGTTCCCTTACTTTCCAAGTTTTTCCATGCTGTCATATGCATTAGAGCTCTCTTTTATTCTTGAATAACATTCTATTCTATGGTTTATCACTGAATAACACTTCCTTGCTAAGTACTATCACAGTGTATTGATATTCTGTTAACTGTCCAAGATGAATGAATGAAAGTTGCTTAGCATTGAGGACTGAGGACTATTTGGATGTCAGAATTATACCAAACAATCTCAATTATCCAAATATATAGTTCTACCAATTTCCTGAAGCTTTTTAAATGATTCTGTGGAAACGGATTGGGTCACTATTCAGCCTCCAACTTGTCAGTTTAAGCCATGGATTTCTGGAGGGGAAATCATGAACAAAAATATGGCTTTCTTAATTCACTCTTCGGCTACTTTAATTTTTAGAGTTAAATTGCTTTTTCTTCCATTTCACCTTTTCACAGTGTTAATGTGTCATGTAAAAGGTTTACAGTCCTTTTATGGTTCACAGAGGGCAGCTATATAAGATCCTTCATTCTATATTTGGTCCTTACTTAAATTTTAAATGTGGTGGAATTTAGCACATGCAATTCTAATGTACATACAAGGCTATAGTAGGTGCACTCATTCACATTCTGTAGAAACATTCTCTACTTTATTTTATTAATCAATCATTTTACATATCGATTCCAGTTTCCTCTCCCTCCCTCCCATGCCCCACCCCGACCTCCTCCTATCTCCCTGTCTCACTCTACAGGGAGGATGAGTACCTCTATTTCATTGTTTGTATTCCCCCAAATATCTCATTACACTTCTCAGTGTCAAGTAAAGTCATCCTGTGTACATGATTGAATTATCATTCATCTAAAACTAAAGTTACCCAGGAATCAGTAAAAGTAAATGGAAATGATACGATTTTTAGAACTCTATGAAGTATTGAGTTATTAGCACATATTCCTTTATGATCAAAGAGCCATTTCTTTTTACTTTTACCAAGTTTAAAACAGTGAGTTAAAGAATATGATTCTAAGAAACTAAAATTTAGTAAATAGCTACAGGAAAACAAAAATGTATATTTACATTTTTAGCTTTTAGTTAATATATAAAATTGTGAATTTGTATGTTTCTTTTAAGAAGATGCTTAGAGATCAGGGTGCCACAAATCTATTTATACTAATATCCTTTTTTAAATACACGACTTAACCTCTAAGTTTCAATTTCACCCTCCATAGAATTTATATTGATTTGCAAATAAACTCATTGCACAGCTTCCAAAACAGGAAAATTACACTGACCTGTGCCATCATTATTAAGGAAAGCTAGTCATTGGCTAAATGTTCTTTATCTTAGTGCTACACTTACTGCACACTTGTGCACATGTGCACTGGAAAGCAAGCCTTTAATTGAGTACCTGTCACTAACAGTGTGCAAATGGAGCTGCCTCAATGATTTAATTTTGTGAGATAACATTCCATTTTATAAAACTGGGGATGCTAATGTATCCTCCATAAGACTTTGTGGAAACTTAAATAAATATATTCTCATGTAGTTTTCTTATAATAATGATAAGAGTAATAAAAGTATAAACCAACATTTAAACATAATTGTTGTGTTCATTAAGAAGATTTTAAGTGTTTAAACAGCAGAGATTGTCTAATGGGCTTAGAAAAAATTGGATGACTTTACTACTTATGCAACTCAAACTGAGTACCAAAATACCTTGGTGGGCCCTTCATTCACAGTTACTTGTGTGACTCTTCTTGGGGAGACATGAACAAGTGTCTATCCACTTCATACAGTGTTCCAATGATAGCCAAAGAAACAATGTCAGTAAAGTCCAACTTGGTGGAGCAATGAGCTTCTGAGCACTGACTGTTCTTCCAGAGGAACCTAGATCACTCCCAGCTCACACAATACAGTTCACAACAAGAATTCCGGTTCTAGGAGCTAGGAGTCTGATAAAAATCTTCTACTCCACAGGATCCTGGCATACACATGGGGCATATCAACTTAGGAAACATCCCCCCTCCCACACACACATACCATTCAAACACATAGATAATAATGTGATGTTAGGCATGGTGGCACGCACCATTAATCCCAGCACTGAGGAGGCAGGGACAGGCAGATGGTTGTGAGTCTGAAACAGTTTCTTCGACATAGTCATTTCCAATACAGTGAGGGCCATGTAGAGAGACCCTGACCTCACCCCCTCCACACCAAAGACAAACAAACAGAAAAATAAAACAAAACAAATTAACAAAAACTATAAATAATCTAGTTTATTTCCTTCATGTTTCTAAAAGTGAATATTAATAATTGAGAGAGGATAAAATGAAACTTTTTTTATTTATTCTTTGAAAGTTTTTCATGTCTTTTATCATACTCCTTTCCTTCCTGAGCTTATATTAAAAGAACAATTTAAAAGCAACAGCTATATCAAAGCACTGATAACAAGTGCAACAGACTCTCAATAAGGCAAGCATATTTTCGAAGCACATCAATATCATTTTTCAAGAGAGACATCTGTATAGATAGCATAATAATTGCCCAACTAGAACAGATATTGGTCACATATTTCTATAAATGATTTGTGAAAAGTATGTTAGTGTTTATGGACTGCATGAGGCCCTAATCCTAAAGACCCTTTTAAAATTAGTGTTTTAAAAATACAGAAATGAACTTTAGCCCACAGATCAGATTTTACCTACATACTTCCTATATCCCTATATTAGATCTTGCAGACAAATCTTATAAAGACTTCTCTAACCACCGATAAAGCCTTCTCTCTTTTCTGAATGATATCCAGTAAATCATCCAGTCAGTAGCAAGTGTTCCGCATTCATTGGTGGCCTCTGACACTGTACATAATAGAAACGTAAGGATACACGGCACAATTTGTCATGCTTCAGTGAAGGGTCAAATACTAACAGAAATACATGACTCTGCGGTGAAAGCACTGACATATGGATTTAAAAGGAGTTAATGAGCAACAAGGGGGGGGGGGTCTGTTGACTTGCATCATTAGTGAGGAAAGTGTGACTATTTCTGGTGCAAGTCATGTTGGAAAGAAGATGAATGTGTCAGTAAAGAAGTGAAGGGTCATAGGGAAGGAATGACAATACGTTAGACATTTAACAGGGTAAGAAGTTCTTGGCATGTCCAGAAAAGAAAAGAAACACTTTCTGGCATGTGTGAAGGAAGGCAGTTGGGCTGAAGACTAGATGGATTCAGACAGTTAAACACAAGGCAGCTTCGTAGGGTGTCTGAAGTTGTAACAGAATTGACTGGCATGCAGAGAATGGGAACACACTGAGCTGTTAACAAAATATGGAGTATTACGAGCTATTTCCTTTACAAAGCCACCCAAGAAGAGACTCCAGACAAACAATTTCTAAAGACAAAATTAATAGGCCTTCATGAATTCTGTGGCATGTGTGGAAGAGTCTCCCGAATGATGTCATTACCTAATGAAGTCATTTTGCTTCACTGTCATAAACTTGACTCACAGTCACTGGTTCTCTCCTTTGCTCAGGGACCTTCCCTTACAGAATGCCATGGTGAGCTGGACCAGCCTCTCTATATCCTAGCTAACTCTCATAATCAATTCAATCATTCAGTCTTCAAATGTGTATCTTCCTTTCTGTTTCCCTTTCATTTGCTCCTTAATCACAGAAAGCAACAAAACGTGGTGATCAATTGTACCCTCCAAATTTGCTTATAATACTCTCAACAGAAACATGACCGATTGCACAATTGCACGTGCATGTGCACCCATTGGTAATGCAGTTCTTCAAAAGTCTATGTTCATGCTGACTAGATCCCTTCACACACATTCTTTAATTCAGTGGTTCTCATCCTCCCCAGTGCTGCAACTCTTATATACAGTTCTTTATATTGTTTTTCAGTCACATCCATTTTGTTGCTACTTAATAACTTTAATTTTATACTGTTATGAATCATAATTTAAATATCTGATATGTGTGACCCACTGGCTGAGATACATTGCTTTAATTAGTTGTGCAGCTTTCCACACACAGGGATTCTGAAATGTCACCATAGACTATCTATTACCTAAAATGCTTCCACTAACAATGTTCTTTCTTAGACAAAATCTTTCTGGCACTTTTCAAATTCTGGCTATACAAGACAATTAGAATATTACTCTGGGCTGGCTAATTTTATGTAAATTTACACAAGCTAGAGTAATATGAAAGGAAGGAACCTCATCTGAAAAATTGCTTCCCTAAGATCCAGCTGTAGGACTTTCTTTCCTTTCCTTCTTTTTTTCTTTCTTTCTTTCTTTTTTTCTTTCTTTCTTTCTTCCTTTATTCCTTCATTGCTACCTTCCTTCCTTCCTTCTCCCCCCATCTCTCTTTCTTTCTTGTCCCAAAGGGGTCTTTTATTTATTTGCTTGTTTGTTTATTCTTCTCTCATACAATACATTCTGACCACAGGCCCCCTCCCTCCACTTTTCCAAGTTCCCTTTGCGCCTCCCCTCTCTCTCAGATCCACTATTCCTCGTTTTCCCTTCAGAAACAAAACAAAACAAAAAAAACAAACAAAAAGCCCCAAAACAGACCTCCCAGGGTTATCAACCATACTTGGCATAACAAGATGCAGTAAGAGTAGGCAAAACTCTCATATCAAGGCTGGAGGAGGCAAACTAGAATCAGGAAAAAGAGTCCCAAGGGTCAAGAACACCCCCATCCCCTCTGTTAGCAGAACCACAAAGACCTCAAACTAAACAATTTTAACTTAAATGCAGAGGACCTAGCACAGAACCATTCAGGCTCCAGTCTCTGTATGCCCTCATGAACCCTGCTTAGCTGATACTTTGGGTACTGTTCTCCTGCTGTCTATGAGTACAGCAGAATATCATTAGAAGTAATTTCATTGTCCTTTAAAAATATTATTATTATTACTATTATTATTATTAATAATTTGGCAAGTCCTGTTTAGGTTCTATGTCCTGAACCCAAGGGCACTCACATTTGTAAAATGAGCATTATTAAAGCGTTAAATCACATATCAACTCTCACAAATTGATAGCAGAAGACTTTAATACACCACTCTCACCAACAGACAGATCATCCAGAGAGAAACTAAACAGAGAAGCACTGGGGTTGACAGATATTAAAAATCTATAGAACCCCCCAAGTATACATCTTCTCAGCACCTCACACCACTTTCTCCAAAACTGACCACATATTCAATACAAAGCAAGTATCAACAGATACAAGAACACTGAAATAACCCTCTGCATCATCTGAGACTGCCATGGGTTAAAACTAAACCTGGTTATTTCATACATTGTGATTGATGTGGGATGGGCAGGGTCATTATGGCGGATGCCATCCCTGTGCTAGGTCCTAGGATCTATAAGAAAGCAGGCTGATCAGTCCATCAGAAGCAAGCCAGTAAACAGCACTCCTCTAAGATTTCTACATCATCTCTTGCCTACAGGTCCATCCCTGCTTGAGTTCATGTCCTGATTTTCTTCAGTGAATAACTACGATGTAGAAGTATGTAGTAAGTAAACTCTTTACTCCCCAACTTTCTTTTGGCCGGTACTTCATCAAAGCAATAAACCCTAACTAAGGATGATCTTTTTGATTAGGAAAGATAGATCACCATCTTTGTTGTTATCCATCCACATTGACTTTTATCCGAGTCCATCTTGTTCTTACTGTTGGGTTTCCTTATTTTGTTAGATGTTGCTACATCATGTTGATTATCTGCTTCAAAAGCTTCAGTGAATGGAATCTGAAATCTGAGTCATAATGAGGAAGTCTTCATATGTGTGTCTTTGCAAGCACTTAAACCTTATTCTAAATCATTTGTGTTTTCAGTTAGGTGCAACCTATCTTACTGCTTTCTTAGTCTCAGGATTTTTACCTCAGTCTATTCTGTGCTTGCTGTGTTCTGTGATTACCTGTCCCAAACATCTGTGTGTCCTTCTACCCTCAAAGAAATATTAATTTCAGATTAATTTCAGTGAGAGTCTTCTCTGACAGTTCTAAGACATTATTGAAACAGCTCCACAGTCTAGAATCACATTTCACCTGATATGTACACTGTGTGATATTCTCACTATTTTTAAGAAAGGCAGAACACATATCATTTGAAGGCATCCTAAAACTGAAAGAAAAACAAAATGAGTCTGCCACAACAATATGTGTTCTGTCCTCCTTCTGTATGTGAAGCTGCTGTGTCTCCCTTAAGCTTCTCTAATATATGTCATGAGTGCCAGGTGTTTCTGTGACAGCTACAACACGCTTCACGTACCTTTTAGCATAATGTTGGAACTCAACAACTGCATCATCAGTCTGCAGTCATTGCAAAAAAGAATAATTAAATTATTTTAAATTATTTCTAGAGGCAAATATATGGGGTTGGGAATTATGCAAAAATATATATATATATATATATATATATATATATATATATATTGAGGCATTTTCCAATTTTGAAGACTGAAGTAAAACAGTTCATAACCAATAAAATGTAGCCCTGTCTAACACCTTCATCCAGTTTGAACCTTTAATTTTCAGCTTTTCTAGTGTTCTTGAAATGGGCCCACAAGCTCGCAAAATTTGTTCTAACAGACATTTCCATGTCTGATCTTAGCCAAAAATCGGAGAAGAGAGATTAACAACTCTAGTAGTAATTAAGTAGTACCACATGCAGTAGAGTTTTCTTTAATTACAAGATTACAACATTGTGTGACACAGAGTCCACACTATTTAGCACACAAAATACCCTGTTGTCCCTGAGTTTTGGTGAGTTTTATGACATCTATTATACAAAATCTACCTAACCACAAAGATACCTGGCCAGCTGGGATTCTGAATCTATTAGTACATGTAATTTTCCATCCTCTTGACTTGGATTTTATGCTTCCTTGTGTTTTTGCAGGAAAGGTGAAATTATTAAGCTCTTAAGAATACGAAAGTGGACTCTTTTATCTGTTTAAAACAATAGATAAAAACAAGTACACAGGTTTGTTTGGGTAACCAATATCTTAGTTAGGGTTTCAACTGCTGTAGTAAAACACTGTGACTAATATGTGAATTGCAGAGGAGAGGGTTTATTTTTGTTTATACTTCCACATTGCAGTGTCACAGGATTTCCCACCTGGTTCCACAGCTTCCCAGCACCAAATGAACACTCAGATACTTAAATTAATGATAATACTATTGTCAGGTAGCTAGGGCTTCTTATTGACTAGCTCTGTCTTAATTATTAACCCATAACTACTAATCTAGGTATTTCTATATGGTCTTGACTTACCAGAGAATGCCTGACTTGCAACTCCTTTGCATGCTACATGGCAACTGACTCTGGAGGATCTCCTGCCTACCTTTCCCAGAATTCTCCTCCTAGTCCAGCCTGTCTTCCTGCCTTTATTGGCCACAGTGTTTTATTCATCAACCAATAAGAGAAAAATATACACCAAAGGACATCCACCCCCCCATCCTTACAGACTGTTAGTACTTAGACATTTGTACTGGCCTTGCCCCTAGAATTCCAACAGGATACACCCTCAGTTAATGCCATTAAGAGCACAACCTGTGCACATTCACTATGTTCCCTTTCACAGGGGCCCTTCCCACCACCCATATCTCTCTTTTTCCTCCCCCTCTCTCTGTTTGTCTGCTCTCTCCACTCCCACATACACCTCTCTTTCCTCTCTCCCACTGCTCTTGTCCCTGGAGGAGGCCAGTTTTTACCCCTCCCCTTTTTTCTATTTACTATCCTTTTCCATTAATAAAAACCCCTCTGCTTGAACTCTGTCACATGGTATCCTTCTCTCTCAAGATGCTCTTTTTAAAAATTACAGCACAGACCATCAGCAAAGGAAGTTTTGACAGAAAAGACAAGTGATGATGCATAGGTCATGGATGGATGTTGCATATTATTTTGTTTCATGTGGCTTGCTCGGACTGCTTTCATATAACACCGAAGATCATCAGCCCAGGGGTGGCACAATACACAGTGAGATGACCCCTCATATATCAATCATTAACCAAGAATATTCACTAAATTATTGACCACAAACCAATCTAGTGGGAGCATTTTCTTACTTGAGGATCCCTCTAACTTGTGTCAAGTATAAGAAAAATTACCCATATACCTGATATCTTTAAATGTAACATGTATGAAAACATTTATCACTTAATTTATTGTGAAGATTAGTGATTTAACATATGTTATCTGACAAATGTGGTGGTAG
Source organism: Cricetiscus sungorus (assembly GCA_030556225.1). Lineage (NCBI taxonomy): Eukaryota > Metazoa > Chordata > Mammalia > Rodentia > Cricetidae > Cricetiscus > Cricetiscus sungorus. The sequence goes on along the minus strand of JANBXA010000491.1, from coordinate 38,145,756 downwards.
CTGCATGACATATATTTATTAAATTTAAAACCATGAATATACATAATAAGAAACTGAACTACCCCAAAACCAAGGGGGAAAAAATGTGATTTAGTGTAATAAATGTGGCTGGGAAATCTTATTTCAATAGTCAAGGACTTGTCCCATACCCATAGGCATTCTCTAATTCAACTTCCATATGTTTTTTAAAGAACTCTACTTGCCTTTACCTCTTGAGGACAATAACAAACATGACATGACATTACATCAGGTTTCAAATTTTGAAGTTCAGAATTAATGCTGTATGTAATTAGTGTTTGTGTTTAAATAGTTGCTATTGAGTTTGTGTTATGTCTGAGTAATAATATCATTAGCTATTAATCCTCTTACATTTTTAAATTATGGGTTTCCTTAACAAATTAGAAAATGAAAGAGAATACATTTCACCCCATGTTGCAATTTCATTTCACAGCATGACAGCTCTGTTACAAATATTCTGTTTTTAGCATCATCTAGATTGTATTTTAAGGACTCTGATAATCTGCTCAGTATGAACAGAAACAAGATTTCTAAGGTTGAAAATATGTTTATTTAGCTATGGATTAAGATAGTAGTTCTCAACCTTCCTAATGCAGAGATCCTTTAATATAGTTCTTCATATCTTGGTAAACCCCAAACATAAAATTATTTTCATTGCTACTGTATAACTATAATTTTGATACTGTTATGAATCATAATATAAATATCTGTGTTTTCTGATTGCCTCAGGTGTCCTCTGTGAAAGAATTATTTAACCCTCAAAAGGGTTGTGGTCCCCAAAAGGGTTGATTACTCCTGGATTAAGGTGTAATTTTCAAAATGATGAACAATAAAATTTAATTATAAAGGTTTTTCTCAATTACACTGTTTTTATATTCCTTGTGATTTATATGAATAATATTTGATACTTAACATAAAATTAATATAATTTACAAAACACGGTTAATTCTCAATGGGATGTTACTTGCTTCAGTAATATGCACTGAGTCCTTTAGGTCAAGACCAGCAGTAGGTGACTGAGAAGTATAAATGAATGGGGGTAAATCTGTGTCAGTGAGAAATGAGAAGGACTAGCACAACAGGACAAAAACAGATACCTAAAAAGTTAAAAATAAATGTTAAATGCTGAATTTTAAAATATGTCATTGAAATGAACAAAGGAGAAAGACTTTTAAAATTATGTTCATCATGCATGAAAAAGTAGTGTCAAAAGTAAGCACCAAAAACACCAACCAAAAATTTTTGTCTGTGTTGAATTAACATCTATATTTACTAGCATAAGTCTGTTGTTCACTACTTAATTCTTAATTTAGAAAGAGAGGGTGAATAATATTTGTACTGAGGTTTTTATTATTTTGAGGATGTGATGCATGATACAATATCAACCTTTCCTGCCCCTACCCCCAACTCCTCCCATTTAGTGTTGCTTGTATATGCCTGCCTTTAGGACTGACCACTTGCAACTGGATAATGTATCTTGAGCTTGTACCAAGAGAAAATAAAATCTCATTCTATCACCATCCATTAACTGCCAATGACTCTTCATTTAGGAGTGAGAATTTATGACATTTCTCCCATCTACACTGACAAGTTAACTGATATCCTCATTAAGCAAGTCTTGCTTAGAACACCATATTGTTGGAGTTATATGAGTAGAGCTTCCCTGTATCATCTAGAATATATTATCTCTCAACAGACATCCCTGATCTCTTGCTTTTACAGCCTTTCTATATCCAGGTCTATGAATGTCCCTAAGCTTTCAGTTTACTGGCTGCCTTACACATGTATCAATTTGGTATGGTTATCCCACATTGTTTTCTGCATTTTGATCAAGTGTATATCTCTTTAATAGTCACCATCCATGCAAAATAATACTTACTAATGATGATAGTTACAATATTTGTGTGTTTAAGAGATAAAAAAATAGAGTGGGAACTATATTGATTTAAGAAAATGGAAGTAATAAATTGTCCTAAAATGTCTATGACTGCTCCACCCATTGGTAGTGTTTGATTTCTTAAGAAAACCTAGTTCACAAACTCTTATAAACATAAAATAAGAGAAAGGTTAACTGTGTTCAGAGTGTAGGATGGCTGACCATAGAAGAGAATGCTAACATTACTTTTTGAAGAGAAGAAAGGTAATCAATGAAAGAAGCAGCTTGGTGGTAATAGGCAAAAAAAAAAAAAAAAAAAGGGCTGGGAGTTTGGTTTAAAAGGCAGCAAGCATGAAAAATCATAAGATGCTGTAGCTGGGGATAAAGTTCTGTCTAGCATACCTGCCTAAGCTTGCCTGGATTATGTCCTCCACATGGAAGAGAAGAACTAGTGTATCTTACTACCAATATGAATTATGTCACACACACAAACATGAACATATATACAAGTCACTGTGGGACTGAATTGAAATTCAGATTCGTATTATATGAGTCTCAGGTGGTGTCCAAAGGCTACATTGCACACCAACTTTCAGGTTTATTTGGGGCTTGAGTAACCTAAGAGTTTATATTGTATTTCAAAAATTGGGTCATGCAATATATTTGCTACATCTTGCACTTTTATGCCTTTAAATTGTTCCCAATAATTCAGGTAAAGATTCATTGGATGTTGGTGGCAATCACCTTCAATCCCAACACTCTGGAGGCAGAGGCAGCAAGATCTCCATGAGTTCCAGGCCAGTCTGGTCCACAGATGAGACCCAGGACAGGCTCCAAAACAATACAGAGAAAGAGTATCTTATAAAGCAAAAAAAAAATGTTACTCTATATACACTATAACACCAACCTACTTTTGATATACCTAACTTCATAGGAAAGAAAATGAGTATGCATGGATTGTTTCTTTGTTGTTTACTTTTTAAATTTACAGTTGAGCATGTTGATACATAGTTGATTATTTTGTTTTGATAGATTATCCTCCGTTTTGTTTTTGGGGTCTATGAAACCTAGAATATAAGAATTATTTCACTTTTGACAATTATCTTCATAAAAGTCACTAAGAAATGAAACAGGTCATTCACTCCCTGCTCATCAGTTGTTATGGCTACTAAACATAATGTATTGTGATACATATTATAATATATAGCTCATACTTTTTCTGTTAGCAGGAAAAATTTGTCTGTACCCTTCCTTGTACCGATGGCCATGATTACACTGTTCTGTGTAAGGAATCACATCTTCAACATAAACTAAAACTGTTGTTTCCATTATAAGTAAGAATTTGAACAGTTTTCCCTTCTTTTTATTTATTTTTGTTCTGTTTTGCTTCTAACTTTGTGACATTGACTTCCTACCATGTACACACTGGCCTTGAACTTCTAAGAACTAGAATTCCTGGAGACAATTTTTACAACCATGCTTAAAAAAAAGAGTGATTTAGAAGAGGATTTGTTATCATGTTGATGGCTATCGGAGCTATACCACACCAATAGGCATATAAATGTTCAACTGAAACATTGTATGTTAGTTGCTATATTTATTGCTATACTTATTAGAGTTATTGTAACAGAATATAGCAATTAGACTAGTCACAAAATTCAATTGTGAAAAAGCATCCTTCTATTTCTGCTAATTTTCCTTGTGAGTTCATCTTTCTGCAGATGTTACCCTCAAATGCTCTAACATAATAAGTCTTCCTTTGATTAACTAGTAAGTCAGGATCATACAATTCATTGCTTAATTTACACCTGTGTTTCTTAGTTACCTAACATTCCAGGTGGTAGAAATGAGAAGTTTGTGGTGCACATGTGAGGACCCATCCAGCTCTGATCACCTCACAAGATCACAAAACTACAACTGCTTTTGGGATTTCGTAGGCTCAGATCTACAGAGGTCGCTTTATCATGTTGGACAACCTGCTGAGAATTCTCCCGCTCACTCCCTGTCATTCTAGTTTGTCTCTTAGAATCATTAAAGTTTAGGTAAGCTTTCTGTATGCACATAAAAAGATGAAAGAACTGTTCTCAGGCCTCAGTATCTGTCACCTCTTTAACTGTAGTTACAGATTCAGGAAAGAATCATGGCCTCTCTAAACACCATACTCACCTCTGCAGTCATTGACACTATCCCAGCATTTGTTAATATCTGGTCCCAAACATCACTTGGGCTTCTGAGTTCTCATCTATATTTCTTTTGAAGTTTTCCCTGAGGGAACAAGCAGCCACAATTTCTTTGTATGGAATAAAAATGGCACTTCATATTACTTTTACCTTTCTCAACTTTATTCTTTACAAATTGAATTTATGGCATATTTTAGTCACTAAATTTCACTCTAACTGTTAAGTTCCAGCTTCTGTGAATAAAATTTCTTTGTATTGGAACCTATTGTCTCATTTATGAGTTTTAAAAATCAAAAATTCTTCCAGCTTTTTGTTCTGAGTTTTTTTCATTCCTTTCTGAATTAAGGATAGATGGAAATCTATTCCAACTGTCAGACTCATGGGAGAAAAGTACTGCACACAATGACACTTGGGAGGAAAGAAATTTCTGCTAATGGTTAAAATAGAATTGCTCCATTTTAAAATAATTCAACATGAAAGTATTCCCAGATTAGACCAGTAGATTTTGAATGCATATAAGAAAAGAATATTAGACAAGATACATAAAATCTAGATTGATAGAGGATAGCTAGCTAGATATGTACATACATAGACAGATATATACATAGATAAATACACAGATAGATATATAGATAGAAAGATACATAGATGATAGATTGCTTGATAGATTGGCAGATAGATAGTTAAGAGATAGGCAAATATATACATACTATATACATGCACACGTAACTATGATAGGTAGATGATGGACAGACTAACAGATAAATTAGAAATACTAGTTTATTCTCCATTAAATTTTTTAAAATATCAATAATAAAATTTATGTTAAATAATTCCAATGGTTCTGATATTTACATTGTCCTTTTGTTTTCCTTGATTAATTTCAAAAGATTTTGTGGTTGGTTTTTAACCCCACAGACATACCTTCTCCCCACCCCATGGGGAACCATTCATTGAACATTCAGCTGAAAAAGTTGCCTTCACACAGAAATGCTTTCTACTTAATCCAAACAACACATTAAATAACTTAATGAGAAATTATTGCCAGATATGAACAAATAAATTTTGATAAGTTCAATAAAATATAATGAATAGATGGTATGTGGGTAGTTGTATAAATGACAGATAGATTTGTAGATGACAGACAAGCAGACCTCCTCTTCTACTCTATCAACCTTTCTTTATGCTTTATCATCCAGCTCTCCATACTAATTTTGGCCTATTCCCACACTGCAGAGTCAGACCCTTATGGACAAGAACAGCAACCTTCTCTATTTACCTAAGAGATAATGGAGCATAACTATTTTTACCTAGACAGAAAGCTTGTCTTCTTGCCACAGAATTTACTGCTTACAGCAAATGCCGTGAAGTTGAAAGCCAAAAGAACTCAGAAAACACAATCTTGCCTTTGCTTTGTGGAGAAATTGATTCCAATGCCTGCAAGAATTCTGCAATGTACAGAACTGTGGTGTCATGGAAAGTATTTCTTTCAGGGGACTGATATTTTCTCAGAAAGTCATGGCAACACTGCCAGCCGCTTTTATGGAGAGTGGATTTCAACTAACATATCACACAACCAGCCTCTCACATTCAAAGGCAAAGTCCATCTCTAAAGTATGGCCCAGGAGCTTTGTTTTCACATCCATTATGCTTTCTTAAATTAGATTCATAATTGTATGAATCTAAACTGTCTGGGCTTGGTTAAAGGACTGTTGGTATCCCAACCATCGAAGAACAAATCATTCACAGACACTAGCTGGAGTAATCGTAACAGTACTTCACTGTTATATGGCAGAACATCTTGCCGTTCAGTGTGAAAGGAGGAGGCCAAGAAAGCAGTGGGTGTCAGTGGCAGAAAGCAAAGTATTCTGATGCCACACACCTTCTGAAATAAGCATTGTATGCTGTGACAAGGGATCTTCACAATTCTTACTCTTTCCAGAAAAATACACTAGGTCTGAAATCAAGGATCCTGGGAAAGACTTCACAGAAAGACTTTGTGTTTGAATGTGATTGGCTTGAAAGCAGCCACCATGTAGTGTAGCCACCATGCCTTTCTGATCAAATCTGAGTCTCCTAATATGAACTGTTTCTCACAGCACCTCAGTTCTTCATGCTGCTGAATTCTCTCAGGCTTTGAAATTATAATTTTTTCCCAAAAAGCATAATAGAGTTTAGATGATATGGGAGTTAATATCTACCTAAAATCTACCTAATATCTTCTTTTTCTCAATCTTTTAAATTTATAAGAGTAAACCATTGAGCCCTCTAAAAACATTTAAGGACAAAAATATGAAGAGAATCATCCTCAAATAAGAGGTTATAGTTACATTGAATTTACCATGGCATTGTGTGAATGTATGTGTGCTTACGTTTATTGCCTGGATAGTTTTTGTTGATGGTGGTGGCGTTTTGTTCTGAGCAGGCATGGCAGCTGTGCTTCTGTCTCCACAATAAGCAGTAAGTGATTCTGTGTCCCAGGCTTCTTGCATTTGAGAGAATCAGAATGTCCTATAGTACTCTGTCATATTTTATATCACATTGGGTTAAAAGAAATTGATGCTGCCTTAAGGGCTGTGACTGAAAATAGCTCACAAATCTCCTCTTTCACATTCTACTGAAAACATAGAACTACATGGGTTGACTCATTGGAAAAGCCTCACCTAGATTTTAGCTCATAATCTTACCTCAGCATTGGTGCAGGCATGACCCATCACTTCTCTAGAGACATATAGACTGCCTAGCAAGTTCCTAAGATCCCACTATCTCTTGAGTTCAAAAAAATTATTTTCTATCATTCTCTTTTCCTATCATTTTTATCTTATATTATTTTTTAAAACACTTTATTTTTATGTGTATAAGTGTGTGCCTGCATGAGTTATAAGTACTGGAGAGGCCAGAAGATGGTGTTGAATCACATGCAATTTGAGATACTGGTGGATGTGAGCAACCTGATCTGGATACTGGTGGATGTGAGCAACCTGATCTGGATACTGGGAACTAAACTTGGGTCTTTTATAACAGTAGCAAATGCTCTTAGCTGCAGACCTTTCTTTCCAGACTTTCTCTTAGGCTTCTTGAATCGAGAACTTCAGAATCCAGTCTTGAAAATTACTGTCTTTTTCAGTCATAGTTATTACTTGGGTGGTATAGTTTTGATCCTGGCATTAAAATATGACTTATGAATTAATAAGTGAATGTTCTGCATATAACACAAACTTCTAAAAATATTCAGCTTTTTTTCTATTTCTTTATTTCTCAAACAAAGTTTTGTAGTAAAAGTCTAAAATTACCTGACTTTTTAATTAAATAGAAACTTCTAGTTCTTATTCTATAGTCTAGATGAGACAATTCTCAAAACTGTATAAAACTCACTCAAATTTTCTCATTTGAACCAGAATATTTTTTAACTTGGAAACTTATAAACTTAATAACCTGTAAATGTTACCTAAGATTTGTTTACAATTTGTTGGCTATGCAGATAAAAGTATAAGAATCTATGATTAGTAAGAATCATATTCTTTATGCTTAGATTATATTAGAAATTATATTAGATTATGGATTAATTAGATATTAATTAGATATTTATTAGGTATAGAAATTAGATTATATTAGGAATATAATCTTTATGATTATATTTATTATGATTTGAAAATCTTAAATTCTATTTAAGAATTTTTTTTTTCAATTCATTTCAAACCAGTTGAACATTCGACCTATTAACTTAAATATGCAAAGGCTATCTCAACTTCACTGTGGTAGTTTGAATGAAAATAGACTCCACAGGCTCGTATCTTTGAATGTTTGGTCCCTAGTTGATGAACCTGAAAGGGTTGGGCAATGTGGCCTTGTTGGAGAGATGTGTCACTGAGTGTGAGCTTAGAAATTTCAAAAGTTCTTGCCTTTGCACTGACTCTCCCTGCCTGGTGGTATTTCCTCAGTATGTAAGCACCCATCCACTGCCCTAATGCCATGCCTGCCTGTCTGCTGCCATGCCCCCAAGCATGATCATGGACCCATCTGAAAATGTAAGCCCTTAACTTTTTCTTCTTTAAGTTGCCTTAGCCCTGGTATCTTATCTCAGCTGGTGAACAGTAACTCTTACATATTGCTTTTGTTATGTTCAAAACAGATGTGTTCTTCTGCACTTAAAATTGATTTCTTTACTGTCCTACCCAATTCAATGAATATCACATCAAAACAATATTTTTGAACTATCTAATTTTTGTATGCCACACATAATTCAAAACAATGTCTCCTGAAGACTATCTGAAGAAGAGACTTTAAGTCTTTCTTTCCCTGTCTGTTTATCATAAACTAATCTAGTCTCATCATCGACTTTGTCGATGTCAACTCTCATAATCAGAGTATAAACCCTTAAAAGAGTTTAGAATTTAATTAAATTGAAGATCCTTTAGAGTCTGTGGTAAATACTTTATTCCACAATCAGGTCTTAAAAGGCATTGGAAAATATGTTCTCCTGGCTCCCTAGTAACACACCTTTAGTAGGATGAATATACACACGAGGTCTGAACAGCTCTATGTATTTCAGTAGAATAGTATAATGTTTTGGGTAGTACATTCACCTCAAATCCAGGTGTTGTCTGACATATTTTGTTTCAGAATGTTTGGTGTGTGTACCAGCTAGTTTATCTCAACTTGACAGAAACTAGAGAAAATCTCAACTGAAAAAATTGACCCTGTATATTGGCTTTGTAGTCAGTTCTGTGGTGTACATTTAAAAAGTGTTATTAGTGACTTCCATAGGAGAGTGCAGCTCACTGTGGATAGTGCCACTCCTGGAAAAGTGGTTCTTGATGCTCTAGGAAAAACATGAAAAACAAGCTATAAGCAACATTCCTCCATGGTCCCTACATCATTCTCTGTTTAAAGTTCCTGCCATAACTTCTTTGAATGATGGACATACAGGTGGTTAAATGAAATAAATCTCTTTCTCCCCAAATTGCTTTATTTGTGGTGTTTTACCATAGAAATAAAATCATAACTAAGGCAGAAGTTGGTACCAGGCCATGGGCTACTGTTGGGACAGAACTGACCATGTTTGTGGGGGAGAATTGTGGAAGGACTTTGGGCTAGAAAAAAACATTAAGTGTTCATAACTTAACAGGCTGTTGTGTCAATTAAGAAGATAATTCTGAGAGCAGGGTAGATGGTGGAGGTCTGGATTATAATGTTTCAAAAGGAATTTGAAAATCCTGCAAAGAATCTATTAGAGCCATTTGATTTTTTATATTAAAAACTACTCAAGTGAAATATTTACTCTGATGGGACAATTGATTCCTGGGGATGAAGAATCAAATGTGATTAAGAAGATTTCAGCATCATTGAGGCAAAATATTCTGAGATGAGTTTTTTCAGGGTCAGCACATCAGCAAAGAGAAAGAGCCAAGATTGATGCTCATGCTGGTAAAAGAACTAAGCAGTTTAAGAGTCACTGCGGTGCTCCTGGTTTTGAGTGTGTGAAGAAGTCATGGAGAGGAGCTGACATTTGGCCCCGTTTGTCACACCAGTAGAGTCCGTAAAAAGAGACCAAGAGAGATCATTATAAAGGTGGCCCCCTTAGTTGCATTTGAAGCTCCAGTACTGAATGAGCCACGGAGAGAATGTGAGTCTTGGAACCATGTAACAGGCTCAGAGAGAGGACCTGAAGAGATTGCAGGAAAAGCTATTGGTGAAGATTCAGTGCTATTGATGAAATCCCAGTACCATGGGATGACTGCCAAAGACAGTAACAACTGAAGAGTAGAACTGGTCTGAGCCTTGGAAAAAAGCTGCATGTATAAGGATGGATGACCAGAGACTAGCTGTCCAGACATTTGAAACCCAATCATCAGGCACTGAACTGTTTATACTGATGAATTTGGGTCTAGCTTTTGTTTGATTATGACTGTGCCTGGTTCTTCCCTCTTGTAGAAAGAAAGTATTTAATTTTTTTTAATTAGTAGTATTTTACAGAAGTCCATAGATAAAAGACTTTGGAATTTTTAGACAGACCTAAGAGTTTTCGGAGATTTTGGAGACTGAATATTTTAGAGAGGCTTGAACTTTGAATGTTTTAAAGAGATTTTGTTTGTAAGATTGTGGCTGTTGAACAATTGAGTGTTTTATATTGTCATATTGATGTTAATATAAGATCTTGGAGATGAATGAAATAAATTATGGTTAATAACAGTGTGTTTGTGTGTCAAGTTGACAAGGAACCAGTTATGCTGCAGCTAGTTTTATATCAAATTGTTACAAGGAAGAGTTATTTGAGGAGATCTAGTCTCAACGGAGAAATGCTACCATTACACTGGAAAGTCTGACATGTATTTTCCTGATTGATGACTGGCATACGAGGGCCCAGATTACTGTGTTTTGAATGTGTTTGCTAATGTCTTTCTATCTAATATAAATGATGGATACATTTTAAAATTGTAAGTAATAATAAGCCTGGAATCTCCAGCTCTATATTTCCCATTGTTCATACCTTAAATTTTTCTACATCTCTGAAAAACTATCACCCTGAATATAACTTTGCCTCCTATGCTCTCTTGATAAAAACTGCAGGTAACAATTTAAGAACAGTGACCTCATGATATTTTCATCGAGCACTTTCTGTAGATGTAAAAGCTCAAAACATATCTTCTAAGCTTTCAAAAATGATAGCTTTATCCTCTTCTTTACTGTTCTATCTCACAGGTTAATTCTGTATTTTCTATCAAAACTTTTTCCACATTGAAAACAGATGTCATTTACACATAGCAGACACCACATGTACAACAATAATTTCTTTATTCTTATGAGCTACCCAAACCACTGAAGACCAAAGAAAGCTACAAGAAGTTATTTTAAAAGAGAAAATATTTCAGGTAGTCAGAAATCTCATTATCTGGGAAGGGCATTTAAGATAGCCTCGCCACTATTGCTTAGATTGTTAGTTGAGGTCATTCTTGTAGATCTCAGGACATTTCCCCAGTGCCAGATTTCTCTTTAAATCTATAATGTCTTCCTCTATTATGGTATTTCTTTTCTTGTTCTCCTCCATTCTTCCCCTGACATAATCATCCTGCTCCCTCATGTTTCCCCTTCTCCCCTTTCTCCTAACTTGTTCTTCCCTTCTTCTCTCCTCTTTACCCAACTCCCTCCCCCCCCCACTCCCAATTTTCTCAGGGGATCTTGTCCTTTTCCCTTCTGTGAAGGACCATTTTTGTCTCTCTTAGGGTCCTCCTTGTTTCCTAGCTTCTCTGAAAGTGTGGATTGTAAGATGGTGATTCTTTGTTCTGTGTCTAAAATCTATATATGATTGAGTACACACCATGTTTTTTTTTCCTGACTGGGTTACCTCACTCAAGATGGTTTCTTCTAGTTCCATCCAATGCCTGGACATTTTAAGACTCCATTGGTTTTTTGTTTGTTTGTTTTTGTGTTTTGTTTTGTTTTTTGTTTCATTTTGTTTTCCCCCCACTGAGTTGTACTCCATTTTGTAAATGTACCACATTTTCTTTATCCATTCTTCAGTTGACAGGCATCTAGGTTGCTTCCAGGTTCTGACTTTTACAAATAACGCTACTATGGGGCCTCTGGTAGTGGATCAGAATATATCCCTAGTATATGAATGGACTTTGGGAGCCCATCCCACATAGAGGGATACTTTCTCAGCCTACACACATGGGGGAGGGCCTAGGCTCTGCTCCAAATGATATGACAGACTTTGAAGACTCCCCATTGAGATCTCACCCTCACTAGTGAGCAGAAAGAGGATGGGATGGGAGTTGGTGGGGGAAATAGGGGAGTAAAGGAGGGTGGAGGAACTGGGATTAACATGTGAAACAAGCTTGTTTCAAATTGAAGCAAAAAAAAATAAAAATATTTTAAATAAAAACAAAACAAAAAATGTATATTAGAAAATTAATAATAGTACAAATCATTTATGTAAGTTTTATGATACAAAGAACTTTTACTGAGTCCTACATATTACTATAAATACCTCGCAAAAAATTTAAAGGACTTTCTATGAATTCAAGATGGCTCAGTTTGGGACACAGAATTCAAGTTCATGTTGTTTTATCCTTGCATAGAGAACAAATCTTCCATTAGACGAAAGTGGAGGAAAGATGAATCTATTGCAATTTATGCCATTGCTAAACTGAGACTCTTAGATAAAATCTTAACTATACCATGAATCCACAGTGAAATTGCAGAGTTCTTTAGAATTGGGCCCTCTAATGAAAAAAATAATAGACAAGAATCACACCAGTCTACCCAACATGTGTTGAAGCTTACAGGTCTATCCAGTTTCATTAAAATGTACCCTCATTATTGCTAAAACAGAAAGATGTCAGGTAAGCACAGAAATGAATCCATCAGTGTGAACATGTCTGCATTTCAGGGTATGTTAATTTTGTTTCTACATTGTCAGCTTTAATTTGTCATTGAACCTACAATAGGATAATTGTGGCAGCATTTAAGTTCTTATATGTATCAAGGTTTTTTCCTAGCTTTAAAAAATTATATTTATATGCCATTGACACTGCTTAATGTGTTGCAAGGTAACATGCTAACACTTGACTCCAAATATGTCAAATCAAAACAAAGCATAAATTATTTCATTGACAGTTAATATTTTCTCATTATTCTGTAAGTAGATTTTGTGTGGAATCCCTGAAATTCAGCCCAAAACAATGACAGGTATCCTTTGTCATGGATCATTAGTCTTTCATATATTTTATGTATTGGTATATCATGTATTTACATCAACTATGAATACTAACAAATTGTACAGTAGATTTTAATTTTCCCTTGAAATATTCAAATTGTTAAAAGTGGTTCCATTTTTAAAAGCTATTAACATACATTAGTAGACTCTTTGTGTTGGTAACTATCAGATAGGAAGAAATAACAGTGTAGAAACTACAACAAAGATATCTAAATTAAAAGACCAAAGAACTGGTATAAATGTCTCTTTATGGAAACTATTGGTCACTAAGAATTTTCTTGAGTGCATTCATTTATCAAACAATTTTAAGACATCTGTTGTCTAAGATTTTTTTTTCTAAAAGCATCTTAACCTTTCTTCAGTGCTGTTTGCACTGAGATGTATGACTGGAAAATGAACTGGAAATCTTCAACACCATATTTACTTCCTTTAAATTGCAGAAGACATGCTACTTTTGAAACACTGGTGGTTGCTGTTGCTTTCATTAGGCTTCCAGTGACTTTCACAAACCAAAGGACCTTAAAATGATTTTCAATGCAGTCTTCTTTTAAAGAGAAAAGTATGTACGGTGATGGTCTCAGCATTTCAATGGGGCTGCCTCTTCAGCTATGAGGTTGAGATTGAGGTTGAGACTGCAGGTTTCCATGATAATCATCCTGAAATTCAGGGTTCTCACTTCCTCATATTCACTGGTACTCTAATCATAGAGAGTATCACAATGATGGGATAGAAAACTGAAAGTAAAATATTAAAAGTACAAAAATCACCCAAAGGCAATTTTTATTACCATTACAGAATATTTCTTTGTAATTATATGTGACTTTACTTGACAACATTAAATATAATTAAACAGGGAAACATTTATATTCTTAGAAGAAGACAATACTAGAGCTGGGAAGATCATGCACTGCTCTCACAAAAGACCCAAGTTTGATTCCCAGCACCCAGCAGGCAGCACACAATCTCCTGGAACTACAGTTCCTGTTTCATCTAATGCCTTGAGACTCTGCAGGTACCTGAATTCAGATGTCCAGACCCACAACCATACACATATTTAAAATAATATATTCTAAACAGAAATCACTATTAATTTAGGGCAAACTGTACATATTGTAACCATTCAGCAGAAATGTGGTACGTTTAATGAGTTATGTAGATCAGAAGCCAATTATTCATGAGAGGCAAACGGACCTCTTAGAGATAATGAATAAACAATAATTGCCATGGACATGGTTTAATATAAACATTTAAACAGCTACATAATGATTATTATTAATGTTTAGAGCTACATGAATATGTTCATGCATTTTAGTTAACCCCTCTTAAATTCACATCTTTTAATGGTCTTATATTACTTAGGGATGAGATTACCAATGCTAAGGAGATGAGGATGTATCTTGGTCTCCTTATCTCTCAATGCAGTTTCATATGTACTTGACAGATTTTCCTAATGAGAATTAAGTATATTGTTTGGCATTTTTCTTTTAAAAACAATGCATGATTGATTTCATATAATACATATGGTTGTTATCTTTTTATAGTTAACACATTGAGATTGTTCATTGATATGATGCTACCACATTAAAGTCTTAATTCAAATTTACACCAGCTGAAACTATGATCAATTCAACAATCATAAAAGTCATCTGCCCCTGTCTCGAAAAACAAAAAAAACAAAACCAAAAAGTCACAGTACCATTTGCTTCTGTGATGCTTTTACCTACACCAGCTCTTGTAAAGTAACAGTGAGTAGAATAACTCTAATTCCATCAAGATTTTAATGTATACGAGGATATTTTATAGCATTATTTTTACTAACTTACTTGATCCCCTTGAAAATATTAGCATCACAGACTGCTTTGTGTACGTTTGTAAAGAAGAGACTGAACCAGAGCTGGGTAGTAAAAGACTTACACAGCAAATCCAGGGTGAGACTAACAGCAATCTTCTCACCTTCCTTAGTGCCATAGCTATGAAACAATTCACCACCATTAACAATCCTTTGCTAAAGTGTTATTCTTAAAGCCAAATTTTAAATGTTTATATTTTATGCACAAGGTATGCTCTCATTTATATTGAACCTTTTATTCAAAAAATGGAAAAAATCATGTAAATATCCAATTTTATCATATAAATACATTTTACTATTGATTTCTCTTTTCCAAATAAGATGAATATCAGTCATGAGATTGAAAATGCATGAGACCAAAATGCAGAAACTCTCTTAATATCAAGCTTAGGTTTCATGAATGCATGAATCTTTCATCTTTTATTTATAGTTCCCATTTATGGTGTGTTTTAACATTCATTAATTGTATTTGCACTTCCTTTGAGATTAATAGTTATTGCTTTTCCTCTGTCCTATTAATAGACTTCTTAGTGTATTGGCTTTTATTTTATTGGCTAGCAAAATGGGATGGACTTAAGGATCATTTGTCACAGTCCTAGCAGGAGCTATTCCTGTATCAGCAGTTTTATTTTCAGAATATGAGCCAGGACCTACCCTCCACGTCCCCCCTCTTACACAACATAAAGATCACTTGAACTGTATGTATTTAACTAGTATGCTCTGCTCCAAAGTCATCCTGTTTGTTAAGTAGTTTTACTAGTCTAGTTGGTTTTATCCACATATATTTTTAAAATATATTTTCTGGCTACTTTGAAATGATCTCCATAATCGATTTACTCTAGAACTTTCACCCGAGTTTCATTAAATCCTAATTACAGTAGCTCGTTATAGTTTTGGACAAGTCACAGCATCACAAAATTATGACATTTGGCTTCATTTAATCTATCATTTCTTGATATTTGTCCAGGTGAAATGAATATAAATTTTGGTGTTGTGCTGAGTAATGTGAGCACACACACAATTCACATGACTTGAGAAAAATATATTCTCACATCCCTGTGATTCTGATTGCCTCAGGCCTTGCTGCCAAGTTAAGAAATAATGTACTATAAGTTCCATCATTACTAATAAATTCTGATTTTTTTACTTTTATGTGCTTGTTAATATCTGCATACTGTTTCAGATTTAATTTTAATGTAAATATTGCATTAAATGAATGTATCAAACAAGGAATATATATTCCTGTATTATAAGTCTTTATTACTGCCTATTACAGCTTTTCTTAGTTTTTCTTTTGATAAATTGATGGGCTGTTTCAAAATCCTAATTCTTGGAATTTTGTACCTATGTTCATCTTCAAGATTCGTTTACAATTTTGTGCTGTATCCTGTCTTCTGTTTTAGCCTCTACTTAATTAGCTTCATGTGAAGAGAAAGATATTCCTCCCCTTATGCCTGGAAGAACTTGCAAAACTAGGAAATGATGTGATACTGATGTGTAGAATAACCCAAGGTATTTAAATTTTATATATTAAATTGAATATTTGAATTTCTAGTTTAAATGTCTGAGTTCTAGAAGTAAAGGTAATTGTTTGTGGCTGAGAGTTGTGATGTGGCAAGGGTAGGTGGTGGATTCGCTTGGTTGGTGTAGAAGGTTACCAAGACCAGAGCTGGGGCTAGGTTGAGAAAGTAAAGGTGAGGCCAGAACAAATCTGTGCCTTGTGGGTACTTGGTAAATGTCATATACCACTGTGATGTTTTGAATGTGATTGGCACCCATAGGCACAATTAAGAGAAACACTATTAGGAGGTGTGGTTCTTTGGAGTAGAAATAGCTTTGTTGATGGAAGTGTGTCGCCGTGGGTGGAGTTTGAGGTTATCTTTTCTCAAGCTTCACCCAGTGTAACAGTTTACTTCCTTTGCCTGGGATCGAAGATGTAGAATTCTTTGCTCCTTCTCCAGCACTGTGTCTGCCTGCATGTTACCATGTTTCACCATGATGACAATGGACTGAACCTCTGAACCAGCGCCAACGAAATGTTTTGTTTTATAAAAGTTGCCATGGTCATGGTGTCTCTTCATGGCAATAGGAATCATAACTAAGGAAAAATACATAATATACAAACACATATTGCAGTTGTACTCTGCTTTTGAAAAGTGCCGAGTGAGTAAAGGGCTATATTTTTGCAATGTTAATCTAGAAATATCTAGGCAAGCTACCTCCTTCATTGGAGTTTTATCACATTGGGGTGGGGGATATAAGGAAAAAATGTCATAAATAGAAAGATAAGAGAATAATGTAATGGCAAGAAATACTGTCAGACAATGTACTGTTTTTCAAGTTTCTTTATTATTCTCTCCAAGTAAAAGACATATCATAAAATGACTACATGTGACAAATAATTCTTGAAAATATTATATATATATAAATATAATTGCCAAATATATATATATAACTACCATATATATATAATTGCCATATATATATATATATATATATATACCAAATTATATGTGCCTTGTTTCTAGTCTTACCTACTTAGTACCTATCCTACAAACTGGGGGTCACCAAAATGTGCACAGCAGTGAGAGTGGTCACCAAAGGATGTGTGAAATTAGTTTTTGCTGCTGTAAGCCATTAAGGAACTTTTGTCATTTATAAATAATATTGTATTTTAAAATAAATTGAAATTTAAATGGATTCAGTAGGCAAAAACTAGCATCCTTGAATGGAATCACTGTCCTCCAGCCAAGTCATGGTAAGAACAAATATAGAGACATTTGGAGGCATCATTTCTGGGGCATTTTTCTTTACACTTTCATTTTAATGGTCAATGAAAAATGATAAATAACATTTTAAGAAGTAATTCATGTGAGTTTTCTTCCATATGTCATCAAAATATTTAATTATATTATATTTTGAATTTTACTTAAACCTGAAATATATTTGGATAGTATGATTTTATTTCAAATATAGTAATAAGGGTTAGGAATACAATACTTGGACATTTTTTCATATATTTTCATTAGTTAAAATATATATGTATTCATACACAATGCTTTATTGATATCATTTATAATTACATCTTATCTCTAAATGTAAAAATAGGAAGATATTTGTGAGTTTAAAGCCAACTTGGTCCAGCTGGTAAGTTACGGACAATAAGACCCTGTCTCAAAACAAATAAACAAACACAAACTACCTCATTTCAAAATAACCTGTTCACTGTAGACCCATTTATAAGTAAAATCAAAATAAAGAATAACTAATGTATCTTTGAACAGTAATAAACCAGTTATTTTGGCAATTAAACTCAATTTGTGTGTGTGTGTGTGTGTGTGTGTGTGTGTGTGTGTGTGTATATATATATACATACATACATACATATATTTATATAAATATATTCCATTCCATTTTATAAATGTCATGTTGAGGGATGAGGAATTATGAATTGTAGCAAGATTTCAATGGTGTGGTACAGAATGAGACCACACATAACAACTGTGAAAAATAAAAATACTCTGTATATATTACCTTATTGCAGTTTACCTAGTGAAAGTAAAATATGTGTCAAAGAAATCATGAGTTTAAATAAAATGATGTGATCTAGAGAAAAGTTGATATATTTTAAAATAATTTTGCTTCTCAAAAGCTAGCATTCACCATGAACTACATTGAAACATTGTGCGTTCTTTAAAAGTTCAGTTCATTGGAAAGGATGAATCTTCACATTCTTCCTATGCTATGCATTTGTACTCACAATACCTTTGCTCTTGTTTGATGTGCTGATTTTGCTTTTCTTTTTTTTTTTTTTGTGATTCTGGGTTGTTCAGATTACTTTCCCAGTTTTTCATCTCTATGACCAAATACTTGACAGAAATAATTTCAGAGACAAAGTTTTATTTTGTTTCATGGTTTTAGGAGTTTGTTCAGGCAATACTGGAAAGGCCCTGTGGAGTGGGAAGGGAGTATTGCAGATATGAGTAACAGGCATGAGTGCATGGAGGGGAAATATCCAGATTCTGGAAGACATAAAGGTGATTGTGCATGAAAAGTCTAATGTACCAATGAGAACCCACTACTGAAAATTTACATCTCACAACTAATATATTCCTCCTACAATATGTTCCTCCTACTTTTCTGCAGCTTTCCTCTCACTATCTGGGACTCTGTTAACAGGGGACTAGCTATTTAAGACATAAACTCGTGAAACATTTAATATTCAAGCTACAAGAGTAGTTATGAGGGTTTTCTTTAAAAGACTAAAGATTCCTTGAACTTCCAACAAGCTCTAGCTTTTCTTCCTGAGCCCTCAAAATATGAAATTTTATTTTGTCTGAGCCAGCATGGCTAAGAAACAAACAAACAAATAAACGAAAAGACAATAAACATTGGCATGGATATGGGGAAAAGGGCATTGCTTATACATTGCTAGTAAGAGTGTAAGGCTTGATACAGTCACTGTGGAAATCAGTGTAGAGTGTCCTTAAAAAGCTATCTCATCGTGCATTCATTTCATTTCAATTCAATTTATCTTTTGAGTTTAGCATAATTATAATGACAAAATTAGATGTCATATGGAATAATTTGTTTAAATGCAGATAAAACAGCTTCTATTTTAAAATTTCCTCCATAATTTAGGTATAATAACTTTGACTATACTCATAAAGTTTGAAAATATGTAATATTAAACTCGTGATTTTATTTTTCTCCTTACTATGAAGCTCTACCCTGTACACAGTCATATTGTCAAGGTTAATTCTACTCACGGAAATTAGTTCCTGTGCTTTTTGGTTTTAAACTGATTGCATAATTTGAAATCAGTATGTTGGTCATGCTATCATAAATATCAAAATATTTATTACATCAACCTTGAAAAATGACATTATCTTATTCAGCTCTTGGAAAATTCTACCATCATTACCTTCTTGCTTCTAATAGTGGTGAACTCTTTATTCTTAGTCTTTTCCTCCAGTCTGTGTTTACAGAGTTGTCATTACTACCTTTGAGTCTATGGAAATGCTCCCCACACCTCATCTCATTGCTAATATCTGCTCTTTATTTCTGGGCATCGGTTTCATTAGGCTTTCTCTCTCTCTCTCTCTCTCTCTCTCTCTCTCTCTCTCTCTCTCTCTCTCTCTCTCTCATGGTTTCATGGCTGAAGTTCACTTTTTGACTTTTTTTTTTAATTCTCTTATATTGCTTAAACAAAGTCCTAAGGATTCTCCCTTCCTAACATGTTGAATAGGTACTTTTATCTACCAAGCTTAAATAAAGTATTGTCCCTTGGCTAGAGAAATTCTCCCAATTTTTCTTTTCCAAAATTCATCCTCCTGTTGTTGATTCTTTTCTGCTCTTTTTGATCTTTTGAGTGTCCTGACACCCAGCTCCCAAGCTCATCACTCTCAGAGTCTCATTCGTTCTTATATATAATAAGCTTGAGTTGTTTCTTGCCACCTTTTCTTCAATTATCCGATTACCTTTTACCTCCACACTTGTCTTACTTTCTCTCTTACTTTGAAGCTGACCAGGTGGCTGGGTAGCTGGACACTAGAGTCTCCCCTTGTTTTCTTGCTCCTTTTCTCCATGTTTTATCTTGCTTCTTCTTCTCAGATTTCTCTTCCTATTTACCCTCTCTGCCTGTCAGTCCTGCTTACTCTTTCTCCTGCTTCACTACTGGTCATTGAGCTCTTTATTAGACTATCAGGTGATTAAGACAGGCGAAGAATCACAGCTTCACAAAGTTAAACAAATGTAGCATAAACAAATGCACATATCTTTACATCACTAAACAAATGTTCCACTGAATAAACAAAAGTAACACACTTTGTTAGAGTATGTTTTTCCCCCTGCTGGCCTGGGCCCAGTTGCCGCACCAACCCCAAATAATACACTGAGACTCTGCATTAGCTATAAATGCTGTTGGCCAGTTAATTGATTCTTATTAGCTAGCTCTGTCTTAATTATTAACCCATTTTGATTAATCTAAGTACTTCCACATGGTCTCATCTTACCGGAGAGAGAAGCTGGCGTTCTACTCTCTGTCCTCCATCTTGGATCTCCTTCCTATTACTTCCTCTCTCCACCTAGTCTCCTAGTCCCGCCTATCTTGCTTTCCTATTGGCTAACAGTGATTTATTCATTAATCTTGAAACATATTTACAGAATGGCATCTCCCATCACACCTTAAAATTACATTCTACAACCTTTTCCTATTTTATTTATCATCTTTCCCTCAAATTTTACTTGGATTGATAACAGCAGCTATCATGCTTTTATTATTTAAGGTCCTTATATTTACCTGATGCTCCTTGATTTTAAATGTATTTTGGGTGGGTATTTCACCTTGAGATATTCACCTTGTTTGCACCTGTGGCTTAGACCACTCCCATTGGCAGTGGAGACAGGGCCAGATGTGACCTGGAGAAAAGGCTGAGGAGGGGGTTGGAGACTCTCTTGCTGGCTGACGTGGAGAGGAAAGCATCCGGTGCAACTGCTGGTGTTCATCTGTCTATGTTGTGAGTTGTTTCTCCCTGAATAAACATCTATTCTGCCTAGTTGTTTATCCTGATCCTTATTAAACCACAATATCTGGTGTCAGAAGCAGGATCCAGATTTTCACCGGACCTGGTTTTCACCCAGGTCACAGAAGCCGCTCCCTTCCCCCATAATCGCTGAATGGGCAGGGTCCCTTGCCTAACCAGGTGGACACACCACAACTTGGGGATGTTTGCCTCTGCCGGACAACTCCTTTACTTCCACGGTGGCCCTGAGAAGACACTCACTGCTTCTCATATTTTGCACGTTTCCCCACTTTGCATTTCTGCCGCCTGGCGCCTGATCTGCTTGTGTGTTTCCCACGGCCTTAGCCCTGTGGTCCCAGCTCCTTTTACTTATTCATTTAACAAACTCTCACTTGCCATAGTTTGTTAAGAGCTATTTTACAGCAACAAAGATCAGAAGGATTATCTGCTGCCAGAAACTATTTGGTGGTTACGGCTGGAGGTGTCGAGATCTACAACTAAAAGCACCAAAGTTCCAGGACAGCAGAATTACACCTAAGGTAATTGCAACATTCTTTGCAATTTAAGTTGCTATAATATCTGAGATCAATTGTTCCATTGCCATGGCAGATAATCTTAAAATGCGGGACTTTAAGAATTCTTCACTTCTTGTATATAAGGAATTTTAACAGAAGAAAATCACGACTGAACCACTATATACATTTTTTTGTAATAGCAATGGGTTTCATCATTATTATGATATTTTTAAAGAGATTAGAGCAAACAATAAGGAACTTGTAAAAACCATAAGAGAGTTAGTAACAGGGATTCAAAATGTAGAAAATGACAACAGAGAGCTAAGAAACAGAACACAGACTATTGAAAATGATAATGGAGAGGTAAAATTAGACAGCAAAACATAGAATCCTTAGAAGAAAAGGTTCAGAATATTGAAAATGATAATGGAAAGCTGAAAATTAACACAAAACATAGAATCCTTAGAAAAAACGGGTTCAGAAATTAAAAATGACAATGGAAGCTTAAAATTGGAATACAAAACATAAACTGTTTAAAGGAAAAGGTTCAGAATATTGAAGATGGCAATAGAGAACAGACAGGTAAAATGCAAAACAAGGAATATAAAAATGACCAACTAGAAAACAGAATTTGTTTCATATCTGATACCTCAATAACCAAAATGGAAACAATGCAATGCATTAACATGCTAGCAGAAACAGTTCGTTCCTGGTTGGACGAATCTACTAATAAGGTTAAAATACTGGAACATCAGATGGAAAGACTAGCAGATAGAATCTGTTTATTGTCTGAGGATAATGGCAAGCTAGCAGATAGAACATTGTTTCTGGAAGGCAGTTTACATACCATTCAGATTATATCTAAGGATGAGAATATTAAAAACATGGAATCATTCGTAGTTGGAGAAAGGAAGAAACTGACTGATGCAATGAAGTCTCTAGAAAGTTATATGGTTCAAGAAGTTCAGACACTCAAAGAAACAATGGTAAATAGATTTCAGGCCTTAGAAGACTTTTGATCTAACACATCAAAGGGCATGTAAGAGACTTAAAATTTTCTATACCATTTAGGGTCAGGGGAGTTTTCCCTGTATATATTAGTGAAAAATCAGAAATGAAAAAAACACCCAAAAGGTGGTGTTGCATATCAGTGAAAAGCAATAATTATGAAAGATTTAAAAGGTATAAAGGAGGCAGTAGTCTCTTATGGCATGCACTCACCATATGTGAAGCAATTAATAGAATCATGGGCAAGGAATAACAAGGTAACCCCTAAGGATTGGGATCAATTAATATCAGCTGTCCTTGAATACTCCTCTCAATTAAAATGAATGGCTTTATGGAGAGAGGAAGCAAAAACTCTTGAACTTCAGGGCTTAAAGAAACATTATAAAGCTCCCCGATATAAAATCTTGGTGAGGGTATTTATGCTGACCCAGAAACCCAAGCTGCCTATGATGAACATATCTTGCCTCAATGCAGTACAGCAGCTCTAAATGTTTGGGATAAGGTTCATGAACTAGGGGAGAGGATAGAATCCTATACCAAGATAAGGCAAGGACCAAGAGAACATTTTAGTGTGTTTCAAGAAAGATTGTCTAGAGAACTGCAATTAGAGGTAGCAGACATAGATTCTAGGCAAATACTAATTAAGTCATTAGCTTATGAAATTGCGATCCTCAATGCAAACAAGTGCTTTGGCCTTTAAAAAATTGATCAGTACCTTTAGATGAATAGGTCCTATATACAGCAATATTGAATACAATGACAATAGCACTGAATCTTGGTAGGAGAAGCCATAACTAAAGGTCCAAGAAGACATCAAAATAACAGAAGCCTTAACTATGGGGAAATAGCAGCTTGGGCAGGAGAAGCCATCTCCAAAGGTTTGAAAAGATATCAAAATGTCAGATGTTTTAACTGTGGTAGGATAGGACATCTAAGGAGAAATTGTAGGCAAATTATTTCTAGAAATAACACTCCGAGAAATCAATCAAA
Source organism: Cricetiscus sungorus (assembly GCA_030556225.1). Lineage (NCBI taxonomy): Eukaryota > Metazoa > Chordata > Mammalia > Rodentia > Cricetidae > Cricetiscus > Cricetiscus sungorus. The sequence goes on along the minus strand of JANBXA010000491.1, from coordinate 38,122,077 downwards.
CAGGAGGCCTCAGGCTTCTGGGTTATGTAGAAGGTGTGGCAAAGGCTGACACTGGACTAATGAATGTAGAAGCAAGGAAAACTTTTACAATTGGTAAACTTTTTTGGGGGGGGCTCTCAAAGGCCCCCATGTCAAAGGTGGTCCAGACATTCCCAGTTACAGTAGAGGACAATCTCCCACAGAACGATTAGAAAATCTAGTGCCTATCGTAAAAACTCATACTGCTCTGGATGACAAACTAGTGATGGAAGTTGAATCAAACATGTAAAAAGGAAACAAAAACCGTATATTTTGGCAAACCTCTATAAATAGTCATAGGCCTAGATTGATAGTTAAAATAAATAACATACTGTTTGAAGGTCTACTGGTTACAGGAGCTGATGTAACTATCATACCTAATAAATCTTGGCCTCCAAGATGGCACCTGAAAGAGGTAAATGTTCAATTCTTAGGGATTGGAACCCTGTCCCAGGTAAACAGAGCACGAGATGGATTGAATGTGTAGGACCGGAAGGACAGAGAGGAAGGTTGAGACCATATGCGCCTGATAAAGCAATAAACCTATGGGGTCTTGATCTATTACAGCAATGAAATGCACAGATTAACAATCCTCCAGTATTAGATATGAACCATAAATGATCTTATGATTTTTGAAAAAGTACTGTAAATACTATACAGGCCAGACACCAAATATGCAGTCTGTATAAAAACAGAATAAAAGTACAAAACAAACAGAGGAACGAAAAGCCCTACCCTTAAAATGGCTAACAGATGGACCTGTCAATGGCCTTTGACCTTTGAGAAGTTAGAGGCTTTAGAAAACCTTGTTCAGGAACAGGTAAATGCTGGATATATTGAGAAATCTACCAGCCCTTGGAACTCTCCTATATTTGTTATCAAAAAAATCTGGTAAATGGAGAATGCTTACAGACATGAGAGCCATCAATAAAGTTATTCAGCCAATGGCTTCTCTACAGCCTGGAATGTCGTTGTCTTCTTTGATACCTAAAGAATAGCCTATTATAGTTATTGATTTAAAAGATTGCTTCTTCACTATACCTTTACAAGTACAAGATAAAGAGAAATTTGCCTTCACAGTACCTAATTACAATAATTCTCAACCAGTGAAGAGCTATCAATGCAAGGTTTTGCCACAGGGAATGCTAAATAGCCCCACCCTGTGCCAATATTTTTATTTTGTGCAAAAACCGTTAGAAATAAAGCATAAACAGTTTCCACAATCCATAATTTACCATTACATGGATGATATCTTGTTAGCTGATTTTAAAATAGAAATATTAGAAAAATTGTTTGAGAAAGTAAAGGAAGTTTTACCTCGTTGGGGATTACAAATTGCACCTGAAAAAATACAAAATGGAGATTCTACCAACTACTTAGGATATAAAGTAGGTCTACAGAAAATTAGACCACAAGAAGTACAGATTAGGAGAAATCGCTACCAGACTCTTAATGATCTCAAAAATTACTAGGAGAGATTTCTCAACTACAAACCATTATTGGAGTAGAAGGGTATGATTTGAAAAACTTGAAAATGACCCTAAAAGTGGACAAAGATTTGAATAGTCCACGACTATTAGCAGCTGAAGCTGAAAAGGAATTAGAATGGGTAGAAAAAAGGATATTAGAAGCACATGTGGACCATGTGAATCCAAAACTAGACTGTATTCTGGTTATATTACCATCTAGAGAATATTATTCAGGGATTTTGATGCAGAGGGAATATATCATATTAGAATGAATATTTCTACCACATAAACAGAATAAAATACTAAAAATATATATAGAAATGATCTCTGACTTCATTATAAAAGATAAATTAAGACAATGTCAACTGACAGGAAGGACCCAGCAGAAATTATAGTACCTTTAGAGCATGCAGTCATTTTGGGGGAATAATTAGCAACAATTATACCAAAAGCAAAAGATTAAAATTCATAAAGGAAACGATTTGTATCCTTCCACTCATTGTAAGTAAAACACCTATCTCTCGAGTTCCTACATTCTACACTGATGCAAACAAATCTGGTAAGGCAGACTATAAATCAGGAGAAATAATCAAAGTAGTTCAAAGCCCTTACAATTCTGTACAAAAGGCAGAATTGTTCATTCTCATGGTACTTATGGATTTTACAGAACCCCTCAATATAGTTACTGACTCACAATATGCAGAGAGAGTAGTCTTACACATCGAGACTGCAGAATTTATTCCCGACGATACAGAATTAAATTCATTGTTTATAAGTTACAAGATACTATCAGAAATAGGATTCATCCTATGTATATAACACACATCATATCCCATACAGGTCTGCCAGTTCCCCTAGTATAAGGCAATGATGAAATTGATTGGTTTTTAATAGGAAGTGAGCTAGAAGCTTTGGCAATTCATAATAAATACCATATGAACAGCAAATATTTAAAAAAGGATTTTTCTATCACTTGGCAACAAGCTAAGGAAATAGTAAGGAAATGTCCTACTTGCTCATTCTATAACCAAACTCATTTCCCAAAAGGCAGTAACTCTAAAGGTATAAATAGAAATGAAATATGGCAAATGGATGTGTTTCACTTTGTAGAATTTGAAAAATTAAAATATGTGCACCATGCTATAGATACATTTTCAGGGTTTCAATAGGCTACTGCTCTGAGCTCTGAAAAGGCTGATTTGTTATCACACACCTATTAAAGGTAATGGCCATTATGGGCATACCTGCACAAATAAAAATTGACAATGCTCCGGCATATGTTTCCAGCATATTGAAACCATTTTTTGAGTATTATAACATAAAACACATATCTAGTATACCACACAACTACTCCACAAACAGGCAGGAGGAACCAAGACACTCAAACACAGATTACATAATGCTTTATTAACATTAAACTTTCTTAATGCTAAGGAAAAAGGACAAACAGCTGCAGAAAGGCACTGGACAATAGAAAAATCTTCTGAAGTAAATCAGCCTGTGTACTTCAAGGATGTATTTACCTCAGAATAGAAACCAGGATATGTGTTGTATTGGGGTATGGGTTTTTCATTTGTATCTACAGGAGAAGAAAAGTTATGGATATCATCTAAGTTAATCAAGATCTGATTTGAACAAGAGAAACATCTAAATGAAGATAAATGACAAGCCATCCAACAAATTAGGTTGCATGAGATGTGCAGAGACCTCTCCAAAGTAGGGGAAGTGTTCTGTTCTTATCCTTACAGGAAAACAGAGAACACCTATCTTCAAACAGCCAAGAGACAATGAACATGTAGGTACCTACAGAAGAGAAGACAGCTCTCCAGAAAGAATCATTTAATGAAGAGGAATCTGATTTATGGTTAAAAAAAAAATTTAAGTCTAGTTAACTGTTAGTTAACTGTTTCTATACTGAAATCTACTTCTCTTACTATCTAGTATTCCTGTGGTCCCAACTCGTGTAAACCAATGCTGGCTTTGGAGTTGGATTTGTCTTTCCTTCTCTAAATTTAAGTATGATGTTAAGATTAAATTCAGTTTCTGCCTTATATCAAGAAGCTAATTGGTGTAAGGCAGAAGAAAACAAAATCTAGGGACTCATTCACTTATATGCAATTTTCTCTCTAAAATCCTAATTTTCTCATATACATGTTAATGCTTATTGTTGCCTTTCCCCTAAAGCTTACTTTGATATTGATATTTAAGTTTTCCACAAGGAATAATAACAGTTCCTAACAGCAATCTTTGAACACTCTGGAAAGAAGATGGGGCCCCAATTGGACATTTCCACTTGACTCAACCTGATACATCTGAACTACAAACTTCACCATAAAACCAATTTGAGACTGCTTTCTCAAGACAACTCATGAGTAGCTAGCTGTAATGGTGCACCTTCTTATTACAACCTGGCCAGAATTTCAAATAGAACTCCGGTCACGCATTTTCTGCCACACTATGACTACCTACATATGTCACAGCCAGTTCTGTTGAGAAATTTGGTTGTTTAAAATTTTCTTCCTACAGGATCCCATGGAGCAAGAAGTAATCTTAAGATAAAGATGCCCTCTTTCTCTGCTCTTGTAATTTAGGGATAATATTCATCTTCATAAGGTTGGTTTTAGTTACTTGGGGTTGGGTATGGAAGGTGATACTTAGACTCGGTTATCTCTTTTAGACAGGAATAGGGTATGGTTGGGAAAGGTATGGCTCAGAATGGATATAGGTAGATTAGCCTATCTTCTTGTGAATTATTTTAGTAATAATGAGATATTAGTATCATACATCTTACATGGTTATAGATTCTTATACATTGTAACCTATGTAAAATTAAGTTTGTTCCCTTCCCACAATTGTATAAAACTGTATATTTTGTCATATTGTGAAAATCTCTTCAGTTATGATGTTTTTGCACAATATTCTTACCATATTCTATGTATGAAACATACTTATGTTCAAGACTATTGTTTATATTGATACAATTTTGGGTATTTTTTTCATGCTGCACTTTATAGTTCTACCTCTGTTCTGGACATTTCTACTCTACCTCTGCTTTAGGAAATTACATGTATATATACGTACATAGTTACATTGCTTAGGTATTAGTCCCCGCTTTTTCAGGGAAATTTCTATCAGTCCTATAGCAAGGTTCCTGAGTATTACAGATTATCTTCAGCCATGTTTCCTATACCTATGAGATTAGTCAGAAATAGACGCTTAATTTTCAAAGACTTCATAGACCTGCAGAACATGGCATTTAAATGTTTTATTATTAGTACTTGGTTGACATGAGGCACTATTGCTCCTGACAGCCCTGTGCATTTCCCGAGAAAATGTTTCCCAACACTGTTGTTGCTCCTTTTGGAGTCCATCCTTGCTTCAGCTATGGCCTCTTGGGCAAAGAACTGCCCCCACCTCGACCACTGTTTTGGGTGTGCAGTCCTATGTGCTTGCAGGAGACAAACATAAAAGACTGCTGAAACCTGCCAAGCCAGGGTAAGACTGCCTTTCTACCTCCCTGCCTTGTTGTGGTCTGTCAGGTGCTCTAGGCCTTAGCCAAAACTGGCTGTTCTAATGTTGCTGTGAGACCTTGGGTTACTGTTCAGGTAGCATGCTGATTCTGTCCTTGTTGCACCTTTTGGAACTTGCCCATCCGCCCTTCCTGCCTACCCTAGTGTTATTATTTTCCTTCTCAGGTCTTTGATGAAGTTGAAGATTAAATTATCACAACTATTATTCTCTCTTCCTAGTTAGATATATTAGGTACTAGACTTAAGCTTTCCAGCTTAGGACAACTCTATTGTATACCCCGTTTTGACTTTACCCTAGGACTAAATAGTTAGGTACTAAGTTTGTATGTTCTCGATTTTCCTTTTCTTAGAGCACACTTGTTATTCACTGTTTTGTATATAGTTTTGTATCAAGCTCAAATCTTTTCTTTAGACTAAAAGGGGAATTGTAGTGAGATATTCACCTTGTCTACACCTATGGCTTAGACCACGCCCATCGGCGGTGGAGACAGGGCTGGATGTGACCTGGGGAAAAGGCTGAGGAGGAGGTTGGAGACTCTCTTGCTGGTGGGATGCAGAGAGGAGAGCAACTGGTGCAACTGCTGGTGTTCATCTGTCTATGTTGTGAGTTATTTCTCCCTGAATAAACATCTATTTGGCCTAATTGTCTATCCTGATCCTTATGAAACTTCAGTAATTTCTCTTTCCTTGTTTAACAACTCTTCAATGGAAATTTAAATCTAAACCCACAATAGACATTTAACAGTATTTACTATCATTGGATCTCTTCCTTATAACATCTTTTTGTTGTTGTTGTTGCTTTGTTTTCACTTTTATAAATATCTAAATGTTAAGTTTTTCTCTATGATCCCTAATTTATTTTCAATTGTTTTAAAATTTCTCTTTTGACTCCCACATTCCTGTATCTGAATCAAAGACAAATATTATATTTCAATTCATGTATTGGGATTTTCAAATTACAATTTTTTTCCTAAAATTCTGGTCATCTTCAATGCTCAGGTGACAATAAAGAGTCTTGGTTAATATGTAAGTAGTATGCATGGCTTGTTCTCACAACCCTTTGGGGCCTTATAACTTGAGAGAACTATGATATCCAAATCCTTATTCATCAACTAGCCTGCCATATTGACTAACTTGCTTGTCTTCAGAGATTGCATTCAGCTTCTTTAGTAATGAATAAGGGCAGTTAAATGTCTGGAATGAAGAGGAGTAGTCACCCACTGGACCTATCGATTTGTAATTAATCCTCCCTTCTTCATTCCTATTGTTAAGGTGGCACTTCAAAGATTGACCCTGCCCTCCACCCCATCCATGAAACTGATCTGTTACTTATCCTAACCTGCATCTCTGACATTCTTAGAAACCACTCCTCATTTTATAATGCATGAAACACCTTTTACAATGCATAATGTTTTTTTTCTTGTTCACCAATTCACTATCATTGTAAATTTGAGTGTTTATTTTTCTTCCCTTAGTTAATATTGGAAGGGATAAAATTAAAAATATGTGTCCAATTTCACACTGTGTTTTAGAATACAATCTTAACATTTAAAATAAGTAAGGAAACTTCTGCACTGTGTAAATAAATGGCCATTTGGTTAAATATATGTTAGCACATTAATAGTGGCAGTGAATGCCTGGTACTTTGCTTCTGCTCAGCTGGTGTTTGGTGGTTTGTTTCCAAGGACAGTTCATACAACTGTGTTTGGGGGAATCCAGGCAATTGTAAAGGTAGAGTTCCTTACAGGCCAGGCTGTCCTTGGACAGATTTGTCTCCACATCTACTTAGATTTCTTTCCTGTCTGCACTATACTCTTGTCGACCTTTATCCTTACCTTATAATCAGACTGAGAGATGATGGCTCTAAGATGAATAGTCATATAATTTAATTTGTTTTTAATTAATCACCAATGTTTATGACAAGAAACAGAATACGTTCTGGGTTTCTTAAAAAATTTTAACTTACGAAGTTAGTGGAGAACACTCTGGATAGACTCTAAGAGAAAGCACATATTTTATTTCTTTCGAATTTCCAGGCCCATGTATAGGCTTAATAAAGATAGGTTGAGAAAATAAGATGACACAATTTTAGACTGTGCTGTTTCAATCAAAAGTAAATTACTTCAAAATCCTAATTTTTCAAAGCACTGATTATTAATCGGTATATTTTATTAATTGACATGGTTTAAGTTTGGAAAATACAATTAAAGAAGGTTATATAATGATCAACAGAAGTCAATGTATAAAAACAGTAGTTTATGAGGACATGAATATCTTATTTAGATTAGTGTATTGATCACTGTATAGCTAGTCACTCACACAATAAAATAAACAGATAAATCCAGATTATTTATTACATTTTAATATTTTGAAATCTCACCAGTGGGCAAGCTAAAAATTAAAATACTGCTGTGAAATGTGAAATAAAAGAAGCTCTAGAGGGAATGTGAGTGAGGGATGCTGTCCTAGCAAGCTTACCTATAGCTCCCCATCACATTGTTAAAGTAAAAATAGAAGACCTGAAGCTTAGATGCGAACAAATCCCAAGCAAAGTAGATCTCATCCTGAATTCAAAGCTGGAGATTAGCACTGCAGGTGGACAAAAGTTTACTAAAGAAACCATTAGCAGAAAGCTTTGGATTGCTATCTCCTGATATTTGCTGAAAGGAAAAATACATATGGATAAACTGATGGATTGATAGCTTTATTTCACACTGAAAAGTGGGTTTCCAGAAATAGATTTTAATATAAAAGAACAGGAGCTTATTTTTGCATTGTTGCTGCTGTCAGCAGCTATCCCATAAATTGGTGGGATAATACATTATTAAAATAGATTAAATTTTTTCTGACATTTTAACGGATAAGGTAATCATTTGGCATGGTTTTTTGAGGGACTACACCTGATAGAATAATCTTATAAACTTCATTTGTCATGTATTAAATCACAGATTCTGTTTCAGAATAAAAACATCATAGTTTGAAAAACAAACAAACAAAAACACTGTGAATTATTTGGAAACTCATTACAAATGACTTAAAATGCAATATAATTGATGGACCATAAATATTATTCCTTCTTTTTAAAGGCAGTCATACTGTATTTCAAAGGACAATCTGTTATGCAACATAAAACCTCATTCTATCCTTCCTCTGTATGTGGTGTGTGTGTGTGTGTGTGTGTGTGAATTCACATGGTATGTTTACAAAGTAAAGAGTAGCTTTGACTGGTTAAAGAGCAGGTAGGTACTTCCAATTATGTACTTGAAAACATTTGTAGATATTTGGGATATCGGAATAAAGAAAATTCGCATTGAATGGAATTAAACAGGCAAAAATACTTCTTTGAATGCTATTATATGTGAAGAGAACGACTGAACTTCAACTCAAGTAAAACAAAGAGAGAAACCATCTCAGCACTGATGTTAGATAGGACAGTTACTAGTGTTACTAGTAACTACCTATTTTGACCTTCACTGTGTGTATATTGCCTGGTTACTTGAGTTAGGCTATTGTGTTTCAACAGAGACAGAGAGGTAAGGCTTTTGCCTTTCAGAAAAGTACATTTTCCTATGCAGCTAGTAGGCCCTTGAAAGAGAGGTTCCTTGGTTGGAGAACTGGTGAGACAATAGTAAAACTTACATATTAGAGAAGAATGCATGATGGAAGGTTATCTAAGTGCTCTAATCAAAAAGAGAAAAGTCCCCAGAGTCAGGATGAACCCGTTATGAAGCTCAGCTGAGAATACGTCCTTCATAAAGCCAAACAATTAGCTGCACAGGCATCAAGGGCCTGACACACAGATCCTTTCCATGGTGCAGCCACTTACTATGGAAATGCTTGTGCTAGGGTTAAAAATTGGGTTCCCTATTACAGAAGTGTGAAAGGGAAAGAAAGGTGATAGCATGTCTTTCCAAGTAAAATCTCTGTTTCATTTAATAAAGTATCATACAAATTACCTTGGTTATAGGAAACTAATGCACAGGCTGAAGAGATGGCCTTGGCAGAGATTTCAGTTCCCTGCATCCACATGGAGTTGCAGTTGCCTGTAACTAGTGTGAAGGGGACTGGGCAGGTCTGATGACATCTGAAGGTTGTATATAATGCACACACACTATACAGACTTACATATAATCACATATGAAAATAAATAAGTAAATCACAAAAGGAAAAACTTTTATGTGCTGAAATGCTACTGGGTGAGGGTTCCTCACCAGCTCTTGTATCATAGATAAAAATAATTAGCCTAGACACAAATTTAGAAAAGAAATGAATAGTATAGTCCAGGGAGAGATTGTGAATGGAGTGGTTAATACAGAGGGAGCATGGCAGGAATGCATTTCTCCTCTGTATCATTTAAAGAAGTTTTTACTAATATATGTGACCATGATGGCAAATGATTGTGGACACCATCAAATTTTTAGGATTTTGTCCTGTACTACTTTTGAGATGTTCACAAATGGAAGGGAACATTAAAACCACAATGAGGAAGATAGGATTGTGAAACAGAGGTCCTTTCAACTTACATCTATCACCAGTGCACAGGTCTGAAAACCAGGTCTAGAGCAGGGTTCGCCTATCTATACTTCAAGGGTTTTTAAATACAAACTCAAGGTCAGGAGGGACACCATCAGTATGCTGCTGCACTATCTAAGTCTTCACTTGCTGGTCTCACTAACATGACTCAGATATGTTACTCAGCTCAATTCCTTGATGCTGGATATTTTCTACCAAAGATTTTAAAGGTGTTTTCTCCATTTTTTAAAATGAATAAAAAGCACCTTGCCAATACATTTACACCAAGAACTAGGATGGACCAAGCATTCACTCAAGTTTCTCCCCATTTACTATCAATAATTAGCATAGCTATCAGTTAGAGATATTTTATAGTCTTCGGAGACAGACCCTGAGGCAAGTGATCAAAACTAGCATGTGGGGTCCTATCAAATAACAATAGTTCAAAATGTGACTGTTTTAGTGATGGTGTAAATTTTTACATGTAAATGGTAAGGAAAGCATAAGTGAAATACAGCAATATTGTGTGTTAAGAAAGTTTACAGACTAAGTTCAAAGTAAGAAATACTACATTAAAATGTCTGAAGAAAATTAAGAACAGAGTTAGCATTTTGACACAAATAATGACTCACAAATTGAAAGTGGAATTGATTGGAATGTTGACCAAAAGAAATAGTCAACAGCCTAGGTAAAACCTTCTCATGATAAAACCTGTGTGTTTTATCTAACAAGCTACACTGAAATAATTAGAGGCTTTTAACGAAAGAAGTATCAAAATAAAATTTATATCTGATTTGCGGATGTATATTAGTTGGTACTTGACTGACATGCTGGAAGTTCTAGGTTCAATCCCTGGTACTATAGGAACCAGGCACAGCATCGCCTGCTTGCAATCCCAATCTTAGAGAGATGGGAACAATGATATTAGAACTTCAAGGTCAATCTTGATCACACAGAGTATCTAAGGCCGGTGTGGGCTAACAGAAACTGTGTCTCAGTGATGTCTGGACTGAGATAAAGAGATAAATAATATCCCCAGCTCTTACAGAATACAGTCCCCTGAGGAGAATGGAGCTGAAAAAAATTGTAGATTAGAAGATGCTGTAATAAAAAGTTGCCTGAAAGGTGATTCAGAGAGGACATAGAGAGGAACATTGTTCTCAAGCAGTGTACAAGAAAGAAAGAAGACAGCTGTAAGTGAGAGTTAAAGACAATAAAACTCAAATTTAGGCTCTTAGCTGATAGATTCTGCAGTTTGAAGTGAGTTGTTTGGGGAGTATTTTCAGAAAGTGTTCTTAGGAATATTGGATTTGACAGATGACTTTTAAAGAATTCTTCCAAATGACTGCCAATTTATTAATATAAAAAAAGACACATGAAGGCACAGAATATATTTTCTGATATGTGTGAGAATTTGATCTGGAAACAAGTAACAGAGAAATAAAGGTTAGTGCCTGAATAAAATTTTGTTTCCTTGAGATAGAAATTCAAAGTCATTACTCAGTGTACTATGATATTCGCTTTAATAGCAACAGGATACTCACCTCTTTCTTCATTGGGGTCTACACTTACAGCTATTCTGGACGTTGATCTCTGATGAAGTTCACTGTTAAGCACAGAAAAATAAACTAAATGTGAAAATCGTTGTGTACACTGTTATAATTTGATAAGCAATGTGTAAAGCAGCTAGTCTTACTCAGGAAGATAAATTTCTATGCATTCATTACTGACTCAAAGGGTGCATTCACTTTGTATATAATAGCTAATTTGCAGCTGAAATGCCTTTACTTAGTAAGTAGCTTTCTGAAGAAGGAGTACCCACATGTTGAAGACCCTTTCAAACAGCAAACGTGGAACTACAAACTCATCTTACAAGATTACATCTTGCTGTGGGGAATAGAAACTATCCCGAGGAACAGCACACAAACATACAATTAGACAAATGTGTGGTTTTTCTAGTTGACTATGCAAAATACTTAACTGAGTGGGCATCAAAAGATGATGGTCTTTAAATTTTACACTAAAATAACTTCAGAGCTATGTTAGATAATATTTTGTTGGTTGTGAGCCTAGGCTTTAACAGCTGAGCCATTTCCCCAGCCCTACATTTTGTTTTTTAATTTGAAAAAGAAACTACCATAGGAGTCATAAATGTTCACTGACAAATTTGGTATGTAAAAGGGGTTTATTGAGGAAATGTAATTAGGGTAGTTATTTCTATATTAATTTCTTTACTGACTAAAAGGTAGTTACTTTATTTTTAACATGATATTTGATTTTGAATTCTAAAATTAAATAATTTTAAGAACTATGTTTAAAAATTACCAGCATGATAAGAATTGAATATTTAGACTGTGAATTACCCAAGGCAGTTACTGAGTTGCTGGACTGTCATATACTATCAATGGTTTATAAATTTATGTTTTCTGGTAGAATACAAGATTAACACAAAAAAATCAGTAGCCCCAATATATACAGACAATAAAGGGGCTGAGAAAGAAATCAGAGAAACATAACCCATTACAATAGCCACAAACAACATAAGATATCTTGAAGTAATGCTAACCAAACAAGTGAAAGACCTATATAATAAGAACGCTGAGTCTTTAAAGAAGACACCAGAAAATGGCGAGATCTCCCATGCTCTTGGATAGGTAGGATAAACATGATAAAAATGCCAATCTTGCCTAAAGCAATCTAAAGATTGAATGCAATCCCCATCAAAATACCAGCACTGACCTTAAAAGGATAATAATCAACTTTGTATTGAAAAACAAAAAGACTTGGGATAGCCAAAAACAACCCTGTATAGTAAAGGAATATCAAGAGGCATCACCATCCCTGACTTCACGATCTGTTATAGAGCTATAGTCCTGAACACAGCTTGGTATTGGCACAAAAATAGACAGGTAGACCAATGGAATCAAATTGAAAACCCTGATATTAACCCACACACTTATTAACACCTGATTTTTGACAAAGAAGCTAAGTTTATAGAATGGAAAAAAGAAGGCATCTTCAACAAATGGTTCTTACATAACTGGATATGGACACGTAGAAGATTGCAGATAGATCCATATCTATCTTCATGCACAAAACTCAAGTCCAATTGGATCAAAGATTTCAACATAAATCCAGCCACACTGAACCACTTAGAATAGAAAGTGGGAGGTACCCTTGAACAAACTGGTATAGGAGACAGCTTCCTGCTACATCAGTAGCACAGACACTGAGACGGACAATGACTGGGACCTCCTGAAACAGAATGCTCTATAAGGCAAAGGATTCAGTCAACAAGACAAAGTAACAACACTCAGAATAGGAAAAGATATTCACCAACCCCACATCTGACAGAGGGAGATTTCCAAAATATACAAAGAATTCAAGAAGATATATAACAAAACACCAAATAATCCAATTAAAAAGTGGAGTACAGAACTAAATAGAGAATTCCCAATGGAGAAGTCTAAAATGTCTGAAAACACTTAAAAAAAAAAAAAACTGCTCAATAGCCTCAGCCATTAGGGAAATCCAAATCAAAACATCTTTGACATACCATCTTGCTCCTGTCAGAATGGCTAAAAATCAAAAACACCAAAGACAGTTTATGCTGGAGAGAATCTGGAGAAAGGAGAACACTCCTCCATTGCTGGTAGGAGTGCAAACACTTCAGCCACTTTGAAAATCAGTATTGTGGTTCCTCAGGAAAATGGGAATGGATCTACCTCAAGATCCAGTAATTCCACTCTTAGGCATATACCCAAAAGAAGCACATTCATATAACAAGGACATCTGTTCAACTATGTTTATAGCAGCCTTATTTGTAATAGACAGACCCTAGAAGCAACCTAGATGTCCCTCAACTGAAGAATGGATAAAGAAGATGTGGTACATTTACACAAAGGATTACTACCCAGGGAATAGTATCCTGAAATTCATAAGGAACTGGATAGAACTAGAAGAAACCATCCTGAGTGAGGTAACCAAGTAACAAAGAGACATACACAGTATATACTCTTATATATGGATTTCAGACATAGAGCAAAGAATTACCAGCCTACAATTCACACCACCAGAAAAGCTAGGAAACAAAGAGAACCCTAAGGGAAACATGCATGATCCCCCCAGAGAAGGGGAAAAGGACAAGATCTCCTGAGCAAATTGGGAGCATGGAGGGAAGTGAGAGGGAGTTAGGAGAAAGAAGTGGAGAAGGGGGGGGTGGGCATGAGGGAACAGGAAGAATGAGATAGAGAAACAATAGAGGAGAACAAGAAAAGAGACACCATAATAGGGGGCCATTGTAGATTTAAAGAGAAATCCAGCACTAGGGAAAAGCCCAGAGATCTACAAGAATGAACCCAACTAACAATCTAAGCAATAGTGGAGAGGTTTCCTTAAATGCCCTTCCCCAATAAAGAGATTAATGACTGCCTTATATGCCATCCTAGTGCCTTCATCTAGTAGCTGATAGAAGCAGAAGCAGACACCCACAGCTAAACACTAAGCTGAACTGGAATCTAGTTATAGAGAGGGAGGGTGGATGAGCAAAGGGACCAAGACCAGGCTGGAGAAACCCACAGAAACAGTTGACTTGAACTTGGTGGAGCTCATGCACCCCATTCTGATAGCTGGGAAACCATCATAGGACCGACCCCGACCCCCTGAGCAAGGGTGTTAGTTGGAAGGACTGGGCAGTTTATGAGACCTCTAGTAATCGGTCAGTATTTATCCAAAGTATATGAATGAACTTTGGAAGCCTATCCTATATAGAGGGATACTTTCTCATCCTAGACGCATGGGGGAGGGCCTCTGTCCTGCCCCAAATGATATGACAGATTTTGAAGACTCCTCATGGAGTCTACTTGGAGAGCGGAAAGAGGATGAGCTAGGGTTTGGTGGGGGTGATAGCGGAGGATGGGGGGGTGAGGGTACTGGGATGGACATGTTAAACAACCTTGTTTCAAATTTAAGAAAAAAGAAAATATTTATCTTTCTGATTATCAAAATATTCATTTTTTGTATAATATCCACATTTGAATCTATTACCTTCTTATTATGTTTCATGTTTTGTTCCATTAAAAGATTCTAAGAGTGTTAATTGGTATCATCCATGGCATCAACCAAATGTTGTAATTTATTAGATATCATGGAATAACAAATCACTTATACAAGAAGGGAAGAAGAATTCAAAGACACTAGGAAGAAAATTTAAACATCAAATATGTCTCTTTATGTCTTGTGTCTCCTGAGAACAAGTGATAGTATTCTAGCCCCTTGTGATTACTGTAATCAACATCGACTTTAAAGTAACTCAGTGTTTTATCTCTGTATCAAGAGAAAGCCTTTATATGATTAATAGCTGGAATGAAATTTCAAATAGGTTCTATGTCAGATAAAGGAAGAATTGTGTCTTTAGTCTCTCTTATTAAATTTACTGGTTAATCTTCACAACTTTATTATTATTTTGTTTTTTTGAGACAGGGTTTCTTTCTGTAGCTTTGCAGGCTGTCCTGGAACTCACTCTGTAGACCAGGCTGGCCTCAAACTCACAGAGATCACCCTGCCTCTGCCTCCCAAGTGCTGGGATTAAAGGCATGTGCCACCGACGCCCAACTCAACTTTATTATTTTCACAACTCTATTATTTTATTTGTATTTGAGTTTTAAGTCATATTTTGTACCAATTGCCAGTGATTTTAATCTATAAATTTAGGGTGCATAATCAATAGGGTTTTTTTATTTTAATATGCATGAATTTCCCCAAACCCCACATACTTTGATAAAGTACATCCAATCAAGGCTGCCCTGAGGTGACTTTGAAAGAGTTTAAACTAGGAGCATAAACCAATGAATTTCCACCTGTTTTCCTCTTTTACTCCTCTTTATGGCCCTGACATTGAGTGCATATCCTGTCTGCTAATGTTTCCATACTTTGACCATATACTTAAAGAAACCTGGTGGTGTGGATAAGTCACTGACATACTGATTTTATTTCCTTGACAAGTTTACTCAATGGTGGGCCATATGGTTATTCTATTTTTTCATTTTTTTAAGGAGACTGCCAAATGTTTTCGATTATGGTTATGCTAGCTGACATTTATGCTAAGAATATGCAGAGTTTTCATTTTAGGAGCAATTACACACACACACACACACACACACACACACAATTTCCCTAACATTTTTCTTAGGCATGAAGCAAATAGAAAATAGAGAGCTATTTTTAATGATACACTCACAACAGTATTAAGCCTCAATTTTAATAATTATACAAATAGCCTTATGCCAAAATTCTAATCAAAAAATTTTTATCACTTTTTTGAGGAGGTTCAAACCATTTCAAATTAATCTAACTGCATTTCCATGTGAGAGCTTGAAACATTTTCATTCAGATGCACAGGCTGTTCATTGCTGTAGAATTCTGTATTAAATAATCTATGGGGCATTGACAACATTTGATTTTTTTTTTTTTTTAACCAGAGTCACTCCATAGCCCAAGTTGGCTCTGGAGCTCATGACATCCCTGTCTTTTGCCTCCTGGTGCAGGGATTATACCACAGTCATTGTGCAGGTTTTTGTTGTGTAAGAGAAAACTAACAACAAACTGTTGTATTTTACTTTATTATTTTATTCAATAGCTTTACAACATGAACAAAATTAAGAGGTTGATATGAGGCCTAAAAAATATATCACATGGTACTGTAAAGAACTACAGTACCATCATCCTTATCTGGCAATTTTGCCTCTCAGGAAGGATAACAACTCATACTGAGTTGTCACTATCCACTCTCTACTCACCAGTTCAAGCCCTTCAAAAACAATGATTTGAGACATTGAATAGTTCCCTTTTTAATACATTTGACATGTGTGGAGTCCTGCAACATGTTCATGGGTACTGTGCTTGTTTAAATTCGTGTAAGGTTTTCAAAATTCATCCATGTTCAAGTACTTGTCCTTATTTCCATGGTTGCTTAATATTTCACATTTACCTGCAGGCTGCCAATTGTGCTGTTTAAGTTATTGTAACCATAGATATAGCCATACCCTTGTACACACTTTGCCTCTTTCCTCTTGCTGGTTACTTAGACAATTTTGTCTTCAACTTCCTATACTTGATATTCCAAATGAGTGTCATTTGAAATATTTGCCGTAAAGTCTGAATATTGATTTTTCTCTAATAACAGCATAAAGTGTAAGCTCCACTCTGTTGAAAAGTATTGTTTTAAGGTGTGCTACATTCATTTATGCTGTGGAACATTCATTTAGTTATGTAAAGATGTGTTGCTTTTGTTTATGTTGCATTTGTTTAACTCTAGGCTGTGAATCTTTGTCTGAAACACCTGATGCTCTAATAAAAGGCTACATAGCCAATAGCAAAGCAGGAGAAAGGATAGGCAGGGATGTTGGCCAGAGAGAATAAACAGGAGGAGAAAACTTGGAGGAGGAAGATGGATGAATGAACAAGAGAACAAGGAGAAGACATCAGGGGGCAGCCACTCAGCCACTCAGCTGGCCATGGAGTAAGAGTGAAATTAAGATATGCAGACGTAAGAAGAGGAAAAAGTCCAGAGGTAAAAGGTAGATGGGGATAATTTAAGTTCAGAAATGCTGGCTAGAAACAAGCCAAGCTAAGGACCAGACATTTATATTTAGCCTCTGTGTGTGATTTACTTGGGAGCTGAGCAGTGGGCATCCAAAAGAGCAAAAGAGGAAGAGTAAAAATAGACAACATCATTTTGGCACACCAATGTGGGGCTGGATTTCCATGTAGCGCCTAAGAAAGCTAGAAAAGAGAGAGGGAGAGGGAGAGGGAAAGGAAGAGGGAGATGGAGAGGGAGAGAGATATGGAGAGGGACAGGGAGAGAGGAAGAGAGAGGGACAGGGAGAGAGGGAGGGAGAGGGACAGGGACAGGGAGAGGGACAGGAAGGGGGAGAGGGAAAAGGAGGGGGAGAGGGAAAGGGAGAGAGAGATGGGGGAGGGACAGGGAGAAGGACAGGGAGAGGGAGAGAGAGAGAGGTAGAGAGAGAGAGTGGAAGAAAGAAAAAATCTATAAGGCTCCTTTAACAGGCTCTGCTGCCCATTCAGCAGCACTATATAGAAACTAGAAATGGCAAGCTAAGTTAAAAAAAAAAAAAAAAAAAAAAAAAAAAAAACCACTTGTACAACGTAGGTACAGGCTTCTGTAGCTAGAAAGATTTTATGCAGTGCTTGGTCACAAGCCACTAACCAGCCTGTGAGCTCTAGGCTTGGCTTTCTGGAGCAGAGAAGTGGGCAGGGACAGCAGATATAGCCACAGGGAGGATCCAGGTGTAGCAGAATAGTCTAAAAGTTTGGTCATGGGGCCCAAAAAGTATAAAAGATACTCAGTAAATATCTCTAAACAGGCTCCAATATGTTTCATAATATGTGCAGGATTAAGAAAGAAAGAAAATGGGTATAGGCAGTGAAAGAAATATAGTTTAAAAAATAAAACAAAGTCTACAGAGACAGTGAAAGTAATTTAAAAGAAAGAAAAAAGCTACACAAGATGGAAAATACATGGGGAGTCTGGATCCTGTATGGTATAGTGTTGATTTTGAATTTTTTAATTGCTGAACAGCAAAGAACTGCTTCTAAGAGTCCTGGAATTAAAATCAGGAAAATTGAAAAAAAAATAAAAATAAAATAAAACAAGCAAACAAACAAAAGCAAAAAACCCAAACAAAATAAACAAAAACCAGTCTGAATACTTTAGAAATACCTTAGCTTTTAAAAGCTCAAAAATGTGTTTGTCAAATGAGCATCATAAATGCTTTGGAGTTTTGTTGTCACAGGAAAAAAGAGTGTGGATGGATTTGTTCCAGGTTGATGTGGATCTGGTTTAATCGAGGTAGAACTCCTGAAACTTGACAGGTGATATCTATTAACAAAGGTCTTCCCAGGACTTGGTCATTATCTCATATTTTCTCATGAATCCTAATGATGCTTTGCCCATATTCAACAGGAAGGAGATTGGAAAAATTGATACCCACATCCTCAAGAGTTGGGGGACAGGTAAGGGTGGTCTTTATTTATTTGGTGGACCATGGATGTTTGCTATATTTAGGGGAATAAAGCAATATAGAAATGATAAGGTAAAATGGTAGATTATTGAATCTACTTTAAACAATAGGGTAGATCATTGAAACTAATATAAACTAAAAAACACACTGTTTGTATGTTTCCACTCTTGTTTAAAATATTATCGTATATATAAAATTAAGGTTATTTTTGTTACAACATATTGTATATATGTTTCTATTCTTCTTTCAGGTATCTTACCTATGAGGTCCATTTAAAAATGTAAGGCAAAATTCTAGTTTTTGGGAACTTTTTAAGAAGCTATTTAGGATAGATAGTAAAGAAAAATAGGTTAGTAGCTAGTCATTTATAACAATCAAATTTATAGATGTGTTAGGGATGTTTTATAGATCATACAGAGATATGTTTTAGGTAGATAAATGGTTTTTAAACACTTCAAAGACCTATAGAATGTGGCATTTAAAATGTTGGGTTAACTTAGGAATTTTCATGACAATGAGACACACCTGCTCGTGGCAACATCAATTTACTTCATAAAAGGATGATGGGCATTGAAGCCATCACACAGACTGCGTTCTTTGTGGTAAGATTAGCCATTTGAGCAAGAAACTGCTTTTGCCTTGACTGTTTGACTATGTGTTATGCCGACTGGACATGTAAGACCCACAGGAAAGTGACTGCTGAACTTTGCCAGCACAGTCATGAAAAACTTCCTGCTTCACTGAAAAGTCTGCCAGATATTCTTAGGCCTACAGGCTGAAGATAGATACCCCAACATTTCCAATAAACTTTGGGTAACTGTCCCAGGGCAGCCTAATGTCTAATGTCATTTCTAGAGTCTTGGAAGTTGCTTGCAATGTACTTCCTGCTCATTAGGTAATATTAATTCCTTCTGGGATAGAGTTGAAGACTACGTAGTTGTAGTAGCAGGTTTTTTTAATTCTGAAAGAATGTAAGTTAGGTATAGAACTTTGGATTCACTAATAGAGGTAATGTAGTATTTTTTCTGAATTTGATAAATGCAAATGGACTGATTATTGTAAATCAATTCTTACGTGATAACTGTTTTTCTTGTCTATAGTTTCACCACTTTAAAGTTAAAACCTTTCAAGTTTTTTATAGAGAAAGGGGGAAATGTTTCGGAATATTATTTTAAGGTGAGATATATTTATCCTTACTGATTTAGTTTACAATGCAAAAACATGTTCCATTTGTTTGATTACATAAAATTAACCTGTGGTCAGAAGGTTGAGTCAGCATCTAGCAGATAGGAAGTGGTAAGAAAGAATGAGATACAGCAAATTATCTTAAGTGTGAGCTAAGAGGGAGGTCAAATGGGTTGCTTTTGGAAGATAGAGCAAGGAGAAAAGGTTAGCTACTGGAGATTCAGCCTCTCTGAGCTAGCAGAGTTTCACCTCAACCTTTGAATCCTGAGTTCTACAGAAGGATAGCAATCTAGATAAACCTTCCCTTATTGGCCTTAAGGAGAGCCAGTGAACAAGGGAACAGAATTCCCATGGCTGTGGCCCTTGCAGCCAAACTGTTCCTGGTTACAGTGGAGTTAAAATTAACTGATTAGGACAACAGTTGCTTAAGGGGCAGCCACTGAATCTCATGAAAAACAACACCATTCATGACACTAAGCATGCTGGTGGCTTCCCCAAGTCAGAATAAGAGTAATGTCAACAGCAGGGGAAATGTGACAAAGGAGACTTCCATTCTGTTATTATTGGTATATTCTTCTCCAAATAAAAACCAGCCTACAATCCAAACCCCAGAGGAGCTAGGAAACAAGGGGGACCCTAAGAAAGACATACAAGGATCCTTGAGATGGGGAAAGGGACAAGATCTCCTGAGAAAAAAATTGGGAGCATGGCAGGGGAGGGAGGGGTGAGTAGGAGGAAAAGGAGGGGAGAAGGGGAAAGAGAACATGAGGGATCAAGAGGTGAATGGAGAAGAACAGAGAAGGAGAGGAAGGAAAGAGATAATATAAAA
Organism: Cricetiscus sungorus; assembly: GCA_030556225.1. Classification (NCBI taxonomy): domain Eukaryota; kingdom Metazoa; phylum Chordata; class Mammalia; order Rodentia; family Cricetidae; genus Cricetiscus; species Cricetiscus sungorus. The sequence continues at coordinate 38,101,493 of JANBXA010000491.1, read as the reverse complement.
GAGGTCATTATGGGCTTTAAGAGAAACCTGGCACTAGAGAAATTCTTAGGAATCCACAAGGATGACCCCAGCTAATAATCTAAGAAATACTGGAGAGGCTACCTTTCCATATAATGAAACTGATGACTACCTTAAATGACATCATAGAGCCTTCATCCAGTAGCTGATAGAAGCAGAAGCAGAGATTCACAGCTAAGTACTGAGCCAAACTTCTGGACTCCAGTTGCAAAGAGGGAGAAGTGATGAGCAAAGGGATGAAGGCCAGGCTGGAGAAACCCACAGAAACAGCTGACCTGAGCAAGTGGAAGCTCTTGGCGTCCAGACTGACAGCTGGGGAACCAGCACAGGACTGAACCAGAGCCCCTGAATGTGTGTGTCAGTTAAGAGGTCTGGCCGTCTATGGGGCCTCTTCTTTTTCTATAAGCACCTCTCATTTCTCCCCTTCCCATCCCTATATATTTTCTTCCAACTTTCCTCTCACCTTTCTCCCTTCTCTTCTGTCACCCATTTACCCATCTTTTCCATTCTTTGCTCTTCCTTGCTTCTCTCACCTTGATCTCTCTACCTCTCTCATCTTTCCCTATTCTTTCCTCAGCTGTATCCTTCATCTCTTCTGCCTCCTTTCCCTTTCTCTGTTGTCTCCCCCATTTTTCACCCCTCCCATGATTCTCCTGCCTCTTTCTCACTTGACTCCTCATTTCTTCCTGTCTATCCCTTTTTGTCCTCTGCCACCACTCATTTCATCTTTATTCCTTCCTCTCTTGTCCCTCCCTCTTTCTGTTCTCTTACTCCACTGTATCCACTTTCTTTTCTCCACTGACCCAATCCCTCACCTTTCTAGTCTCTCTCCCTTCTTCTTGTCCCCCCTACATTCTTTTCCCTCCAGCATCAGTCTCTCCCAACTCAACCCACCTATTTCCATCTCTATCTGGGTTTTGATATCTCTCCCTCTCTTTTTACCCTGTAGGCCTTTCTACTTTACCCTCTTCCTATTTTTTCCATCCTTTGCCCCTCCCTTCTGTACACTGTATATCTTCCCTCTGTTACCTCCCCCTGCCCTGTCTTCCTTCTTTCCAGTTCTTCCCCCATCCTTCCCCTAACAACTTTGCCCACTTGTACGTCTCTTCCTTGTTACTCTTTACTTCCCAACGTTCTTTGCCTTCACGTTTCTACTCTTGCCCTTCCCTATACCCTCAAGGATTCCTTCTTTTTTCTTTCTCTCTCCCCCATTCTTACTCCCTTTCTTCGTCTATCTTCTTTCTCTTCCTTGTCCCCTCTGCACTTTCTGTTTGTTTTTCTACCTCTAAACCACTTTCCTCCTCTACCATCTCTGTTTCTCTCCTCCTTTTTTCTCCACAGTCCCCACACTTCCTAAAACTCTCCTTTCTCCCTCTGAATTTCTTCTCCCTTTCCAGTCTCTCCCCAGCTGGCTGCCTTCTTGCTGCTAACCCATCTCTACTTTCCTCTCCTATTCACCCCCTCTAATCTTTCTCCCTCCTCTTCCTCCTACCCCTCCCTCCTCCCCCTGCCCATCAATCTAGCCACTTCTTGCCTCTCTTCTTCTACTCTCACCTGCCCCCTTTTACTTTCCTGCCTTCCTTGGTGCATCTTTCTCTCCTGGCTTCTGTCTTCTCTACTCCTTTTTTGTCTGCCTCCTTTCTACTCTCTCTCAGCTCTCTCACCTCCTTTGCATCCTCCTCCCCACCAGTTTGTCCTCTTCCCATCTTCTTTCCATCCCCTGCTCTCCCTAGTCCAACTCTTCATTTTACTTCTTTCTTTTTCCTCCCTTTCTATTATCCCCGCCCTTGTCGCTTTCCCCCTTTATCTTATCTCTCATCTCAATGCCTTTTCTCTCACCAAATTCCACCTCCACACTCCCTTTCTGTCATCTCCCTTTTTCTCTCTCTCTTTTCATTCCCCTCTCAACCCAAACCCATCTGTCTTCCCTTGTCTCCCCTTTTCTCTTCCTCTTACCTCACTAGCGCCCCCTTTCTCTGATGCCTTTCTCTGCCCCCTCTTCTCCATATTCACTCTCATCTCTCTATCCCAATTCCACTCTTACCTCTCCTCTTTCTCCTGTGTGCTTTCCTTTCTTTTTACTCTCTTCTCTCTTTGCTATCTTTCCTCACATTCCTTCCTCTCTTGCTTCTTCCTTTACCTCTTTCTCCTCTCCCCAGACTTCCTTTCTCCTAAAGCTTTCTCCACTTCTCACCTTCCCTTCTCCCCCTTTCTCTTCTCCTATTCTCTCTTCTATCCTCTCTCCTCTCTCCCCTATTCATTTTTCCACTCACTCTAGACCCACTGCCCTTCTACTCCACTATTTCCCCCTTCCCTCTCTCATCGCTCCCCTCCACTCTTCTTTGTCTTTTCTGCACTTGACTCTTTCCTCCTAGAATAATTATTTGAAACAGAAAAATATAACTGGAATTTCCATTATTTGTTCCACTTAGAGATATGGAAAGCTTATGAATAAAATATAATAAATTGTGTTGATCATCGCACCATTCCTTCAAATGGACTTTATAAAGCTGAATTGTTTTAGTTGAGTATTGTACACTTGCCCTAACTCACAATCTGATAAGCGTAGCATTTTAGAATTATTGCATATAATATGCACTTCCTTAAAATTATATGAGGTCATTACTCGAGAGATAGAAAAAATCAGCCTAGCCTACTTGGTGAATTCTATGTTCGCGTTTGAGAAACAAATCCAGAGGCTTTCCACTGGATTTCACACAAATATAGTGTATACATGTACACAAAACAATGCTCCCCTCATACAGAGAGAGACTGAGGCTGAGAGAGAAGACAGAGGAGAATATTAAAATTAGACTTACCTTCTCACAATAAGAAGTATTTGGTGGGGCTTCTGAGAATTGTTTTGGTGTAAGCTGGCCATCAAGCTAAGCAGCAACATGAATTGTGAGCTTTAAAAGGCCTACACAGTGTGTGTGTGGGGGGGGGAGGATGATAGAATGTTAGTTTAGGAGTAGATCAGGCTGGAGAGTGAACATATCACTGATGAAATCAAGGATCAACCACTTACTGTCATCCTGTTACTTATGTAAGGCTTGCAATAAATTCAGAAATGATGCAGTTCAATATATTCATATTAAAACTGTACACTTTTTCATCTTATTGTTAAATTATGAGTCCACTTCAAGGTAATAGTAGGCCAAAAGGTGCACTTTCATATATACCCATACCACGATAACATTTCAGAGTCTAGGTTGTTATTTATTGACTAGAATTTTGATGAACTGATTATTTAGCCCTTTTTAATTACTTTTTACACCACAGACAGGAAATACTGTATTTACTGAACAAAGACATATTTAAGAATAGTAGTATTGGAAGTAAGTTGGGAGGAAGGGTTGCCTGTAGACAGAAAAAAAGAATTTTTTTCTTTCCAAAGCAGTGTAAGTTTTGCATGCCAGTAAATCTTACTCAACAGTCTCAACAGCACAACACTTTAGCATGCACAAATGTGTCTCCACAGAGGAGCAAGCAAGTTCATCTCCCAGGAATGCACAGAAGTTGTCACCTATGGGCAATCCTAAGGGATAAAAGTAGGTGACGGAAATATGTATAACAACTGCTCTAGGGCAAACCAGTGGGTGTCATTCATCACTTTAGACCTTTCAGGCTGGTGTGTGACAGTGACAATTCAGCTGCAGGTGATGATCAGGGACTGTTGAATGAAGAGTACAATGCTCTACACCTTCCTAATGTGACACAGCCAACAGCAAACACTCCCATGCTTGGATATGAGCAGAAATTTGGCTTTTTGCCTCTGCTTCTATTTTTTCCAGTAGAGAGGAAGGATTTTTAAATTAGTGTTGTAGATTAAATGTCATGTCTGGTGAATTTGTTTGTGTGCGTACCCTCAAAGGGATTCAAAGAAGAAGCTTGTGCAATAAGTGGAAATAATAAGTAAATAACATGAAGAATCCAATTTCTACCCTATGGTTAAAAGTTTATATATCTGCTCTTGACCAACCAATAGAAGTGAAATAATTAGCCCTTTCATGGAGTACTTTGGTGTCATAGGCAAATTATAGGTCTCATTTAAGCCATTTCGAAGTTTGCTTTTAAAGTGGTAGGCATTGAAATTTAAAATATTGTAATATTCAGAATGAATCAACACATTATGGGGATTCTAGTATAGAATCAATATACTTAGTTCCTAAATTCCTGGAAAAAGGAAGAACACCTGACTAAAATCTTGTTTAAAACAATGTCTAAAATTATTCAGTTTGAAGAATGCAACCTTTTTTCAATATTGAATTTGATCATAGTTGAATATCATTTTTAGTGCCTTAAAAGACATTAACATGTCCTATAACAAGCTCATTTGTACCACATCCCTCCATAAGACAAAGACATAAAATGCTTCATAGATAAAGGACACATTTTTCTCCAGAAGTTGGAAGATCAACTATAGTCTTCATTTTCTCTTTTCAGTGTCTTAGATCTTTCACTATGGAGCTCTTTTATTTCCTTGGTTAGACTTTTCCTAAACAGTGTGTAACATGAAAAAAAAAAGGCCCAGAGGCTGATATTTGGGTTCAAGCTTCAAGCTGAATATCAGAAAAGCAAAGCAGCTGGCCACTAGCTTCTTACATCTACCTCAGGCTTAATGGGCTGATCCTGTTTCCACAAGCTCTTATCAAACATCAGACTGTAAACTCTCTTCAGTATGGCTGGAGAATGAATGCCTCTCTGAGGCTCACTATGTCTTACATCTTCACTAATGTTGGAATTAAAGGTGTGAGCTATAATTCTCTTTTAGACTGATCTGGGTGGCCTTGGACTCACAGATACCCATCTATCTCTTAATCCTGAGTCCTGGGATTAAAGGTGTGCACCACCACCTCCTAGTTTCTGGCTGCTGGGATTAAAGGTGTGTGTCACCACTGCCAGATTTCTATAGCCTGAGGCTGACTTTGCTTTTCTGAATCTTCTGTCAAGCTTTAATAAGTCATTTAAAATATATCACTACAATAGTGTTTCTATATGTCAATGTGTTCATTTGCCACTGTTGATTGCTTAGCTATGGCCTCCATCCCATTGCTCTCCCCCAACAAGTCATAATCTTGTACCTTGAGAAGAATTAGGTGTTGGTCTTTCTGCAGGCAGAGCATTTAGTGGTTCACCTTCTGAAAGAATGTGGAAAAGGTTCCTGCTGGTGTGCCCTTATGTGCACCAGTACAGCACCGCCTTGTAACCTGGCCTGGCAAGGGAGGCCAGGAGGAGTTTTTCTCAGGCTTGCAGACAGGTGTTCCCGTTCCATTTTACACTTGCACTCTCTCATGCTTAGCCTACACTGTGTTTGCTTTTTCTCCCAAGACCATTTCTCCATGAGTTTCCAGATGCCACACTGTTGTGAAAGCTCACTGGTAGAGACAATTGATGCTGATCCAGAAAGGAAGGTGAGCCTAACAGAAGCTGACACTCCTTCTGCTGGCATCACAGCCAATTATGGCCTCTTCATCCCTATTACATATCAAATATTTTTATATTTGTCTCTTGGTCCACAAAGCCCCATCCTTTTAAAGTTTTGAGTAAATAAACTATAGTACAAATGCAAAGATCCAACGTAAGCCTGTCAGTATTTTTATTTCAAATTTCAGACTTTGCAATAAAGAAAGCAGACTGTAGATGGGGTTGAATGTAGTGAAGGGAATGAATGTAGTGAGGATGTCTAGGGCTTTGTATACAGGGCCAATTACGTTCTTTGCTTCCTGACCTGGACTGACCAGCTTTGCTCTGGTGCCAATGAACTCCCCCCAACAATTCTGGTTGGCAGAAATAGGTTAAAATTCACATTAATTCTGCAGTAACGAGGCAATTTGCAATTCCTTTCTTCATCCTTTCCCACTATCAATGATTTGTATGATTTCCCTAATCTTCTGTTAAAAATAGATATTATTCCAAGCAATGGTGGTCTATGACTTTAATCCCAGGATAGGCAGGCAGATCTCTGTGATTTTAAGACCAGCCTGGTCTGCAAAGCTACACAGAGAACCTCTGTCTTAAAAAAAAAAAACAAACATACAGAAAAATACAGATATTCTAAAACATAGTCTCAGGAAATTCCCATGCTGCGCATATGTACATATTTTTATACCTATTTTGTCCAGGGTATCATTTTAAAGATGTTCATGTAGCCAATAGCTTGGAAAGTAGAGATTAACTCTCACATTAGGCTATGTGAAACACACTGAAAAGGGAGAAAGAGATAACTAGAAAGTAAATTTTACTTTGATGTTTCCAGCACTATAAGTAGTTTTAAGTCCATGAGAGAAAAATCTCATAATTGTTTAATGCACAGCCCATACATACACACAAAATCAATTAGCCTGGTACCATCTAGTTAGTTGATATTTCTCAAATGTATTAGAAAATTGAAGCCATTTAATCATTATGATCTCAGTTCTGTCATAAGTAAAAAAGAAATCATTTTTTAAACATTTATTTATTTTATGCTGGACATAATTATACATGCCTTCTTTTTTAATGAAAACAAACATTTATAAACAATATTTGGGAATTTGGGCATCATTCTTTCCAAACTACTTCCTGCTGGTAAGGGGCGCTGTCATGGGGGAATCCTAAGAAGATGCAGAAATCCTGGCTGTAGTTGTCTGCAAGGCTGCATTGTCCCATTGACGTTGCTTTAGGGGGTCTTGCTCGATGAAACCACATTAGTCTGGAAGGAATCCACAGCTTTTCATTTTCTGTGGAAACAAAATTAGAAATCCTTTTCCCCAGTAACTTGTACTTAGGCTTAAATTTTACTAAGTGTCACTTTGATTAGAAACAACACATGAACGAATGCTGATACCTGTTAGATAGAAATTTAGTGGTTGTTGTATATATAATGGCTGATTGATTTGCTCTTCTGTATTTAAAGATTGATTTGGCTACCACGTAAATTATGGTCAGCACACTTACTATTGAGAAACACTACTTTGTCTGATACCTAATTATGAAAGTATTACCTAATGCCATATTCTACAAATTGTAATATATGCTTATTTTTGGTTGTGAGCCTAGCCTTTAATGGCTGAGCCATCTCTCCAGCCCTGTAATATATGCTTATAACTTGGCATGGGGTGGAATATGACAGTAGCATGAACTAGATTTACTGTTATTTTGTTGTTGTTGCTGTTGTTGTTGTTGTTGTTAATAGTGAGTAAAGGATTCTATTAACACAATCAGGTCAAAAGTTGTCTTCTCTATAGAAAAATGTCAAGTGAATTATCCTTACACATTGAAGTAGCCTGGGTATGACTCCAAACCCAAGCAACTGACAGCATGAAACTTTCTAACTTCTCTTGAAGCTTCCTGAGTGAGCATTTCTACAGCAAATAGGAAGGATGAACTATTGCTTAAAGAGAAATAATACATTAAGACATAAAATTTGATCAATCCATTTTTAACACTTCACAAAATTATATAAATATTGACCAAATTATAGCTAAAGCACTGCAAAGTCAATAACTAATCTGTCAAATTCAAACCTCATAAAAAGAAAGGCTCATTGTAAATTTAAGGGACATAAATCAATGTGGGCTTAAAAATGAAAAAGATGAATGACAAAAGAATAAAAGATAGAAAAAAAAAGGTGAGACTGAACAGTATGACTGCAGACTAAGGTCTAAATGAAAGCAGAGGATAAAAGCCAACTGGCTCAGCTGGAAGTGGAATAAAAAGAATTCATATAGGTTGTGACTATTGGTGCTAATTGTCAATGTGATCCAGTCCAGACTCACCTAGGGAAAGAGTCTCAATGAGGGACTGTCTAGATCTGTTTGAGTTTTGGGCATGTCTGTGGAGATTATCTTAATTAAGTAAGTCTCTTGTTAGGAGATCCTGAACTGTGTAGGGGTAGAGAAAGCAAGCTGAGCCTAAATTGCACGCCTCCATTCTCTGTTCTTGACAGCGGATGTGATGTCATTGGCTGATTCATGTTCCTGCCTCCATGCCTTGCACGTAATGAACGGTAGAATTGTGAGCTAATATTCTGTGATGGGAAATGTCATTCTGTAAATATGTTTCTCTTATTGGTTAATGAATAAAGCACTGTTGGCCAATAGGAAGGCAAGATAGGTAGGACTAGGAGACAAGGAGGATTAGGGGAAAGATAGTAGGAGATTCAACATGGAGGATGGAGAAAGTAGAATGCTTGGGTAAGATAGGACCATGTGGAAATGCTTAGATTTATAGAAATAGGTTAATATTTAAGACAGAGGTAGCCAATAAGAAATGCTAGTAACAGGCCTACAGCATAATATCTAATTACAATGTATCTGTGTGTTATTTGCAGCTGTGGGACCAGACTGATGGGAAAATCTGCTCTGTTTCTTCCTTGGAACAGGAAATGAAATTAGTCACTAATCAAAAACAAAACCTTTAGAATTACTTGTTTAACTGGGTATTTTGATTCCTCATTTAAGAATGTGTGCAACTTCTTATCAAAAAGAAAAACATTAAGGAGTTTAACTGAGTTTTCATATTGATTGATCCAAATTATAATTATTATAAGATTATAGTAGCTGAATGGAATTTTCAGATTTTCATAAATTTAACAATACTGACATTTCTAAATTGAAAATTCCATTTACAATAAATTTGGGGAAATTTTAAGATGTGTATCTAACATATATGTAATAAAACCTTTGGATGAGTATTTGTAATTTTGTTTTTAGAGTTATTCAATCTTATGTATATGAAATCTATAAAATGTATACCAGTAAAACTAATATTTAGAAATAAGACATAGATTACTAGTTTTTTAGTCTCATATGATAGATCCAAATCTGCTTCTTAGTACAAGTATAAAATATTATGGCTGTCCCTATTTCTTGCTATAGATTTTATAACTATTTTTGGGATATGGCCCTATTTCAGTAAGATTTAAACTCATTACTGCATGCAATTGGTGGAAGAGGAATTATCTGTCATCTTATATTGACAGGATGTTCTCCTGGGCTGTGTATTTTAGGTTCAAATATAGATTCTGCCTCCTTCTGTCATATTGAGTCTTGTCTAGATGAAATGAGTAACTAGGTAGAGAATATTGTACTTGTTAAGTGCTATATCCATAACTACTGCTGATCTTAAATAGTCACCGATATACTCTTTTATTTCCACACTTTAAATATTAAATTTAAAATATTAAATTTTCTTACTATCTGTTATCTCAGTGACTAATTCTTAGATACACCATAGTTATTCTTTAGGGAAGGCAATACAAAGCTTTCACATTACCATAAGCACTGGGCATGAGTACTAGGGCAGCTGTGTTTTAAAATAAGCTTTCTATTATTGGATCTGGAATTTTTAAAAATCTACTATTTTTGACTGTGTCTTATGGAAAAATTCTAATGATGTGTCTAAATGATGAAATCATCCCAAACTACAAGATGAAGGAAAATATGCTCTTTGTCCCTCTGTAAGTGATCAGCAATTCCATTGGCAGTAAAATTTGATGCATTTCTCTACTTTGGGCTTACTTCTACTTTTATGGTTTTGTTTGTTTGCTTGCTTGCTTTTGTTTTTAAATCATTATCATTGCTGAGTTTTCTGTTTGTCTTCCCTCAGCCCTTCTAGGTAACATTAGTCCTTCCTTTATTTTTGAAGACTGAAAGTACCATAAAAGGCATATCATATATCAATGAAACCAAATCTGCTTCATGCCTGCATTATAGCATTCTCTATTTGGTGATCACTGTGTTAATTTATTTGTCATATGAATAAAAAACATATTTCATTGTTTTTCTACAGCAATATATTTTAAAATCTATCCTTCACATGATTAAGATAAATCCCTTCAAGGTATGAGAAGGAATTTCAGTAAAAGCATGATATGGTGTAATCAAACTATCTAGTAGAAAAAAAATACTTTGGTCTTCAAATTTTCTAAATATATATATCTACATTGGACAGGTCAAAATTATGATAACAGAATCAACTTCAGGATAATTTACACAGAGCAGTGTTTGCATAAACTATTTTAATAATAATTGAAAAATCAGTATCCAAGTCATGGTAAACATTGTCAATACTAAAGTGCATCATGTGTGTAATAATATTAGCTTTGCAATGCCTACACTGTTTTCTGATGGATAATGAAAAACCTTCTGCCAAGTATGCAACAGCATTGTTCTGAGATAGACAAATGTCACTGACTCAGAAGTTCTAGTGTTAAAAAAAAAAAGTAAAATCAAACAACAATAAAAGAGAGTCCTTGTTACTCAGTCCTAGTCTATTTAAGCTGAGTTTTATAGGACATATGACAGTTCACTGTTCACTGTACAGTACAATTATATCTATTGGTCTGGAGAACACCGAACATTGCCTGGATACCTTATTGTATTTTGTACTTGTTACATTTTAACAACAGTTTAACCCAGCTAAGTGTTGTTGAGATTTAACTCTATTAAAGTTGAGAATATGACCACAATTTCAGTTCAGTAAAACATGATTTCTGGATCATTTCTTTCTATATTCCTTGAGTCTTTGTAAGTGTCAAGAAAGAAAGCAAAAACCAGATGTAGCAAATTTAACTATGAAAGCAACTTGAAGTTCTTAGGCCTAGATTGGAAATAAAGCAATTTGGAACTTCTATTTGAATGATATCAACAGATAAAAATAAATACGTACAGGTTCAGAGATAGAGAAAGTCTCCTCCAAACTAGATAGAGAGTACAACGTGGGAAATCATCCTGTGTTTGGTAGTGAAGCCATGTGGAGTTTAAAGTTAGGACGTAAATTGCTGGGTGTTATTGTGTGTACACAAAACCAAATATCAGAGGTAAAAAATGGCTCCCAACATATTTTTGTTAACTCTGAGTGAAAAATATGACTACAAGTTAAGCCAACTCATTCACGTTTCCAGAAGAATAAAAAATTTTAATGTACTGTATACTTTTGGGTACTATTTGCATGTTAGTGATAGGATATTAACTATTTCATATTAACACTAAGTGACATATCATTTAAAAAACAGATTAAAACTATCAAATATGCTCAACATCAAATATTCCATATATCAAGAATATCACATTTATTTCTATTGGTTTACCTGTAGGGGACAGTAAAACACACAGGACAGAAAAGCCAAATGTCAAACTCAGGAAATGCTGTGACTCAAGCTACCATGCAAGCAAATGCAGAGTCTACTTTCTCTGTTACTCTATACCACCATAAACAGAAACACCATCCTAACCTTTAACTGTAAAGCTTGGATGTTCGCATATGAGCTCAACAACAGTAGATGTGTCTGACATGCTGTCCTAAATAGGTTTCCACTGAACAACATCATTTGATCTTTATCTCCATTACTGTATATTGCACTGAATAGAGTCATCCAGCATCCACCTCCCCGCTCTATGGCCTCAATGGATGTGCTATTTTATCCTCAAGGCTACAATCATGCTTCTCCTCTCTTTACTAAGAATCATTAGTTTGTAATGTAACCATTGTTCCTGTGAACACCTTGTTCCTACTCTTCTAGCTGATTTGGGGTCTGTCAATAATTCAGGAAAAAAAACACAGTTAAGATTCAACAAATTTGAAAAATGAACTATTTCTAATTTTCTTACACTTTGGGGCTCCTTGTCCTGCCAGGATAAAGCCAAGTTCTTCTCCCAGGGTTTCTCTTTCTTGGCTGACACTGCATTCCGTGTTTGATCACTGGGGAGATTCAGCTGTCACCCAGAACGCTCAGCTTTTGAACATCTTAGACATTTCTCCTGGAGTTAGCAAGTTGACATAAAATCAGAGTGAACTCCATTCCTTCATCCTCTCTTTTGGTTCTTAAAAATCTTTCAATTCATTGGCAACTTAGAATTTCTTTTTTCTGATTATTCAAAGAGATTCATTTTTTAACATATTGTTCTTTAATCTCAGCAGGAAATTTTGTTCTTACCATCTGGTCAATTACTAAGACAAGTAGAGCTAATCAAGAAAAAAAATACTAATGCTAATATTAAGAAAGGAATATCAAAAAAATACAAAAGAAAACATTCTCAAGGTTACTTTTTGTTTAATTCATCACTTAAATTCTGACCCTGCCATGTTGTCTGTAGATGGGTTTGAGAATAGAGTTGTGTTCCTTTAATGCTGTCAGTTAGTGGTCTATGGTATCAGATGTGATTTTAATGAAAAAATATTACATATTTTTTATTTACACTCTGTCAGAATTTTATAATAATGTGCGCTTTGCATACTGGCAGTTTGTTTGTTCATTTGTTTTGTTTTGTTTTGTTTTTATTTCAAGACAGGGTTTCTCTGTGTAACAGTCCTGGCTGTCCTAGATCTCAGGTTTTAGACCAGGCTGGCCTCAAACTCACTAAGTTTCACCTGCCTCTACCTCCCAAGTTCTGGGATTAAAGCCATCACCACCTGGCTACTATTACATTCTAAAGCCTTATAAACACTATATTTTCGTGGTAGATATTAAAGCATTAATTAAAACAGTGTTGGCTAATATACAGCCAGGATTACAACAGCACTATATAGTGGTAAAATATTTCAGTAATAATTCAACATTGGACATTAAAGTTTAGCATTCATTGCTAAATATACAGTGGCCATTCACCATATATTTATGGATATTATACATAGTAGTTTCCCTATGCTTTGCTGATAAAATATTAATACTGAACTGCAGAACATGGAAGACACTTGGTCATATACCCATGGTGCAGGCAAATTGCAGAATTCTTCCTCACTTGCCTTTAATTAACCTTCACTTCTTACCTAGGTATAGAATGCACTCAGGAGGGGAGGGGAAAGAAAGAAAGGAAGAAAGAAACTAAGAAAGAAAGAAAGAAAGAAAGAAAGAAAGAAAGAAAGAAAGAAAGAAAGAAAGGAAGAAAGGAAAATGGAGAATGCAAAGGTACTCATTATAAAGTTAGCAAATGAAATTTATGTTTTCCCAGGAAAGGTAAAAAATAAAGTAGAACATGTCAGTTGCCAACAGCTATCTTAATACATGGAAGGAAACGCCGGCTTAAGTACACAGACTGGTTCATTATCAATCTATTTAGAAGAGACTGTTATGTTTAGTAAAGTCCAAGCTATGGCTTAAAGAAATTTAGCTGAGGTTTAGCCACGCTGAATTAATAAAGATCTAATTGTTTGCAACTTTTTAAAAATTTTGCTGAAAATTTCGTACCTGGGTATTATAATTGAAGCATATCTACCACATAGTCTACCCACTCCATCTACTCCTATCTATCCATGATTCTCCCTCAAACTCATAACTTCTTCAATTATTGTTACATACATATATAAATATATGCATATTTAAATACAACCTATGAAGTCCATTTTTTATAAGTATGTGTTTAGGAAGGACAACTTAGATTGGAGAACTTCTATACAGAGGTGAATGAAGTTAATTCAGTAGAATTTTATTCAACGAAGAGTATAACCATGAAGTTCTAGGTGAAAACATGGAACTGTAAAATAGTATACTGAGTGAGGAAATTTAGATCAAGAAAGACAGATAGATACCATATATTCTTGTATTTCTGGTTCCTAGCTTCAAACCTTTGAATGTGAGTTTATAACTTGACAAAGCAGGAAAAAAAAATAGAAATATGGCTGGGGTAGGGGTGGGGTGGGAATGGAGGTAGGGTGGGGATTCGAGCAGGAACCATGTTTAGATAGGATGTGACATAGTAGGACACAGGTGATATTAAAGATTGGTAATTTTAAATTTACTAATGCAACTAAAAAATTCCACGAATGTAGCAGTGACACTATGACACATAAGTAGGAATGATAGTGGACTAGATCAGACTCTTCACATTTTGTAATATTTTTCAAGTATCAAAAGTCATTACAATCCTATTTTGTCTTTTCATTATCTAATAATGGTTTGGAAAATAATTTACGCTTTTCAAACATGTTTATATTTATAGACAAAAATTGTCTATCTTCAGTATATCATATTATTCTAGCCTAAAAGTTCCTAGTAATAGACCTTAGATTGTGTCTTTACAAGATTGTTTTGATTGTTGTTTTGATATCATTTAATTTGGAAAGAAATTGCCTTTCTCTGCAGACTGAAACAGTGTCATGTTAGAAACGATTTCAAACTCTGATAGGGAATCAACTGATGGCTTAAAAAATCCTCCCTCTCATGAGAGACCAGCATAAATCAATTTTCAAATTACAGGGGTAGAATCAATCAGAGAACAATCTACAGCATTTTTAAAAACACACAGTCTTGGGTGCTTCAATAAAAAGCATACTGGGCCTGAGTTCTGCCTTCCCAGAAGATGTGGTTCCTTGTTGTTTCTTTTGCTTTGATATCTTAGGACCCCAGAGGTCCTGGCAAGAAGCCTTGATGCCCCCAAAGAGAAAGGTTTATATATGAACCTCACATCGCCTTATCCCTTGTGACTATAGCTTACTTGTTTTATTAGAAAATAATTAAAATGCTCAAAATTATGTTGGAGTGTTGCCAGTTTTCCGTGGTTGCATAAAGGGCAATGGTTTGATAGTGTTTGTAACTATGGAAACAGGAAGGGGCAAGATGCATATAAATTTATGTAAAAATAATGCCTAAATGTAATTACACAGAAAAATGTTTCTATAGTTGGAAAGTTTACTAAATAGGAAAGTAATTAAAACACAAACTCAATGCAAGATAAATGGATTACTTGTTCAGTACTAATATTTCTGAACTTCAATTTTTGTTGACTTGCAAAAATAACTCATTTTAAAGTATTAAGAAAATTAATAACTTTTTTCCTGAGGCCAAAGTAATTTCAGAAGACAACTTTACCCAGAGAGTGGGCTCAAGTACAGCTCACACAAATAAATGCACACTATTATTAAAACAAAACATATCAATCCCAGTCTTTGATATTCCATTGACCATAAAGATTATCCCTTTTACATTCTTTGTTATACATTATATATGTGTGAATATTGTTAACTTGTCAAAAATAGGGTATATCTATTAACTTCCTTATTTGCTTTGCTTACTTTTCAATATCCTGTAAATAAAATGAACATTCTCTATTTTTACCAAATAATAGGATATTTAGAATTATGTAATTTAAAGACCAGAAAGGTATCAAACACTTGTGATAAAGTTCTTATCTTTTTCAATGCTTGGAATGGATAATTTAATAGTCATCAGGTTTGTAACACAATTAAACTGGGTTTCAAATACACATATAGATGACACTATCATAGCTGATCCTTATAAATTTTGATAATGAAACATGATAAATGGAATTGAAGGAATAACAACTCTAAGAGGAGAAATTCACATATACTCATTTGGTTAACACCTAGATATCTTACAGAGTACTGCTGACTTCAGTTTGTTATTTTAAAGTTATTCAAATGATAACAGAGAAAAGTGATCAATGATCAATACTCAAATATGGCAAACCTAAGAAAGTTTATCTACTCAATAATTTACTTTCACCTCAGTCTTGATTGACCATTCACCAGTGTGCTCTTTTGTGTGCTTATGAACCCATGAAAATGAGAAGTAGTAATTGTAAATTTCCCAGTAAAACTAAAATAATCTAATTCAATTCTGTGCCTTTGTTTGCAAAGGGAAAACATGCCTTTTCAGAAACAATTCAAGTCTAGTTACCCATAAGCTATTTGAAGCCAAAGGGAAAAAATTGACAGTGTTGGCCATGATGGAAAGTATATATTATATGTCCTAGCATGGTTGGAGTAAATGCATGAATGATATCCTGTAACAGGTATTTTTCTTGCATTTAAATAAGATTATTGAATATAGATAAGAAACATTCAGCACTAACTCTATCACTGGTGGTTAGCACAGCATTGAAAAATTTTCTCATGAAATGGATATAAAAACAACTTGCAAGAGGGGTGTGGGTTAGGTATCTCTGGTGGTGATTATGTTGATTGGTGGGTATCTAAGCAATAGAGCATCAAAAAGTTGGATAAATAAATATTCCATCCTGCCAAAGGCAATTAGGGGAATGGTGCCTCAGGTTGCATTACTTGATCCTGCACAATTTTTGTATTACAGGATAGCAAACATAATTGTGAAATTAGTGAATATTGTGTTTGGATGTCTTGCTCTGGGTACTTATATTTGTACACATTCTATTTCTTTCATCTTAATAAGTGACTCAGAGTGAAGAAAACTTCAGAGGTTTTCCTCTACTGGATGGACCCAAATACATTAACCATTTTTGGATGTTGCTGTTCAAGTGTATACCCCAAATAAAAGCAAAGAAATTTAAACCATCCTGACTCTTGTGTACATTCCGGATGCTGACAGATATTTTTCTTAGCAAAAGTCATGATTCTTTAAAAGTGAAGGCTTGAAGTACTCATGTTTTTATAAATGACAACCTATGGCCCTAAAGGGTTTAATGAAACACTCCGAGCATGGAGCAACACACAGAGAGCTGCAAATATCTTAAAATGAAAAGACATTTTCCTTATAACTATAGGGAGACATGGAGGCACAAAGTCATGAAGACTTATGATGAAAAGAAAAAATGACCATTCAATGACAAGGTTGGAAGAACTCAGTCTTGGCAGACCTAATGATCTGATCTCTGAGAATAAAAATAAGGTCATTATTAATAAGAAGGGCTCTTTGTTGTTGTTGTTGTTGTTATAAATTGTTGTCAGTTCTTTTTAAAAGTTTCTTTATTCTTTGAACATTTCATATATTTATAACCTTTGCATTGATGACAGCCATCTACCACTACCTCCCTCCAGTTTCTCTGAGGTTTCCAACCCATAGCTCTCCAAGCTTCATGCTCTCTCTATACTTTTTGTTACTAATACCTATGAGTTCAATTAATGATTGTATAATGAATCTGGGAATTCAAATGTGAGTGTTCCGATATGTTTGGAATGATTAGGAGTTGGTATTTTTCCCCTAAGTAGCAAATTTTGAGGAACTTATTTTTAAGTCACTTACAAAGCATTTTACTTATATGATTTTTTAACTTTATAAACTTATGCAATACTACTTTCAGAAAGTACTTATCAGTGTGTTTGTACTAGATATTTTTTCCTAATTGATGTATTTGAGGAATATTTGTACTTCTTATGAATGTTACATACTTATGATTCAGAAAACATTTGTTCTTTTAGGAAAAACTAATGAAAGTTTTTTTCTCTTTTTTTTCAGATTCATTGTTGGAGATTCCATCTACTATGACTCCACAATAGAGACACCAAAAGCTGAGCTCTACCACTGAAAAGCCATGTTCTAGGCCTCAATATTGCAGACATTATCTCCTGTGACACACCTTTGGAGGTAATATTACCTGAATATCACAATTGTAGGTGCCATTGTCATGTACCTCACCATTAAAGTTACTGTCATCTGGACTGTAATATTGGAATCTCTCATCTGGACATCCCCATTAGAGATGCCCCTATTTGAATCATTGCTAATGCTATAGCCTGGGTATTATCCCTCTAAGGGTCTCTTGAAATGTTCAATTGAGAGTCCCATTTACAATGCTACCATTTATACTGTGCCAATAGAATTATCTTCATCTCTTTGCCTTGACTTGTGTACTTTATCAACTGAGATTTAAATTAGAGATGACATGGTTTGCATATCACAATACTTGTGGTCATGATCTATATCAGACAAAGATGCTGTCACAATTACTACTCTATTGCCATGAAGAGGCACAAAGACCAAAGCACCTTATAAAAGTAAAAAGCATTTACTTATGGCTTCCTTTCAATTTCATCAGGTTAGCTCATGACCATCATGGTGTGGAGTGTGTTTGAAAGCAGACACACATGGTGTTGGAGTAGATAAGAGTTTCATCATGAACTACAGGCATCTGGTAGATGAAGAAGTACTGGGTGTGGCTGGGCTTCTGAAACCTCAGAGCCAACTACCACAGATATATAACCTCCAACAATACCACACTTTTTCATCCTTCTCAAACAGTTCCACTAACTTTAAAACAAGCACTCAAGCACATGCATCTGTGGGGGCTAATTTCATTTACACCATGACAGATGTCATTGTTTTGCCTTTATCTTTAGAAGGGTTATCACACATTGACGTTACCATTAAAAATGTCTTGCCTGAATGTTGCTATTAGAGATCCACAATTAATCACTAGGCTGAGCTCTTGGAATCCAGTGAAAGAGAAAGAAGAGAGAATGTATGAGCAAGAGAAATCAAGATATCTAATTTTCTACTAGTGTTGTGAAAGCACATGCTATATAACTTGCCAAATCATCTCATTAGTGCTTTCTTCCCCTTCTCTCCAATTCACAAATGCTAAGAAACCAGATTAATCTTTAGTTTTAAATGATTTGCCTCCTGGATCATTAATAATTCTCAACTGAAAATTGAGACCAGTGAATGTCATACTACATACAAATAAAGTATGATTTAACTATAGAAACACCAAGTTGAGAATCCGAGATTTCTTTGGAAAACAAAAACAAAGGGCAGACCCTAATGGGTACCTGTGAGTTGCAAATCACAGGCCACTCAAAGATATTGTGGAAGAAGATCTGAAGGAATGTTTAAGTACTTTCCAAAACCAGTCTTAAGATTACAAATTCTTTTAAAACTTCTATAAGTCATGATAGTCTATGACAATAAATACTGAAATATATGGTTTTTCTCTTCCTAGAAGACAAAGTAAAATTTTCTTTATGTCAGGATTTTTATCATTTTGAAATGTATTCTAGATTTATTTTTTAAACCACTTTGTTTAATTAAACATGTTTGGGGATCAGGGAGTGAACTAAAAAATTCTCTTTGCAGTCCTTTCTAAGACTTAATTTGCTGAAACTTTTGACCCTTTAGGGCAAAAAGAGAAAGTACAGTGTTTTATATTATTGCAAATTACATTTTTTAGAAAAATTTATTATTCCAATATACTTTGTGAAACACAATTTTAGAAATGAAAATGTATAGGTCAGTCCAAGAACAAATGGGATTCGTTAAGAATACAAAAATGCTGCTGGATTAATTAAACATATATATATTTATATATATAATATAAATATGAATATTTATATTTAATAAAATATTAAATATATATATATAAAATGCTTTGACTTCAAAATTTAAGCCTAAGGACAAGTTATTGGGGAAAAGGATTTCTAATTTTGTTTCCACAGAAAATGAAAAGCTGTGGATTCCATCCAGACTAATGTGGTTTGTTCTAGCAAGACCCCCTGAAGCAATGTCAATGGGACAATGCAGCCTTGCAAACCACTACAGCCAGGATTTCTGCGTCTTCTTAGACGCATGACAGTGCCCCCTACCAGCAGAAAACAGTTTGGAAAGAACAACGCCCAAATTCCCAAATATTGTTTATAAATGTTTGTTTTCATTTAAAAAAAAAGAAAGTCTTTGTATAAATAAATAAATAAATAAAAGAATAATATACAGCATTCTACTCCCTAGCATACCATCAGTTTTCGTTGCCACTTTTCATGGGGAATGACACTGCAAATAAACATGTTGTCATATCCATGTAGTATGTGACACCTTAACTTCTACATATTTCAAAATGTGAGATATAGTAATTCATCAATTTTACTTTGAGAAATTGAATTATTATATGTGTATATATATATATATATATTCTTAGATTTATCCACCATATATGCTTGTGTTATATAATTTTGTTGTGTTAAGCCTTAGTTTTAAATATAGTTATTAACAAAATAGTAGGTCTACGAAGTTCAGAATGACATGTTTTATTTTATTTTACTATGCAGGGTCTTGGTTGTTCTAGAATTGGTTCTGTAGACTATGCTAGACTCTAACTCAAAGAGAGCCACCTAACTCTGCCACTCAAGTTCAGGGATTAAAGTTGTGAACCAATACACCCAGCAGAAAAACGTTTTAAATTTGGTATAGTCATTCCTTTATATTGCAAAAATTGACAATCTCTCAAAAACAGTCTTTGATGTAACTCAAAATGTGGTTGCAGCTTTGAAAGCACTGATGACATACTGAGTTTCTTACTTGCTAAAAGTAAGCTGAAAACATTTTTGTACATATGCAAGTGTATAACTGAAACCCAAATGGAAGATACCTGGCTGGTGTTACTGTCACGTTGTATGGGCTATCTTATTAATGGATTTACATCTCTCAATCACATCTGTAGCAGCCAATGTCATCAAATATTAAGATGGTTGAAATACTCATGTGCTCTTTGCACTACTCTCATTTGATTTCTATACATTTCTGTCTGTGAATCATTTAAACAGAATTGAACCACAACATTTTCTTCCAACAGCCTTTACAAAAACTAGTTTAATACTTCATACTGATGCAATAAAAATATTATTACGTTTCCCTTCACACCTCAGCATTAGTAATGCACTTGCTATATAAACACTCTTTTATTGAAATGATTAATCATATGGAAAGAAATGTGAGCCCAGTGTTTCTTAGAAGGAAATGTTGAGCTGTCAGTCTGAGCAGGGAGAAAGAATTAGCATTACACTGAATGCAACTGGGTTGCATTTTCTGCTTTTTTATTCTCTGTTTGTAATTTTAGTCCATGTTTTACAATATAAATATACGCTTTTATGTGAATTTATTTTTAATTAAGATTGGTTTCCTATAGAATATATTTTGATCATACTGCCACAATATCTGTGAGTTCATATATACTTTTGTCCTCCTCTGTCTGGAAAACAGTGTTTCCTTAGAGCCATTTATTACCTCTGCCTCTTCCACCCTATTTTCTTTCTTTTTCTTTTTTTAAAAATAATTTTTGGTTTAATTTAAAAGCAATCTTATTTTACATAACAATCCTTGTTTCCTCTCCCTCCTGCCCTCTATCCACCCCCCCCCCCAACAACCCCACATGCTATCCCCCATCCACTCCTCAGGAAGGGTGAGGCCTCCCATGGGAGATCATCAAAGTCTGTCACAACATTTGGGACAGGACCTAGGCCCTCCCTTATGTATCTAGGCTGAGAGAGATTTGCTTCATTGGGAATGGGCTCCCAAACCCCATTTTTGTGCACTAGTGATAAATACTGGTTCCACTACCAGAAACACTACAGACTGCTCAAGGCCCTACATAACACCCACGTTCAGGGGCTTGTTTGGGTCTTATGCTGGTTTTGCAGCTCTCAGGGTGGGATCCATGAGCTCCCACTAGCTCAAGTCAGCTGTTTTGTGGGTTTCCCTAGCATGGTTGTGAAACCTTTGGAAACCTCTTTACAACTGGATTCCAAGAGTTTGGTTCAGTGCTTAGCTGGGAATCTGTGCTTCTATTTCCATCAGCTCCTGGATGAGGGCTCTCTAATGGCATCTAAGGTAGTCATCAATTTCATTATAGGGGGAAGGGCATTTCTGGTTCGAATGCAAATTGTACAGACACTATGGAAATCAGTATGGCAGTTTCTCAGGAAAATAGGTATCAGTCTACCTCAAGATCTGACAATTCTACTGATAGGCTATGTTCACACACTAGGGCATGGTATACTACCAGAATTTGAGTTAGGAAAATCATACTTCAGATTATTCTTCAAGCTATGCTTACATCATGAATGTCTGACTTGCTATAAATGTATTTAAAATGGGGCCCAGTTAGCATATCACAGTCTTACTTAATTTAACTCTATGCATTTTCACATCCATGTGTTCAGGTTTTCATATATATATCCATTGGAACAGAACAAGAGTTTAGTCATCTTCAGGAGTCAGCTCAGCACAAGAGGTTCTACAGACCAAAAATATTACCTCATTTTTTTCAATCTAATGTATTGACGCAGAGAATTGGACACAAAATTCCACCACTATTAAAGGAGATATTTGCAATTAAAAGATGCCAGAAAAGGGAATGTGAGCTAGTTCCAGTGGTGTGATATCAGCTATATCAACTACAGTCTGGGCAAGTCAAATATTCAAGAATATTTGACCAATATAACAAATTTTTTTATTTTATTTTTGATCCTATTTTTTTATTCTTTTATGCTGTTTGGTTTTTGTTTGTTTTTTTTAACAAAGAAAAAGAGTATGAAGGTTGAGTGGATAGGAAAGGAAAGAATGATGGAGGAGTTTAAAAGATAAATTAATGTGACAAAAAATATGAAAATTCAAGTAATTAAAAATTTATTAGTTTCATTAAAATGTTTAAGTCATTTTCTAGCTTCTAGATGTTAGCTGACTATTAAATCAGGGCAAGGAGGAAACCCCTAAGACATAAGACTTCTAGAAGTCTGCATTTAACAGAAGAAGATGAAGGGGATACAAATTGGAAAGAAAGAAATTTATAAAAATGCATTTGCAGATGATATGGTAATATATATAAGTGACCCAAAATGTCTTCTAGGGAACTCCTGCAGCTTACAAATACTTTCATCAAAGTGGCTGAATACAGGTTAGATAAAAAGAATCACTAACCACCATATATACAAATGACAAATGGACTAAAACAAATTCATAGTAATAACTTTCATCACAATAGCCTCAATTGATATAAAATATCAAGGAGCAAATCTAACCTAGCAAGTAAAGACATGTATGATGAAAATTTCAAGACTTCTTTGGGAAAATAAATTGAAGAAGATATCAGAAAAATGTTGTAAGTTGACTGGAGGCTGGTGGGCACAGGATGGGGACAAGATGGTGAAGTTTCAGTTTGGGGAAGGGATGCAGGGAAAGAATGCAAGGAAAGGCAAATAGAATTGTGGAGTCTTGATGGTTACAGTGGAGTCGTCCTGGCAGCTATGCCAGTTGCCCTAGTGAGGACTCATGGGAATAAAGGATATGGAGTTTGAACTGTCTTTCTTTTGCATACAGGCAAAGTTCTAGTGTTGAGCCTTTGTTACATTTGGTTGAATTATTAGCTGAGGGGGTCTTGTAGAGATCCCCAAACAATCCAGTATGATGTTAGTACATAAGGTCACTCTCTGAAAACTGATAGACTAACCCTATTGCCAGGAACAATATTCACATAGTTCATTAAATGTGGAGTGATGCCTGCGACTAGCCTTCACCCATAAGTTCTAGTCTCCTGGGTGTGGGAAGATACTCTGCAGGCTACAGAAAGAGTAATCTGGATACCAACACAGCCACGAACTCCTCCACCTACAGTCTGTCCTTCCTACAAGCAGGAAAGAATGAATAGCTGGGAGACCTAGGGAAAAACCAAACACGATTGACAAAAAGCAAAAAACAATATATATCAGGAGTCATATATATATATATATATATATATATATATATATATATGATATTCTGATACACTCATAGATCATATATATATATATATGATATTCTGATACACTCATAGATCATATATATATATATATATATATATATATGATATTCTGCTACACTCATAGATCAGTTCTTTCCACAGGTATATTTAGAGAGGCTTCCTCCTGCATCAGATGGGAGCAGGTGCACAGACCCACATCCATTCATCATGTAGAGAGAGTCTAAATTTGAGGTCTCCACTGGGTCCTTCTCCTCAAAGATTGGAGAACCCAAAAGAAAAGGAGAATGACAAATTCTAAGAGTCAGAGGAGATTGAGGACACCAGGAAATCATGCCCTAGTGAATCAACTAAGCAGGGATCACATGGATTCACAGCAAGTAAAGCTGCAAGTGCAGGGCCTGCATGGGTCTGCAACAGATCTGTGGATGTATGTTAGAGCTGTTAGCTTAGTATTTTGTGAGACTCCGAACAGTGGAGAATGGGTGTATTTCTGAATCATTTGTCCTCTCTCCAGACTCTTTTCCTCATAATGGGTTGTTTTGTCCAGCTTTTGCCTTGTCGTATTGTACCTTGTTTTGTCATGTTTCTCTGAAGAGGAAATGAAGGAGGAGTGGATCTGGGGGTGGGGGGGAGAGTGAGAACTGGGGGAAGACTGGAAGTAGTGAGGTTGGGTTGAATTGTATGAGAGAAGAAACTATTTTAAATAAAATAAAAATGCACCAAAGAAAACTACATAATATTCTGAAGAAATTACTATTTGAAGCAGAGAAGTTAGTTTATATAGTACTGACATAGTATGAGCATATTTATCCATAAGTGTGTAGTGAATGCATCTTCTGTGCCAAGAACTGTTCTAGCCACTGGGAATTCAAAAGTAAAAAAGATCTTGTCCTTACATGTGTAACTTATCTTGTGATAAGTTATACATGTAACTTTTCAGGAAACATTAGTATAACAGCCTTTGCATATTTAAATAAACATGTAATATATATAATATAATAAATCATATATCAAAGTAAATATTAAAGTACAATGTACACTTCAGTGAGGAAGTTTACAAAGAGAACATAAGATCTGGCTAGGAGCATCTAATTTCAATAAGACAAGGTTATTCTCATTAAAAAATGCAAATTTTGAGAAAAGATTTCCCAAAAGGAGTTTTAATACATTGATATCCTTTGGCCAAGATGTCTATTTGAAGAAAATGTAGTCAGATCTTTGCTTAGAGCCAGGATTCTTGCATATACCTACAGTACTGGAACTGGGAAGTTGAGGATAATCAAGATATCAAGATAATCAGGATAATCAAGAGTTTGCAGCCAACAGGGGCTATCATAAAACTTATTGGTATTATAAAAGAAGTGTTAACTAATTTCTTTAGTTGTCAAAGCCATTTGACAAATGAATAAAGTTTTGATTTTGGCAAGGGCATAAAATATTGAAGAAAATGATAATATGATGTTAAAGAAGGATTCCACCTATTCTAGGCACCAGACTTTGATGAAAAAAATATTATATTAAATATTGCCATGCTTCATTCTTATCACCTTTGTGTCTATACACAGTTATTTTTCAGACCATACACAGTTTTCAAAAGGGTTAATTGAAATACAGACTATACACATGTTTTGACAATTACTTCAAACATACTTTATGCATAACCATTAATAGGGGGCATCTTGCTGATGCTGGCATATGAGAAATAGATTTGGCTAAAGGAAGAGATCCCTGGATCAATTAACGTCTGATTGCCTAAATTAATTCTTGTTCCATAAGAATGGTTTTTTTTATCAGAGCCTTTATTAATGCTTAAGAAATCATCAAATATCTTAAATAAATTTGTATACGAGTTTTATCAATTGGTTTTACACATTGCTTGAACATATCATAAATGATGTTTCTTCATTAATCCATGAATAGATAAGTTCTACTTCAGCACTTCTATGAATTGTAAATGCTGAATTCTGTTTCTTTAGATTCAGGAGAGCATGTATGTCTGCTGCATACTGAAGTTACACAGAAGTTTTATAGTTATACCTAATATTATTGGTAACCTTGAGCAAAAAAATTAACATAATCATACTGAAATATATATATATGATTACAGTACTAATTACATAAAGCTTTGGGCAGTGCCTAATATAAAATTAACTATCTTTGAGGATATTTTTCCCATTGATCCTTTTCTCATCTTGAGCACAGTTTCCTCTTCCTCCACTCCTCTTAGACCCTACCCCCACCTCCTCTCTTTTCAAGATCCCTTACTTCTCCATTTCATGAGAGAGAGAGAGAGAGAGAGAGAGAGAGAGAGAGAGAGAGAGAGAGAATGAGTCTCAGAGATGAGGGTAATTCTTAATGGTATTTGCTATATTTTCTTCTAAATAAAATCAGATAAAACCCACATATGTGAGAGAAATCATATATCTGGATGCATCTTCTGTTCAGAAATAGAACAATACATTGTCAATCAGGACAATCTTATGGTCGCTGCAGAATTGTTGGACTGCTCATGCCCTTATGTCCATAATCATTTTCCAATACTCAAAGGCAATTTATAATTTTAGACAAATGACTATACAGAACCGAACCAAAAAGTGTAATTTAAAGTTTAGTATCCAACTTGAAGGGCTGCTAACAAAAAGCAGATACAATAAGAAATACTTTTCCGACTCAAAGGAACATCCTGCTCTCATGGTCAACATGGTCAGAGAAAGAAATGTTAAATAGGTAGAAGATCCCAACTACATGAATGAAAACAGTTAGCAACCTTTTTTTCCTTCAGGAAAAGCAGAACAACAACAATTAAGTGTAATTGGCAAGGTAGAAAGATGGCATTGAAAAAATCGTAGAATACCACACTGTAGACATCTGTAAGAGACTGGCTGCCATACTACACAGGGTTACTCTTGTTGTTAATAGAAGAATGGCCTACATGAACTACCCCTACTTTCTCTTGCTTCCTGCTGATTTCATAGCTGTGCTTTTAGAGCATAGTGGGAGGACACCAAAGAACCTCATGGAAAGACAAGGTATTTTGCCTTCTACAACTATAAAATATATCAAGGGGGTAGCCGGGTGTTTTTGTCAAGGAATGTAAATCCAATTTACATTTTGCTACCTAAGGTTCCATTACTAGTTACTAGAAATAAAAAAAAGTTCACCAAAGAGTAAATATTCTAATCAAATTATGTGTTTTGGAACAAGAAATAATTTTCAAATAGTAACGTATTACATTAAAAGCCGCAATACAGCATAGCACCCTGTAGTTTAGTTTCTTAGGAAAGCAGCATGATTTGTTCCCTTTGAAGCCTCAGTAGCTGCTCACTTCTTAGAATAGAGTGAATAGCAGGGAGCCACAGACGCTTCTTGGTTATTAAATGCGATTGTCTGGTCTTTGCAGCATTTGGCCTGCTGGTTTTTTTCTCATTTTTTAGGGATGTTTTCAATGTTGGAAATTTTACTATTCATCGTAAATACCCCCATTGGTGAGAAGGGAATCTTTTTATGAAAGCAAATCCCCTATTTAATTTGCTTTTTTTCTAACAGATGAGGAACAGTCCGATACAGCTAGAATATGGCTTACAATAAAATCTGAGACTCATTCATGACAGACATCTTCAATGCTTAAACCTTATTAGAGTTTGCCTGTCTTGAATTCTAGTATCTATGGTTTAGATGAACATTTTCTTAACATGCATTATTATTAGCATGATGTTTTCAAAATGATGATACATTCTCAATATTTACATTGTGTTTCCTTTGAAGCCAAAATAATGTTTGGTGCAACTTAATAGTAATCAAGTAAAAACGTATAGTCTTGTGGTTTACAGCTCTCTTCTGAATTGAGTAGAAACAACTAACAGCTCCCTTTTCTGTAACTCTTTATGAACTCCACTTTTTAGTTTAAATGTACTTTCATATTATTTGTTACTATTTTATTTCATGCCATTTGTGGACCACACTAAAAATGGTCTGTATGTGGCTAATTGCTTTGGCTACTTGTACTGCACTAGCAAACTATGTAAAATCTGTTATTTTGATTTCTCTTCTAAAGCAATTCCCTTCAGCATTTTCATTTTTTTGTGGCTCTTTTCTGATATCTGTGTTAATTTTTGTAGTCTTTTCTTTCAAGGGCAATCAATGGACTCCTCTAAGCTGTGTCCCTGGAGTAGTACCGGAAGTTTTGGTGACTTTTCAATACCTTCACTGAATACTGGACTTCTACTATTTCATTACAGGATCTATGATGTTTCAAGGACTACAGAAACTTATCCCCAGTGTAAAATAAAGCAAAAACTATGAAAAGTGATTGGGATTCCTATCATGTTTTAGAACAGTAAGTAAGAATGTTGTTTAACATTATCAAACACTGCAAATGTTAGGAACAAGCTCTGCTATTAGAAAATACCCATGGAAATGAAACTTCAAGGGCTTCAGCAGTATCTCTGATCCCTTTGTTTGCAATTGCTAGGATTGCTGGATTAGTTCTTAGAATGAAAATTAATCACTATTCTTTTCATCAAACATAAAGTAAGCATGAAATAAACTAAAAGGTGATTTATTATATGGAATGGTACCATATATGAAATTAATAGTTGCTGGAATTGCCTGGTTTACTCTCAGCTAAGTTGGTGGCAGTGAATTCAACTAGAACAGCAATAGCATTTACCTAAAAATTAACCTCATATCAGTCCCTCCCAATCCAGAGAAAAGGCAGCAGACAGACAGCCTTGAGCAAAGTCTCCAACGTAAGCTATAATAAAGTAAGGCACTTTCTAAAGAAACAACACCCTTTAACGACTCTTTATCTCCCTCAAACTCAGTAGTCAGATAAATACACATTTGTTTCATAAAGTTATTAATTACTGAGTGGTGGTAAAGAAGATGAAATACTGTAGACAACCAAAGCCATGATTAAAATAAGAGAACAGAGAAAAGTGTTAGAGTTAGAGTTCATAGTCAAAGCTACAACATGGAAATATAACTTCTCACTGTATTAATTCTGTTTCATTTTTTCTTCTCAATACTAGGTAAAAATCCAGCTATTAAAAAGTATTTAGTCTTTTATCTTTAAAGTTTGTCCCTTTCATTTATCATTTGATGTATAAAATCATATCTATTCAAAATAACATGAAAAGAATTTAGTTACAGAAAGTATATTCTAGATATCATTAACATAAGTAATATCTTGTCATATATTGTGAAAAGTCTGATAATACTCATGAATTTGGTAAAACTTGTAAACAAAAAATGGAAAAAAATATCTAAACTTAGATGTAATGAAAAGTAAATAATGAAATACATAACAAGAACTGAAGAACTGAGTATGACTAAGCCCCCCCCCAACACACCAGCTGAACATCAATAACTTTAAATATACAGTGGGGTTTTCAGAAGCAAATTCTTTTCCAAACTTACTATTATGATGGAAGTCCATAATTTTTCAGTGTTTTAATGAAAATAATTCTTTTACTTATGATTTTCTTCTGTGCAAAATATGAAGGAAACTGAGATTATACACATTACTAAAGCTTAGGGCATCGATTTCTAAGCCATAACAAACAACAGGGATCTTTCTAAATCACTGTCTAGAATACTGGCTATATTTCTCACCAGTGAAACAAAACATCCGACAGGGAGCCACATAGTATGCATATTGGATAATTTTCCAGTTCCTGTATCTCAGAAATGTAAGAAAGACTTTATCTGAACTCTTTGTGTGAGAGGGGTTATATTCCGTTATGACAGGAAAAGGTAGATTGCAGTGAAAACAGTGGTAGGAGAAATAAGTGGCTACTCATATTTTTATAGCAACCAGGAAGCAGGGAATAGATCCAATGCAGCCTACAAACCTTCTGTGTCTGCTTCCAGTTGCCTACTTCCTTCTTTGAGGTTCCATCTTCTAAAAGTTCACAAACTTTTATGACAATGCAATCAACTAAGAAGAAAGTACATAAATTCTTGAACCTGTGGAGGACATTTCACATTGAAACCACAGCAGCAATGACAGTGTGATGATCCCCATCTCTTCCAGTCTTAATAGCAAAGGAAGCAGAGAAATAGGAATGTAGGTGATTCACGGTATTTTTTCTTTTTCACTTTCTATTAAGTTTGAGCTGAGCAAATGGAATGATGCCAACCACACTGAAAATATGTCTTCCCTGACGAGCTAAACCTCCCAGAAAACATTCTAATTCACTTGGAAATATATGTTCTAGATGATTCTAAGTCTAGTCAAGTTGACAACAAAGATTAACCATTACATCTTCAAAGTATCTTTTCTTTACTCACAATGATAATGAGCAAACATCAGTTTACTTCTATGGATCAAAAATCTGTAACTTTTCACCTAAATTATCAAACTAGTGCCTCCAAAACAAACCAGAAAACAGAAATTAATCAAGGAAAACATATTTGTTTCCATTTCAATTTATTTTACCTTGCCCCCCCCCCACCAGTGGTTGTGGTCATCTTGCAATTTGTGGAAACCATAAAATGAGGCAGAAGACATTTGTCTCTCCTAGAAGGATTAACTGTTTCTATCCTGTGCACCTGGAACCCTGGTGGCCTCTGGTGTGTGCATTCTCTGTTAGAAAGACAATTCATGTTCAAATCCAGGTATAAAAAATTGAGTAGGCATGCTGACTGATCAGAAATGATTCTGAAGTGTTTTACTTCTGTGACGATACATATAGGACTCTTACCCCTATTCTGAGCTTTCAATGTTCTTTATCTCAAAAAAAGTGATAGATATAATTCAAATATCTTTGTTTGGGATGTCATCTTCAGCATCAGCTATAACTCCTACATTCTTCTACAGCTAAGTAAAAAAAAAAATGTTTATATCCTTAATGCATTTAAAAAAACTTTATTAGTGTGAATGATCCAACTATTCTGCCTTGTCTGCATTCATTGATATTTTGTCTTCAACATAGTCTATTCCACATTATCCTGTGAACTGTTACACTAAATTATCTAACCAGGTATACTTAAGGCTGCAATAGTGACATTGGTGACCTGGATAACCAACCAGTCTTTCACTGGCTTTCAGGCCCACTCTGCAGGAAGAATATATGTCTGGTCAAAATGTACAGCTAAAGAGGTCACAGCCCCTGTGAGCTGACCTAATACTATCATTTTGCTATAGGAATGTGTTGTTAAATTGCCTTCTGAGTGTTTAACACAGACATAATGTAACTCTCACAGTTAGTCACAGAAGCCTCTATTGGTATTAGATGATGTTAAGACAAGGACTTGAATGGTAAAATGCTGAAAGTAAGTAACCATTAATTCTTTATCTCTAAACCAAAAATGAAACACATGTCAACTCCTCTGAGTCCTGAGGAAAATTACAGAGGAGATGATGAATGATTGGGTGAGGGACGGACGAGGAGAAATCAAGCGAAGCATCATCTTGTAGATATGGCATGGTCATAGCAGCAATAAATATAAAGAAGTCAGGTCTGTCTGCACACGGCTGCACAAAAGCTTGGAGGAAAAGGAAGAGCGAAATGGAGAGAGAAAGGGAAGGAAGGAAAAGAGAGAAAAAGGAAAGGAAAGGAGAGAGAGGTAAGAGTAAGAGGGCGAATAGTTTGGAAAGCTGATGGGACATGTCATTCTGTAAATATGTTTCTTCTAGTGGTTGATGAATAAAGCACTGTTGGCCAACAGGAAAGCAAAATAGGCAGGACTAGGAGAGAAGGAGGAAAGAGGAAGTAGGAAGGAGGAGAGACTGGAGAGAGCAGAACACGGGCCCTCTCTTTGGTAAAATGAGCCACATGGAAATACTTAGATTAATAGATAGGTTAATAATTAAGACAGAGCTAGCTGATAAGAAATTAGTAACTGGCCAATAACATTATATCAAATACTGTGTCTCAGTGTGTTATTGGGGGCTGACATGGTGGTGGGACTGACCAGCAGGGAAAACATACTCTACAGAAAGCAGAATTCAGTTGTGAATCAGATGAGAGTGAGATCAGCTGTGCTTCTGTGGCGTGGACAGGATCACTATACATTTTAGGAAGCATGAAACTGTCAAAAAGTTTAAAAACTCATTACAAAAATATTCAAGCATTCTGTAAATGTCAAAAAGATAATTTTCCTGAGAGAAGAAGGGACTCCAGTGTCTCTCTTCAGTCTTTCCTGCCTCACTAGTTCTGCATTTCTCATCTATTGTCATCATTTTCATCTCTGACACTTGAAAGCATTCTCAGTCCTTTGATTCTTCCTGTGGCATCATGTGTAATTTTCAGCATGAGGCTCACACATCCTCATATTCTCTGCCTTTGAAATGTTCAAACACTATATATAAATCTCATCTCTTAATTTGTATCCCAGAAAATTCCTTCTGCTATGACCAAGATTGCTTATTAACTCCCCTTCCAGTCTACACCTTAACTTGAAGAATCAAAATAGCAGCAGAAATCTCTTGGTTCCTATGAATCTTTAATGTTTTTGCTTTGTGGTATTGGGAATCTATACCTGGAATGGCCTTGAATGTTCTAAGCACGTATACAACACCGAGCTTTACCCCACTTCCCCCAATCTCTCTTACCCTTAATCTTACCTGTCAATTTACTGTTCTTTTATTGCTGTGAATTGGACCTATAATCGAGGCACCCAATGAAAGAAAGCAATTAATAGGGGCGCTTCCTAACAGTTCCAGAGCGTGAGTCATTGACTATCACAGATAAGACCAAGGCAGCAAGGAGGCAGGCATAATAATGGAGTAGTATCTGTTAACTTACATCTAGAGATGGACAAAAGGCAGACAAGAAAGACAGCTCTTAGCATGAGCTTAAAAAAAAAAAACAAAAACAAAAACAAAAACCTCAAAATCTACCCTCAGTGAAACACTTTCTCCAAAAAGGCCACACATCCTACCACACCCCAAAACAGTTCCAACAACTAGGGACCAAACATTGGAATAAGGAATAAATAATCATATTAGGTGGAACTTCTTCATTCAAATCACTACACTACCTAATCTAATAAGGATTGGTCTTTAAGTTAAACTAGACTTGATATGGCCATGGCAGCCAGAGATGGGAGTCTGAACTTGCACCATCAGAGTATCTTTACTTATATAGAAATTTTATTACAAATCCAAGACAAAATTAGCTAATGCAATACTAATATGAAGTTTTGTGATTCATTTTTATACGTCTTTTGTTTCCACATAGTAAGATGTATTAAATTAATACATTGTTAAGAAAACCTACAATTATCAGTTCTTCCCCTACAAAACATAAATAGCTAGCATTTTTATTTTAATTACAGTACCTCAAGGTCAAAACTAACACATTCATGTGAATAGAACTATTTCAGACATCATTGAGTTATATTTTATTACACTTTCAAAAACAAAAATGTTAATTGGCAAAAAGACTTCTCTTGAAGATATTTCTTCTCACATTTCTTAAGATAATGCTAATGAATCCAGGTTGTTGAACTCTTTTAATCCAAAGGACTCAGGAGGCAGAGGAAGGTGGATCTCTATGAGTTCAAGGCCAGCCAGGTCTATAGAGAAAGTGCCAGGACAGCCAATTCTACACAGAGAAACCTTTCAGAAAACCATATAATGGTATTGATGAAAAGCTATACCAACATGTTATTAATTTTATACTGTGGAGTACATTACAAGTAAATAAAGACATATTTTAAAATTATCAATTTCAAATCTTCAATTATTAAATTTAAAATGAAGTTATGCCACACATTAGCTTACATACTATTGGTAGTTATTTAAAATAGACAAAGAATTGTTAAATTCTGTTTATGTTAGTGTGGAGATTAAATTTAAGTGAGGTTTTTTTAGATCAATGAAATCTGATTATAATTCTCACAATAAAATTATTTATAATCAAAACATGTTGTTCTAAGTTTGCAGGGAACAAAACAATAATGTCTACATTGAGAAGATGGATATAAAATTAGGACCTGAGGTCAATACATATAAAATATCATGTACAAGTTCATGAGTTAAGTGAACAAAATTACATTAGCACATATAGGAAGAATACAAAGTAAATATGACAAACACTTCTTTCAGGGAGCCATGTTAATGTGGAGGTACATACAAAATAAGCAATGGAGAGAGCCATGTTTTGGCAGAGTGTATGGAAGCACTGTCCAAGGAATGGCTTTCTGGCCAATGACTCAATCACACCAGCTTCCCTGGCAACTCTACCTCTCTCATATCCAGATGCCAATGAATATCTGGATCATAAGACTTTTCTGCCCTGCTACAGCAGACTTCTATGCAGAAATTGGCTTCCAATAGAGACCTGCTTAAGGCAATAGATTGTGTTGGCCAAACTCCTGTAAATATGCATGCTCACATGATAGCTCTATTTCCTTTTGGACACTGGTAAATTGGCCTCTGGTTTTAGATTATTTTTACGATGTATAATTTAAATGCACACCCTGAGGCATGGTACAGGCCAAAAGCCTAAATGAATGAATAAATAAAAGTAAATAAATACTTCTACATGCATCATCTATGATGAGAATGTAAATATTATGCGCCTGTCATTACAAGGGTTATGTGGCAATGAAACTTCCTGGAAATGAGGCTAGGCTTTCTGTGCAACAACACTTTCCTCTGCAATGATTTTTTTTCTGAACATTTAAAATATCACGTTTCTTTCTCTGAAAGCCTCAGTAATTATTTCATATTTACTTTGCAGATGCAGAACATACATACTTTAGAAGTAGTAAATGATGGTAGATCAAAACATGCATTCACATATTTCCTCATCTAGAACATGACACTAAAGGTGCTTTCCGCCAGGCTAAATATATTAATGTCTATCGAACAGTGAAAGAAGTTAATGTAATATAAAAGGCAATGATAGAGAGAAAACTTCATAACTGGCAAGCCAAGCAAGAGAAGTTTAGATTTGAAAGGGAGAAGCATACCACGCTCTGAAGCTGCTTAGAAAATAAAGCAAAACAAAAAACCTCAATTCTGAAAGTAAAGAAGGAAGCAGTATTCTGAAAACCCTTCAGTAGACCTACAAGAGCACAGCATCTAAAGGAAAAGATTGAACATTGTCTAAAATAAGAGGAGTCCAAGGCTGAAAGTCTAAGAGAGATCAATTTCCCATAGTGCTCACATATAGCTTTCAATGGAATGATGTTGCCTTCCCAAACTGCCAGAACTCTGAAGTTCAGTCCATAGAAGAGGATACATCAGAGAATCTGTAGACCAGGAGACATCAGACATGGTTTACATAAATGGCCAATACACTTTAGTGAAAAAAATTGCCTTAAGTACAGGCTTAAAATCAGAATGTTGCATTCTGAGCTTTCTTTCCAACGCTTCCTTTAGAATTTTATAGTCAATGTTAAACCTTTTAGTAAGCTTAGGTGGAAAATTTCTCTGGGTATGCTAACCAAGCCAGAAGAGAAAACTGTGGTAGTGGGTGTATTTAGAAAATAAGTCCCTGCCCAGCTAGGCATGCAATCCTTCAGTTAACATGATCCCCACTGGTAAGCAGTTTCCTTGTCATGGTCTTGACTCCCCCTTGCTCATATTGTCCTCTTCCTCTCTTTGCTCATGTTGTCCCTCTCCCTCTCTTCAAGTTGACTCCTGGAGATCGGCCTGGTGTTTGACTATGGATCTCTGCATCTGGTCCCATCAATCACTGCTCTGAAATGAAGTCTCCGTGATGACAGTTCTGATTATAGGAGAAGATCAGTTCAGGTACCCTCTCTACTATTGGGAGAAGTCTCAGCTGGGGTCCTCCCATACCATGATGAGGAAATCTAGAGAGACATTTGAACCAAGCTCATGATAACTCACAAACTCTAGAATAGTTATGGAGCATACACGGGACAGAACTAGGCCCTCTGCATGTGGGGTATAGTTGTGTGCCTTTGTCTGTTTGTGGGGCCCCCGGCAGTGGGACCAGGATCTATCCCTGATATATGAGTTGGCTTCTTGAAGCCCATATCCTATGGTGGGATGCCTTGCTCAGCTTTAATGCATGGAGGAGGAGCTTGGTTCTGCCTCAACTTAATGTGCCAAGTTTTGTTTTCTCCTCATGAAGAGACTCCATTTGGAGGAATAGATGGTGGGTGGGTTGGGGGAAGGCAGGTGGGGAACAGGAGAAAGGGTGGGAGGGGAAAATGTGGTTGGTGTGTAAAATTAATAAAACAAATTTAAAAATAAAATTTAAAAAGCAGAGCTCATTTTAACATCACTGAAGTAAGTTTGAATAAAGCATAAATATTTGTTTCTAATTACACAGATGGATGGCTATAGACAACTAATACTGTACAACTACAACTACCATTATTATATGGAATACTTATTATATAGAATATATATTATATGGAATATCACCTCTTCCTGATACCTAAAGTTCTTGGAAAATATTAATCTGTATTGTAAACCCTATAGATTTGTTTGCATATGGTATGGGTAACTAGACTAATACTCAATTTATTCCTTCAGATATACTTTTGTTTTTCCAATAGAATAATGAGTGCTTCATACGTTCATGTTGTTGTATGTTTTAGAGGTTCTTGGAGTTTATTATATCATTTTTCATTCTTTAGGTAATAAAAATTTGGATTTCATACATATTTACACATACAAATAATTTCACAATTTTAGACAATGTACATATATTCTTAGTGCATGTATTTCCAATTTTCATAGGTTATATAACTAATGTATTATAAGTTTTTTTTTAATTTTAAAAGCAGTAGTCAAACTATTTCCTAAAGGGGAATTAGTGACATAATATGTTAAATGTTAAGTGAAAGGCATCCCATGAAGTAGGTATGCTGGCACAGAAAGACTGGTTACATTGACAGAAGTTTCCCCATAGCTTAGCCTTTGTAGTGACATGTTAACAATATTACATTCTTTTATTTCAGATTTTTAGTAAGCATGGGAAGAAAGTCCAGAGGCTTTGGATTCTGGCCAGCACTGAGTATTGGTGACCTTTAAATGTCAATAATTCTACCTGTTCGGAAAGTGTCATAAAATTGTGCTCAAATTTTATTACTTTGGAGATTTGTGATGTTCACATTCTCACAATGTCAACACTGTTAGATTGTGTTATTTGGAAAAAAGAAAGTGCTCTTACAGTTTTAATGTCTTATTAATGTCTTTTAGATAGCTTGTTTTAATACAAATTTTAGATTCCTCAATATAAACAAAATATTTAGGGTTTAATTTGAATTAGGTTTTATGTTTGATTTTTTTTTCTATTTTTGTTTAATTTAGATGATTTCTATGCTTTTCTTTCAGTTAATAAATTGTTTCCATGGCTTCCTTAAGTGCCACAATGATCTCATCATTTTGTGTGTGTGTGTGTGTGTGTGTGTGTGTGTGTGTGTGTGTGTGTGTGTGTGTGTGTGTAAAGCATGGAAAAGAAGAATCTGGGAAATGATAGGCTGATGGATGTGTATTCAGGGAGAAACAACTTACACCAGAAACAGATGGCCGCAGGTTCCTGTCCCAAGGATGTCTCTGAATGCTCTATCTCTGACCAGGAAGTAAGAGCGTGCTGATCTGGGACCCTAGACCTAATCCACCCAAGTTATGCCTTCACCTGTCCATACACTCTAATGGTCACTGCAACAGGAGTGGGCAGGATGGATATCTCACTACAATTCCCCTCTTAGTCTAAAGAAAATATTTAGGCTTGATACAAAACTATATACAAAGATAATAAATATCAAGTATGCTCTAGGAGAAGGAAAACATAAAAACATACACACGTAAGACCTAGTGTTGTTTAGGGTTTTTCTTGACAGTGAGGCACAACTGGTCCTGGTAACACCACCTATGCCAGAAAGGAAGATGGACACCAAAGAAACTCGTAATGGAGTTTACTCCTAATAGGGCAAGACTAGCCATTTAGGCCAGATACTGCTCTTCTCTAGACTGTTTGACTTTATGCTGTATAAACTGGACATGTAGGACCCACAGAAAAGTGACTGCTGATACAAGACAGACACTGCTATAGGGCTTCTGCTTCATGGATGAGTCTTACAGACATTCTGCAGGACACAAAGAAAAATGACTAACAAACTGCCAATTCAGGTGGGACATTTTAAAATTTCTTGCTTGGCTGAGTAGTCTGTCAGACACACTATGGCCTATAGTCTGAAGATGGAACATTACAGAAGAACCTCAGGTGACTGAACAGGCAGTGAGTTGTCTCTGTCATTTCTAGAGTTTATATATTTTCCTCCTGTGGTCTTTGATGGAGCTGAAGACAGATAGTTATGGTTATAGTTTTCCTTAGTTAGGATGAAAGATAAGTTACATATAAGACTTTAGACTCACAAAGATAGGATGGATGATGGAATATTTTCTTTAAATCTTGCTGAATGTTAATGGACTAAACATTGTTAACTATGGTTCTTATTTGATAACTGTTTTGTTATATATTTTGCTGTGTTTCCTTCTATTTTAGACAGAAAAGAGATGATCAGAGATGTCATTCTGTAAATATGTTTCTCTTATTGGTTAATAAATAAAGCCCTGTTTGCCAATAGAAAAGCAAGATGGTGGGACTAGGAGACAAAGAGGATACAGGGAGAGGTAAGAGGAGAGTCAACATCTAGGACCAAGAGAGCAGAGGTCCAGATCCTTTATTCAGTAAGCCACAACCACGTGGAAATACTTAGATTAATAGAAATGGGTTAATATTTAAAACTATTAGTATTTAAGAGCTAGCCAATAAGAAACACTAATAACAGGCCAACAGCTTTATATCTAATACATTGTCTCTGTGTGTTATTTGGGGCTGACACAGCTGGGAGACCAGGCTGGCAGGAAAACTACCATAAAAATTATTCAAGTTTATTCACATAAAAGGTTTAAAATTCAGCAGCATAAACTTTTTGATTTTTACCTAAATTAAATTTAAAAAATGATCACTAGATAGTGTGCTTTAAACAATTTGAGAAAAATTCCTAATATCGATGTTTCCACAGCCTGTAAATTATCCTCAGCTTTTAAAATGGTATACTCATTAACGTACTTGTTCCCTCAAAAGGCTTATGGAGTGTAATTTTTATAAACAATTAGTGCAATGAAGAGGATCCAAATCAGCCAACAATGCAATGTTTTCAAACACAAGTCTAATGAAAAATCTCCAATAATTTCATTGACAGAAATTCTGGAGGAATCTGAGCTTGCATCATATACCGAAGTTAAATTTAGAGTGCCAATGAATAAATGAAATTCCCAGTTGATAAGCGATTATCATAAAGGGAAAAGATATCACAGTAGGTGCCAGTTGGCAAGCAGTACATGACTTGGCAGCCTCTGTTGATGCTGCAGACTGAATCAACATCCTCATGGAACTGTCAACTCACCCATAGAGGTGTTCTGTGTACAACAAGGTTGGTACATTTTTCACAGGGATCTTGAAAGTGTCTGATGCTTTGCCTATTCATCAAAGGGACCATAGAAAATAAAGATAATTTTGTTTTGGTTAAAATATATTTTGAGTCTAGAGACACTGTAATAGCAAATTTTGAAATTCCATTGACAGGTACAGTGCAGGTTTTAAACATGTATATGTCACCATGAAAATAGCTTTGGGTATTTAAAAATATACTTCCTTTCTTAGAACTTTCAGATGAAATGCACAAGAATGTTTTACAAGTAAATGCTTATTGCATGGAAATTGAATAAATTCAAATTTCTCTAACATGAAGAACAGTCAGTTTGTAAGAGAGGAAAAGTTTAAGGAAATGTTTTACTGGCATGGATGGACTCTGCCTATAGAGACAAGCTGAGCCTTTGGAATATAGGATAATTCTAGAATCAGGAGGAGGATGGTATTCATCATACAAACATCAAAATAAAACCCTGAGTGCAAGAAACACTTCAATTCTTGACCTGACTTAGCAGGGGACACTTTATTTCAGTCCCTTACTGTTGCTTCCCAAAAGGCACAAACCATGAGCCACATTGCCTCAGAGTCAGTATTTTGCCTATGGCTAATCATATGCTGTGCTATTTGTAACTAAAGATTAGTAGATTCATTAACAATAGACAAATTATTCTTAGGAGAATCTAGACTCAGTGAATTTTTTTCTGCTTCTGTATGTGCAAAATGATATTAAATATTAATTAAACTTGTCATTAGACCAATGATTAGTCTTTAGCATAATTTTAATTCTCGTAAAACTGTTATAAGTAGATAATTCAAATGTAACTATTTGTCTGATATACACATATATTTAAATATGTGTATTAAATATATATTAGGCAAAATAAAAGTCATTAAAATATTTATATGACACAATAAGAAAAAAATTCTTAAATTCTATTCATGTGCAGTGATACATTTTATATAACTTTGACCAAGTATTATGCAGAATATATTGTGCATTGGTCAATGAGATACCATATGGGTAAAAGCTCCTGTTGATAAGCCTGATAACCTGAGCTCTAGCCCCATTGCCCAAAGGATAGAAGAAGAGAATGGACTCTGCTAATAGTCATGTGATTTCTACAAGGGCACCATAGCATATGCACCTCTTCCCATATCCACAAATAAATAAATGTGATACAAAATATTAAGTACACATTTTCTATTATGCTCTTCACAAATTTTTTCACTCCTAAGAACAGCTTTCAATACACTTTCATACACTAATATTAGGCACTGTGTACTGTGTATACACACACATATGCACACCACATTTTAAAAAAAATAACTGTTAAAAATGTGTGTATATATATTTTTAAACAAATTTTGCATCTATTGTCTCTTTATTGCATTAAGTGAAATGAATCTGAAAATGAATACGAAGTGTATCTCAAGATTCTGGATCTATATTCAAAGCTGAAAAGTTACAAAAATGCTGTAAAATAATTATATTTGAATTATTTTTAATGTGATGATGTAGCCATTATGTTAACATATGTATTGCTATGTTTTATATATATATATATAGTATAATTTATTTTGTATTTTATAATATGCAACAATAGCTATGCTTCCATGTTTATCTAATACTATCATAACAAAATTTACACTATTTAGTGTCAATGTTTATCTAATAGGACAAAGAAAATGTGATATTCGTATGTAATAGATCATTAAGTTGGTGAAACCCTACCATTTGTGACATGGATGGGGCTGGAGATCTATATGGCAAGTTTAGAAAGTCAACACAGAAAGAAAAGTAACTTATTATCTTATTTCAATGACAAAATAGAGAGAGACCAAATAGAGAATTGATTAGTTCTTGTTAGAGACTATGAAGGTGATGACAGGACAAATACAGGCAGTTTAATCAATGGATGTGAAATGAAAGTTAGATAAAAGAAGCAAGTTCAATGCTCAGTTGCAGAGTGGAATGACAGTATCATAGATAGCACCATCCCATCATATGTTCAAATTAACCAGAAAAGAGGATTATGAAGGTTACTACTGAAAGGAAATAACAATTTAGGTGAAGAATGTCTGGTTTGAACATTTTATAATACACACAATATTAAGACATCATTCTTAATTCATAAATATGTGCAATCATTTTCTATGTACTGAAAACAACATGATGGCAAAAATGAAAAAATATATTTGAATTATACAAGATTTGCTTATATATAAGACATGGGTGACTTTTAAAAGGACAGTCAACAACAGCAGAGCTTCTATTTGGAGAGTTGTCTTCATAGACATCACAAAGTTGGAAAATGATGAGGAACAGGTTTGACTCTAAAAGACTCATGAATTTGTGGATCATCTCCTTCAGAGTCAGAAGTCAGAGAAATTCTAGTCTGGTTCTGCATTTTTTACTACTGCTGCTGCCACTAAAGTTATTATCTCCCAAGACACTAGACCCTTACTTGTCTGCAGCTTGCTTCTAGATCTCAGTGGTAGGTGTGACACACACAGTGAAATAAAGATCTTTCACTTTAAAATGCCTGACTTAGACTGGGATCCATATTCCTTTTCATTTTATATCGACATGTTTTCTCACATTTTATGCAATAGTTTACACTTGTTGAAAGTTCAGAGCGATGGAGATATAATTTGAACATAATTCACATTTTATGCAGTTTAGTCAAACAATAAAATGTATATATTTAATAAACTGAAATGGAGAAAACAACATCCTATGGCAAAAATTCAAACTACCATTACGCCTTTGACTAACCATACAAATAGTCCTCCTAAGCAATATATTTCATAATAAATATCAGTACCATACATGACATTACCATACAGGATTAATGATGGCCTGAACTGAACAATTACATGCTATGCATGGACAGGAAAGTACAGCATTTAATAAGGAATAATTGGACATGTTGAATCAAAATTACATTAATTCCTGTCTCTACCTTGACTTCCTCATAGGATCAGTAATTAAAAGAGGAAATATTTTTAAAAAAATGTTAAGAATCTGCTACTGAGAGTTGGCTGCCTTGTGGGAAATCCAAATGAAATGTCACATGAATTGTCTTTATCCTGAGTATAAAAAGTTAGAATGGGATTCCTGGTTTCTGTGGCCTTGTGAATGGCAAAGTCAGCAGGGCAACCATGAGCTTCCAAAATGCTCTAGACTTGAAGGAAGCACAGTGCAGAATGGGTTGGCAATGAAGAATCATTGTTACCAGCAGATTTTTCCTCCCTGTCGGCCTCCCGGTCCTGCTGCCACGGTCCCGCCACCACGTGAGCCCTCGGAGACTCTGTATTTGATACAATCCTGTTGGCCAATTGCCATTATTGTTTATGGGCTAGCTCTGTCTTAATTATTAACCCATTTCTATTTATCTAAGTATTTCCACATGGTCGTCCTATGGGGAGCCGCAGCCAGCATCTTCCTTCCTCCCTGGTCTACATCTCCTCCTGGTCTCCTAGCCCCACCTATCTTGTTTCCCATTGGCCACAGGCTTTATTAATTAACCAGTATGAGAAACATATTCACAGAATAACATCTCCCATCAAATCATAATACAATAATGGAGATAGACATGAAATATTTAGCTCAAGCTATCCAAATATCACACGAAATATTTAGTACTTTGAGTTGTTCCTTTTTGCTTTATGATTGCATAGCTCATATCTGTTATTTTACTCTGCCGTAGTCAGTAGTCCTCTGAATCGTACCCACTTTGTATCTAAACCATTGGTTTACAATTGCCTTTTTATGCTTATTAGTAATGACTACTTACAGGGTCAAAGAGTGTCTGCTGTTTCATGCATGCACATATTGTACATTCAATTTTCAAACATAAAAATTAAATTTCTGTAATACCAATTCTTTCATTGTGTATACATTAAAAGTAAAGAGCAAATTTGGAAATTTATAATTTACCATAAAAGATACCTGTGTGTTCTATCTTCTTTTATAGGTTGATAACAATTACACTCTGCATGGAAGCCACTGTACATGCTGATTTGAAACCTTTTTCTGTTCAGCAAAGCTAGGATCTAGAGAAGAGGCTCTTTTTTTGTAAACAACAACAACAAAAAAGTGTGGCTTTCCCAGGCTCTTAAAGGTAATAGTCTGTGCATTGATCACAATACTCCCTGACTACAGGAAATCAAGTT
The DNA here is from genome assembly GCA_030556225.1 of Cricetiscus sungorus. Lineage (NCBI taxonomy): Eukaryota > Metazoa > Chordata > Mammalia > Rodentia > Cricetidae > Cricetiscus > Cricetiscus sungorus. The sequence continues at coordinate 38,058,724 of JANBXA010000491.1, read as the reverse complement.
ATATCTATGACTGGCATTTAATGTAATTTCCCAAAGTTCCAAGTTCAATGTGAATAAATAAGTATTCTAAAATATGTGAGGAATTTTCCTTTACTCATAGTATCTCCTATAATGTAAACATAACTGGTAACAAAGTTATTTGCTCACCAGTCTATATAATTTAACTGAGCTGCCATCATGAGGGGAAAAATGTTTCTGGAAAATATGATCTAATGTCTTTTACTTTTTATTAGAACATATCATTTTCAACCAGCTTATATACATAAAATTCCATTTTGGCCATATGTTATATTGTTTAATTTTAATTAAATATATTTATTTATTTTACACCCTAGACCATAGCTTTCCCAACCTTTCCATTCCCTCCCTCCTCTTCCCCTCTTCCGCCATAATTCCACTCATTCTCTGTTTCTATTGAGAAAGCAGCAGGTCTCCCATGGGTTATGAGCAAAGCATACCATATCATATAAGACTAAGTACTTCCCCTTGTATTAAAGCTGAATAAGGCAACCCAGTATGAGGAATAGTTTCCCAAAAGCCAGGCAAAGCATTAGGAACAGCCTTGGTTCCCATTATTAGAAGTCTCACAAGTAGACCAAGGTACATAATGAACACATATATGTAGAGAGTCTTGATAAGCCACATGCAGGCTCCTAGTTGTCAGTTCAGACTCTGTGAGCTCCTATGTGCCCAGGTTAGTTGAATTTGTGGGTTTTCCTATGATGTATGCAGTTCCCTATTTTCTGAGAAACCTCCATATTTGGAAAGATTTCCCATGCTAATGGATAGAAAGGATTAATATAACAAAAAATGGCCATAATGCAATTCCTATCAAAGTTCAAACACAATTCTCTACAGATCTTAAAACAACCATAGTCAAGTTCATATGGAAAAAGAAAGACCCAGGATAGCTAAAACAATCCTGTGCAATAAAAACTTACAGAGGTTTCACCATCCCTGATTTCAAGCCCTATTACAGAGGTAGAGTAATAAAATCAGTATGTTATAAGTCAAACAAAACAGACAGATGGATTAATGGAATTGAATCAAAGACCCAGACATGAATCTGCAAACAAATGGGTTAATATTTAAGACAGAATTAGTCAATAAGAAATGCTAGTATCTGGCCAACAGCCTTATATCTAATATAGCATCTCTGTGTGTTATTTGGGGCTGACACGGCTGTGGGACCAGGCTGGTGGGAAAAACTGCCCGAAACAACTATGGACATCTGATTTTTGACAAGAAGCAAAAATTAAACAATGGAAAAATAAAATAATATTCAACAAATGGTGCTGACATAACTAGATCCTGGCATGTAGACGAATGTCTATCATCCTGCACAAAACTCAAATACAAGTGAATCAAAGTCCCCAGCATATATCCAATTACACTGAAGCTGATAAAAAAGAAAGTGGGAAACAGCTTTCAATGCATAGGAGCAGGAGTCAACTTCCTGAATAGAACACTATTAGCACATACACTAACACTGAAAATTAATAAGTGGGACCTCATGAAACTGCAAAGATTCTGTAAGGCAAAGGATACTCTCAAAAGGACAAAATGTCAGATTACAGAATGGGAAAAAGTCTTCATCAACCACACACCCAACAGAAAGCTAATCTCCAAAATATATAAAGAACTCAAGAATCTGGACATTTCAAATATCCAATTAAAAAAGGGGTACAGATAATAGGCAGAGAATTCTTAACAGAAGAATCCTTAATTACAAAGAAATCCTTAAGAAAATATTCAACATCCTTAGCCCTCAGGGAAATGGAAATCAAAAATGATTCTAAAATTCCATCTTAGCCCTATCAGAATGGCTAAGATGAAAAACACAAATGGCAGCTTATTTTGAAGAGAATATGGAGCAAAATTTCAAAATGTATTTGAAAATAGCCACAATTATTTTTCTTATTCAAAACTGAAAATCCCATGAAATTCCATATAGAAAACACAGTTTTGAATGTCATTCTTTATCAATGGGTGGGTTCTAAAGTCACTCTTGTCTAATTTTGACCATTTTGATCAAACTTTCTAGGCTACAACTGATATTTAATTGGGAATTAATATTTTTGAAACACACATATTATTAGCTTGTCAAGAGATTAAATATGCCCAGCTCATTGCAAACACATGTGAGTAGAATTTTTCTGAATAAACCATGGTACGGTGTACCCGTAGGCTTCCTACAGTAGGAAACTAAGATTATTTCAGGGTTGTATGGGCTGTAGTCTTCCAGAAGGTAGAAGGCAGATGGCAGTTCTACAGGGGTACACTAAGCACTGACCCATGACCTAAAGTTCCCACTGAATCCTGAAAGATACAAATGCCTTGTTTTAAAATAATAAATGAAAAGAAACGGCAGTGATAAAAACAATGAAACTCAACACCCCCCAAAAAAAATTGGAGAGAAAAGGAATAAAGCACTAATATACATGATTTGAATCAATACAAAAGTAATGGTGCCTTATGCCAAAGCATAGTATTAACAGAAATGAGGTTGGGACATAAGAGTTTTCTATTAATTCCAGTTTCCATATCACAGTCTTATCTGTCGTTTATTTTCATGTACTCATTACCCCCAGATTGTTCCAATTTATCCCAAAGTCCAAAGCTATTTTAACATTATAATTAATGATTATATATCCCCACCAGATACACATTAGGGGAATCACTGTCATACAAGTCCTTATTCACAGATTATTACACATTTTGAACTAAACTTTTATTTTTCTGGTCACGCAACCCAAGTTTGAGGGAGATGGACTGTTGGATGCAAGCTTTCCTATTAGCATGGCTCTCAATGTGCTTTGTGTAAATTGAACTAAAAGGGTGGGAAATTTAAAGACTTGAAAATGATTTTTTTTTTCACCAGCTGCTTATGACTGACTAGGGAGATTGCAATTAGAAAGTATTCCGCTCTAGCTGGCCCCACAAGAATACAGGATGATAAAGAAAATTGTGGACTACAAAGGGTCCAACATCTGCATAATTTCAGCTAGTACATAAACAATAGGGCTTCAGTTTTTGTTTATGAATACAAAAAAGGCAAAGGATCTGCTAAGATGAGCAGAGCTTATGTGTTCTGGGAAGCTGAATGGTTGGACTGTGCTTACTTCAGAGCACTATATGAAGTTTAACGCCTACTTCAACTGAGTTTGCCTCTCCTTTTAATAAAGCATGAACACCAATTGCCCTTTTTATTAATTTTTGCAAAATAAGACATAATGTGAAAGGGTATACTATAAAACTACTCAAACTTTAATTAAAATACTTCACCAGGAGAACTTTATTAATATTTTACAACCTTACTCTGGTAAAGTTTCCGAGTACACTGAAAAAAAATCCAACAAGGAAAAATGCAATTATGGATCTATAATTATAATATATTTTGCAATAAAGTAATTCACCAGAGTATGCAGCTCATGATACTTTGGATTACAGCATTAGGCTAGCATTGTTTTTAGAAGTGTATTTTTGAGATAATAGGTTGTTTTCCTCCAAGCACTGTGTGTAAAGGAAACCTCCATATATGTTAAAAAGTGATGGCAGGTAAAAAGGAGTGTATCTCTGGTATAACAGATTCACTAGTATGGCCCTGATCCTTTGTTCCCCACTGGACTCATACCATTTCTGATGTGACGTTTAGGGATCTCTTACAACCACTTTCATCCACATTCTCAAGCTACTATAAATCTGGTTTGGCTTTGCAGGTTGCTTTTCCATGTAAGGTCTCAATATACAGTATGTTAGTAAATACAAATATAAAAGAGGCTCATGAACTTGTTGTAACTTTTCCCTTTATCATTTTTCCCTTCTAGATAATTTGCCTCAGCTAGTCTCTGAGGGAATGAAAGAAATATTAACTGAGGCAGCTAAGGGCATCATTTGTAACCCCTCCCCCCAAGCTGCACATGTAAAACCAGTTGAGATCAGCAGAGCTGCCTAGGTGACCCCTTCTGACCAGTGAAGCATGAAGAAGGTCAGCAGAGCCCATCTCAAGTCAGCTGAATTCTGTAAACTCCTGAGCTTAATAAAAATGTATTTTCTTATGCCACTGAGATAGTTCAACTCCCCGATATGCAGCATTCATTTAGCCATAATATGCTGACCCATTGCATCAAGAAACAAACTATAGCATATCTGCAGTTGTTTCCAAATGCTAAGAGACAGCAGTCCTGGCTAAAAAACATTGAGTTGACTTTTCACTAAATGCACAATACTGTTTATCTCTTCCTGGTAAGTGTGCTTTTTGAATGTGTGATTTTATTTTTTTTTTCCTCAATGAAGAATTTTAGAAACAAAGCATGCTTCATGCCTTGTTTCTGGTGTTAACCCAGCTCAAGGCTTGTCAGTCATTACCTCTAGGAATATTGTTAAGGGCATTTCCAGGAGTAACTACCTTATGAAATAGTGAACTACACAAGGAAGACTTGTATTGCCTAATAGCACAAAAGAGTTCACACAACTGAAGACCTGAGTAGAATAAAGAGGAAAACAGCCAATTTGTTCTGTTATGTAGAGCTGGGCTCTATTTGTCCCCCACCCATAGACATTAGGATTTCAGTGACTGACTTTGAAAGTCTGTAACACCCACCTGTTTCTCAGTTCTTTGAAGTTAGTATGAGCTATGTTATAGCTCTCTTGATTCTCTGGCAGGAAAATGCTATATTGTAGGAACTCTTAGAATCCACAAATGCAACAGTCAGTACCCAGAATTCATGTCTTCTTGTCAGTCTATGGGTCTATTGAACAATTTTCTGGTGGATCTAGGGTAATATGGTCCACTTCACTGGAACAACTTGTTGACACATCTTCTATTTTATATATGTGTGTGTGTGTGTGTGTGTGTGTGTGTGTGTTTGTGTGTGTGTGTAGATAATGTTAAAGAAGAATTGCACCAGACCAGTTAAACCAGGTGATAGGGACAATATTCAAAACTACAGCAGTGAGAGAGGTTAACTGGAATAACCTATCAGGAAGAATCAGAGGAAATTAGTGGGAGGCTCATAAATGTCACTCCACTGTCAACAGAGAGTAATAGAGTCTGATTCCTACTTCCCCAGGGAGAAGCAGGGATCTTTATAATCCTACTTAAAAAAATTCTCAGGTCATTAAAAAAGGCATCCCTAAGTATATAAAATTGGCACATGTCTCTGATTAAATTTACATCTCAAAGGAGCAGAGAAAGAATATACAATTTTAAGTATTATAAGGCAGATCCTATAAGAAAACTGAGTACATGGGCTAATAGAAAGAAACACAACAGAGACTTTTGTAGGGCTGAGGAGAATAATACAGATGACTTGGGCCATAGGACAGGGAAATAATGGGAAATGAAGAACTGAAGTACCATATTCAGTCATGATATTATTTTCTTTCAACACGTTTATATTCTTTCATTTATTCCATCTTGTCCCTATTAATTGATTGCAACCTTTGCATAGAATGACTTTCCTAGTCATTCAATGTTCATACAAGATAAAAATATCATCAGCACATTTTTATATGTCAAAGAAATAACACTGACTTGGACTCTGCCTGTATGTTTGATTCTTGTTAGGTTCAATAAAAGCACTACAAACACTGTTTTAGAGAAGACTGGACCATTGCTCCTGGGAGAAATTCAAGGATATGAGCCTCTGCTCACAATATTTTGTCAACCAATCCATATATAATTTTGTTTTATGGGCATGAATTGAAAGTTTTCCTATTGAATAAATAGTGTCAATTCAATACCATGAAAGTGATGGCCAATAGTACTGCACATTTTCTTTTACTATTTCTATTGCAAATACTAAAAATTACCTAATAAAACACAATGTCTGAGAAAAGAATTCTTATGTAACTCAAAATAGAGTAAATATTGGAAATTATATAGAACAACCTAGAAATTCAGGTAAAATTATACATCTCATTGCTCTTGATAATATGATAAATACCTTTAATTTTAATATAATAAATGAAGTATATTAGTTTTAGTATAGAAAACCTATCAGATACACAATTCAATATAATTAATAAACAATATATTTGGCAGTAGGAATCAATTCAATAAATATTCTCAGCTTGATATATCTTAAACCATTTTTATTTATCCTTCACAAGTGATATGTATGTTGTGCTGGGTAGTTTTTATCAGTTTGACACAAACTATAGTTACCTGGGCAGAGGGAATATCAGCTGAATGATTGCCTCCAGCATATATGACTATGTGCACAGGGCATGCCTATGGAGAAGTTTCTTGACTATAGTTTGACATGAAAGGGCCCAGTCCTGCCTAGGAACAGGCGATCCAAGATTATATGAAAAAGCAATCTGAATAAACCAGTGAGCAGTGTTCCTCCATTTTCTCAGCCACAGTGTATGACTCCTGACTCCTGCTTTACCTTCCTTTCATAATAGACTGTCACTTAGAAGGTTATACTGAATAAATCCTTTCCTCCCAAAGTTGCTTTGTGATCATGATGTTTATCATAGCAATACACACAGAAAAAAAAAATATATATATATCACATCTTGACCATATCTACCCCTTAATACTCCTTTCCAACTCTCCATAACACCCCTTTCCCATCTCATCTTCCTCTAACATCAAGTCCTACCTCAGTAATTTATTGCACAAAGTATCACTATCCTAGTTTCCAAGTTATAATTTAGAGCTAAAGTGATAAAAAACAGCATGATGTCAGCATAAAAACAAACACATTGATCAATGAAATAAAATTGAGAACCCAAGCTCACATTCCTACAGCCACCTGATTTGGGTAAATTGCCCAACAATGCTTGTTGGAGAAAATATAGCATCTTCAACAAATGGTACTGGTTAAACCAGATAGCTGTTTGTGGAATAATTAAACTAAATCCTTATCTCTTATCCTGAACAAAACATTACTCCAAATGGATAAAGAAACTCAATCACAGCTATGAAATGCTGTGAGTGGTCTTATTATAAATTTGTATTATTATCAAACATATGTTAAATATATATATATATATATATATATATATATATATATATATATATAATCTCAGCCAGATATATCAGCACTATATATATATCAGTTTGGTCATGGAGATATGCCATTGTCAAAACTATCACTGTTACCAAAATAAATGGCACATCAGTACACACATCAAAAATATGTTTATTTATCTTCTAAATATAATGATTACATGATGTCTGGCATAGTGTCATATACCTCTAATTCTCAATAAGTTCACACAAGGTATTTATGTAACTTTAAAGTTTGAGACAAGCCCAGGCTACATTCTGGGTGACAGCTCACATAGGACTACACAGATAAAAAGAAGGAAAGGAAAGAAAGAGTAAAAGGGAGGGAGAAAGGGAAAGAAGGAGGGATGGAGGAAGGGAGGGGGAAGGAAAGAAAAAAGGAAAAAAATAAGGAGTAAATATGAGTTAAACAAAAATATATTTCTTGAAACCTATGATGATAACTTTGAACAAAAGTTTTCTATATTTCTAAATATTTAATGTTGAGGAGATTAAATATCTATCATTCTTCAATACCCACTATATTAGTGGTACTCTCAGTTGTGACAAAATATCTCATACAAATTGCTTCAAAGAATAATTAATTTGACTCGCTATTCCAGAAAATACAATCTATCATAGATACAAAGTCATGCTGGTTAAGGGAGCTTAATCTACAGGGAGGAGTGCTTGAGGGACAGAAGTTTCTATCTTAGTACATCAGGGGGTAGAGGTCACAGAGTTGTAAGCAGGGCCAGACTGTAACCCTCAAAGCTTGACACGGAGTCTGTGTTTACAGGCTGGGTTCTGTCAGCCACAGGTTTCACATTCTCTCAATCAGCTTTGGAATTGGAGTGCAAGTAGTCAAGCCCATGCAAGGTTGTAGATGATATTTCTCTTTCAGCTGTACAGCAATAATCTGATGAAATAGCAAAAGTATAAATGTGGCTGTTGCTTCAAGATTTATTATATGCAATATAAATTAATAGAGAAATTCAAATATCAAATAAATCAGTACTGATTAAAAATATATAACCTTAAGTATGACAAGTATTGAGTGTCTTTATTTGGCCTATCAAAAAGAAATTGAAGCAAACCTTGACAAGCTATATGCTTGTGACCTGTAAACAGGTTCCTAGAAACATAATTGGAAAAGAATTTCTAATGGGTTACACATGAAAGCTTTTCCCTTCGGTGTTGCTCAAACAGGAAATGTTATTAGATAATCAGGCTTGACTTTGAAGGTCCATACATATAGCAGTAGATAAACCTGAAATTTAATCAACCCTAGTATTTTTTAAACAAATTTTTATTTAAGTTAGACACAATCTTATTTTATATATCAATCCCAGTTCCCCCTCCCTATCATCCTCCCCTGTCCCCCACCAACCTCCCTAACCCATCCACCAATCACTCCCCAGGGAGACTGAGGCCAATCATGGGGGATCATCGAAGTCTGTCACATCATTTGGAGCAGGGCCTAGGCCCTCCTCTATGTCTCTAGGGCTGACAAAGTATCCCTCCATTGGGAATGGGCTCCCAAAGTTCTTTCATGTACTAGAGATAAATGTTGTTCCATTACCAGAGGCCCCATAGACTGCCTAGGCCTCCTAACTGACTCCCACATTCAAGAGAATTGTCAACCCTAGTATTTTTAAATGACCATTACTGGTGACACTTCATTTCAAATGAAGCACCTATAAATATGAAAGCTTTGAGGAACATTTCACAAGAGCAAACACATTTCCAAATCTACAGCTATAAATTGCTTAACTAATTTTACCATGCATAACAGTCACAAGCCTATAGATGACACCCTGAGAAAATGCTCGTGTTAACTATGTTTTAATTTTAACATTTTGTCATATATATATATATACACATGTAAAATCATTGTAAGGAAACAAAGCTGTGTTAAAATAGCATGAAATACATGGCACTAAGTCCTTTGGCTTTATGAGTGTATGTATGCTTTTTAAATCAAGGGAAAATAAGATTTGAATAGTATGATTTTATGACTTTACCATAACATGAATACTCATTATGTAATAAACTGAGATTTATACTCCAAAAACCAAATACAGCCTGACAAGTAATTTTGTGTAGTCAGAGAGCTAAGAGTGCTTGATGCTTTTAGATATTGAATATATATATATATATATATATAATATTTGACTTGCACAATAAAATAAAATTAAAGCAACACTGTCCTAAAATAACTTCTTAGAGATACACACACATATATATATACACATACATATATACATACATATATATTTATATGTGTGTGTATGCAATTTGAAGCTGTTTTTTCTAAAATAACAGAAATATTATTTGAATATTATTATTTTACAGGTCACAAAGTAGAAATTATTTACTAACTCACCCTTTACAGAAATGATTCTTTGAACTTGTACACTATAGTAAACTGAAAAATAGAAGCAGGCTTTTACATAATGATTATTTACAAATGGTTATAAGTGAGTATTTATCTACTCTTACTTTAGGCCTTTCATGACTGTAAATATTCCAGAAGAATGAGGGCAAAGAGATGGACAAAAGCAGGAGGAATCTACTGCTGTCTGAAGTCTCTTTTCCCTATCTAAATTGTGCAAGAGTTTTCTGGAATGACTCATCTAAAAGAAAAGTAAATAAAAAGAGGACAAAAAGAAAGAAAGAATCTCTAGAGAATAAATAATAAATCATTAATATCTCAGAGCTATGCAATTTAAGTATCCTATCATTATGTCAGTGGGCAGCAAAGAGTCTAAATAAACTTTCTCTGAAGTAAGAAGTAAGTAGTGATGAATTTCCAAACTGTGTATCGTTCTCCCACATGAGAATAATGGGTCAATTAACATGATAGGAGAGGAATTTGCTGACCTGAAGCCTTACTGATCCCATACATATTTAAGTCTGTAGTTACCTCAAGGGTGGTTTTCTACCTGTGTAGAAAACCTAGAGCCAGCATATCTATGTAATAAGAACAAACACAAGATTGGGGAATGGAAAATGAGTAAACCACTCATTTGTTGAGAACATGTAAATGAATAAGTGCTATTTGGCTTATCTTACAGGAACAGAGCTTATTTATTCATAATTTCTCTGATCTAAAATAAAAAAGAGCATGAAAATATTCTACTGGTGCTAAACATTTTTCTATCTTCAGTGTAAAATTTCAACTTTCACAGGTGTTAATGAAAGAGATGTAAGTGTATGGGAAAGACAACATGCACTGAATTATTTATAAAGGCAAACAACAAAGCAGCCTAAAGAATACAGACTCCTTAGAAGATGTGACAAAGTGTGGAATGTTTTCTTTATGACTTCTGATCCAAACCTTGATTGATAGACCTGTGCGCGCATTGGGTTTAACCAACTGCCTTACCAACATGCATATATAAATTTAAAGTGATGACTGATTTGTTCGTCTTCATATAAACAACTTTTGTTACGTTGTATACAAAATTTTCTTTGGAAATGAGCACCCATAGCAAATTATAGCAGATATATGTTGCACATCATCACGAAGAAAGAAAAACATGTGTTGCTAAAATTGCCAGCTTTATATTATCCAGAACCGTATGAATACCGAAGCTAAAATTCTCAATTCATTCTTACTTAATAAGGTAATGTGACAGAAAGGAAGATGCAGGTTAGAGATCCCCCAGCAGATAAATGCATCTCATCACCAGACTGGTTTTAATGGAGTTTTAGAGCTCTGAGTTTCACATCACAGTTGGTGCCAATATGTATTTTATTCTTGTTTCCTTCTCGTTGCCAAGTAAATACAGTAGATGTTTTTAGGCAGTTTTTGAGATCTCAAAGCAGTTCTACACTTCACTTTGATTTTCATCTTTGCAATTTGTGTATTCATTTTCAACTCCAATTTGTATGAACAGTCGCTAAGCATTTAATTTCAGTACCTAGGAAAATACTGTTGAAATTATTTTAATGCTTTAGTCATTTAATGTCAAGTGGAATGTCCAATATTTTTTCAAATTAGCACATTTTTATTTTAATCTGTAATTATGTTTATTATGAAATTCGAATTACATTAAAATCCTCATTTCATAATTTATATTAGTTCATGCCAAATAATTTCAGGACTAAAACATAAAATCTGTATAAATTGATTCACAATTTCAGAATATTTTCTATTTATGACTATCATAATTTCTAGCTTCTCTCAACTACTATGAGGTACATCCAGAGTCATTATTTTAAGAAAATCACAAGGTTTGTAAATGCTTTGTGAACATATATATATATATATATATATATTGTATATGTATATGAACTGTCCATACACAAAGAATACATAACATTTCTTCCATTTGATGTTTTCCCAGGTGGAGTCACTGTAAAATAAGTCACGCTCACTTCCTCTGAAATCAGATGATTTATTCTAAGTAAGAAAAAGGCAGGGGGAAGATGGAACTTAACAGTTTTTGGGTGAAAATATAAAGGAGAAAGCTCACTTTTGGCATTGGAATAAAACAGAATGAAAGTATCATATTAGGCTGTACAATTGTGTGTTTCATGTGTTAACTGGAGAAAACTGATACAGAAGAATCACACTGTCCTCAGATGGAATGATGGCCAGTATTCCAAATTATAGAAACCAGGAGTACTTAATTCAAGAACACAGATAAAGCATTAAAATCAATTTATAAGAAACAAGCTTTCAAAAGTTTTGAGGTAACTTGTAAACAATTTCAGACCATTAACTCATAAATTCAATATGTCATAAGAATTAAACATTTCACAGTATGAATAATTGAGCATTCTGTGGGTAACCAGAATTGTACATTGTTTAAAACATGTTAATATCAGCAGCTACAGTATAACAATATTCATCAATTCTTACCTAATGGAGGATGTAATTATAAGTTTCAAGTCCTTAGGGCAATATAAAATTTATTTTCTCCAGCCAGGTATAATGACTCATACTGAAAAACTTAGAATTTCCAACATTAAGGCAGGAACATTGTGGGCTCAAAATGAGAATGGACCTTGTCTCAAAAGAACAAAATTATTTGTTATAGCAGATAAGTTGTCTAAGCAACAGAAGTTTGTGTTATTAATGTGCTTTTCTCCCCTTCTCATTATCAACCCCACCCAGCCTTAGGGAAAGCTGGCAACCCCAGGTTGAAGAAATTTGAGTTAAACTGTATGAAAAGAATTTGAGGATAATATCTTGAGCCATTAAGAATCTGCATTTGAGATGTCATCTATATTGCAAAATGAAAGACAAACACACGCACACGCTCACGCTCACGCACACACACACACATTTGTTTCTTTCCCCTTTGAATTCCTCACATTTATGGAGAAGGAATGCTAACTACCCTTGATACCATAGCAATATCTCTTTTATTGATGCATAAATGAACCCTGTGGGTGAATACCAAGTTTGCCTTGCATTGTTATATCACCTGACCTTTGAACAACTTAACTGCCCACACTGATAAACTGATCTCTAGATGTTCTGTAATATGCAAAATACATTTTTAAAATTAGGCTACTTTGCATTAGATGTTTCCAGTGATTTTAGTAACTGATGTGCCAGAGAGTTACTCGTTCTTGAAAGGTTTGGGTTACAAGCACATGTAGACTCTCTCTCTCTAATTTCAAATTGAAACACACACACACACACACACACACACACACACACACACACACACACAACATAATGCCATTGTCAGTGAGAGACTGCCCTTTTCCAGGCACAATTTTAATTATTTGAATGTGTTCTTGCAATATGTCTACCACTGTGGTGGTTTGAGTCAGTGGGTCCTTCATAGGCTCAGATGTTTGCGTACCTGTTCTTCAGTTAGTGGTGGTGGTGTTTGTATAAATTTATGATGTATTGCCTTGCTCTTGGAAGTATGTTACTAGGAATGAGCTTGGTGATTTTAAGCCTTCCACCATTGCAGTACATTCTTTCTGCTCCTTGATTGTATGTAAAATTGTGAGCTCTCAGCTTGCTCTTCCAACTACTGCACCAACTTTACTGTACCATCATGAACTCTATCCCTTTGGGATGATAAGCCCAAGGAAACTCTTTCTTCTATAATTGCTTTGGTCATAGCATTTTATCACGGCAATAGAAAAGTTACTTATAAAACCACCAACATTCAATCAGTAAGAGTTGGTTTGATTAAAGCCATGTTTTAAAAACAGATACAATGAGTTCTATTATACCATATTCATAAAATTAGTATTAAAATTGTGTTGGTTCTCTACAAGGCTGTATTTCCTAATAAGAATACCAAATTCATTGAGTTCTCTGCATTACATCAGACATGCAATCTACAAGTCTGAAAACAAGGAGAATATAATTAAGGATGCAAACTTTGAGTTGAAGGTAGAAGAAAGAGGTGTCATCTGTGTAGGCTTCCATAATGTATAGATGATTGAAAAATCTATGTCTTATCATTCTGGAGATTGAAAAGACCAAGGGCATGGCACTGTTTTGTGTTGATGGGACCAAGCCAATCCTTTTATAGTGATGCCTTAAATTCAATGTGTATAATGGAAGGATGATAATTTTTTCCATAATATAGAGAATGGTAGGTAGCCACCAGGTTATGAGAAAAAAAAGATTTGGAGGCCAATTATTTAATGTGTTAGGAACAACATCCCCTACAAACATGCCCATGATGGCCATATGATTATTTCTGATGTCTCTGTACTTACCATGTAATGTGAAAGGGAATTTTGTAGATCTAATTAATATTAAGACATTAAAATAAGAGTTTCACTAGATTATGTGGGTGATCAACCTAGTTATATGAGCTGTCCATGTAAAAGAATGTTCTTTTGTTGAGACACTAGAAGGCAGAATCAGAGACAAGAAAGAGACCTGCAATTGAGAGTATAGAAAGATTCAACATCATTTCCTTTAGAAGGCACAAAGTTCATCATAAGACAAGAAACAGATTGACTCAATAAACTAGGAGCAATGTCAACTTTCACAAGTCACAATGGACACATCCATCAGGAAAGATTCATCCGTAGGATCTTCAGGAATGTTCTCAGAACTGCTACATCTACACACTGAACTTAAATTTTATAGTGCCAAGCAGAGAAATGCTGAGAAGCACTCTGCCAGGACTTCTGAATTATGGACTAGTAAACCATAAATAGTTGTACTATTTTAGCCAGTATGTTCTCAGTTAATATTTTACAAAACTATCAGAGGTTCTAAATAAGTTCAGAACACTGATACACCAAATTTGTTAAAATGCTATGCTTATGTCTACCTCCTACACAGTGATCTACTGAAAAGTAATACTTTCAAACAAAATTTTGGAGTAAGCCAAAATAGGAATGTATTTGAAATACTTGATTTGTTTCTTATAATTCAACAAATGATGCTAATTTGAACATCTTAAGACAAGGAATATGTAGTGTTATCAGAAATATTTAGAATTATAGTTTCTTGATTATAACATAATCACCCCAGTTATAATTATATGCATGTTAATAGTAATTTAAAATTATGCCAATATATACTTTATTATTTTCTTTAAATTGTGATCATTTCCTTACAAGTGAGATTTTTCTCATCTTTTACTTTTTACTTCATTATTTTATTTTATACATACATTATTTTAAATATCGAACATAGTAAAATACTATTTGCCATTTATAGATATAAAATCTACAGTTACCACAGTAAGGATGAATCAACATCTGGAATCTCCAGAAAGGTATGTATTGGGTGTTTTAATTTTATACCATTGTTTGACAAAATATTGCATTAAAATATACAGTTTTATATAATTGTACAAAAATTCCTGACAAAAATAACAAGTGTTGTTCACACTGATATAAACTATGTTCTCCCAACTACCAGTGAGCTTGCATGGAACCAACCTAGGCCTTCTACATATATGTGACAGTTGTGTAGCTTGGCCTACTTGTGGAACTCATAAAAATAGGAGGAGATAAAGTTCCTAATACTTTGGCTGGATCTTGGGAATCTATTCCTCATACTGGGTTGCCTAACTTGGCCTGAATACAAAGGGAGGTACTTTGCCTTACCACAACTTAATAGGCCATGTTTTCTTTACACCCATGGGAGGCCTGCTCTTTATTGAAAAGAAAAAGAGAAATGGATTAAGGAGAAGAATTGGAGTGGGCAGGAAGTGAATGGGAAGAGAGGAGGGAGGGGCAACTGTGGTCAAGATGTAAGATAAAGAAAGTAAATAAATAGATAAACAAACAAACAAATAAATGTAAAGGAAGGAAGGCAACAAGGGAGGGAAGGAGGGAGAGAAGGAGTGTTCTAACCCTGCCTGACATTTTGGCACTTCAGACTGTGCATCTTCTGGGAATATTTAAATTAATTTATTGAATAAAATAAAACAGAAATGTTAATATAAAATGATTCAAGTTATAACAATGTGATATCTTACATGAATAGAGAAAGGAAGCAATAAAAACAGATTAGTAAGCACAGCTGAGACCAATAGCGTATAATTTACCTGTCAATGTCAGTTAATAGCAGTTATTCAAAGACAAATCAACACTCTAATATCAACAATCATACATATTTGTGCATATAGACAAAATTTAGAGGCAGATGTTTTCAAAGGTCTAATTAACAATAGCAAAGAGTTGACTTTTACACCATTGTTTCATCAATAGCTGTTAAAGACACAATTTTTAAAATATCAAGTATTTGTTTTTTTAGTTTTGTCATATGTAATTAACAAAGCATATCAAATTGATTTGTTTTATATGCCAACTAGTATATAAATCAGACCTAAGTTGATAATTTTATGCCATTAACTCATGTCAAATACAACTTTGAAATCATTCCTTGCTACAAAGAATTTTTATAGGAAACTCACTAGTTAACCAAATATAAGAAATAGGAATGGGAGGGGGTAGCTCTGAAGTAAATAAATACACTGACTGCTCCTCCAGAGAACCCAGGTTGATTTCCAGAATCCACCTGGCAATTCATAATCATCGGGAACTCCATTTCCACAGGCACCAGTCACACATATAACAGATATACATGCAGGCAAAACACCCATACACATTAGAAAGAAAATAAAAAGGAATTGGTAGGTGCTAATGTACTTGGAAATGATCATTGAGGGCTTCATAATAATAATAATATTCATTAGGATTTTTCTCATGAGAGCCTTACTGATGTGCATTTATTTTAAATCACTAAGTTTTTATTAGTATTAAAACCCATTTGGCAAAAACATTAATAAACATTTGCCAATTTTCGTGATTGTGTAATTTTGTATTCCTAGTACCTATTTAAATATAATAATGTAAAATAAACATACTATTTTAATATAAAAGTATAATTTTCCCTTAATATAGTTGTTTGTTTCCATTTTAATTCAAATAGACCTTTTATAATTATGTATGCTAATCTCTTGTTTTCTTTATATTTTGCACCATGATAAACCCGTACTTAGAGAGACAGACTCTCACCAAACACCACAAAGAGGCAGCGAAGTATAGCCAGGCACATATACAAAATCTGTACAACTCATTCACAAGCAATGTAACACACGTCATAGAACACGTGAAATCTTCTGACATTCCACAAAAAAGGTTCTTTTAATCCCCAATTAAAACAGCTGTGAACCCTGGTTTTCAAAAATTGACAAATTACATATTAAAAAGGGGATGTGATTGAATTAGGATTTTATTTGATTAGAGGGATGGAATTATCAAAGATATTCAGTACTCTCTATGGATGAACCACTTGATAGGCTTTTCCATCATAAGAAACCATAAAAATAGGAGTTAAAGGTGTTTGGAAAGGAAGTATGGTAAAGCCTAGATGTTATGAGGAGGAGATTGAGATCAGGGGTAGGCAAGATTTATCTGGGAAGCAGTAAATGAAGGCAATGTACAAGGAGAGGGAGGAACATGAATAAGTAACATTATGAAAAGGACATGTATATTTTATCTTTACTTAAAAATGCACTTAACTTAAATATATACATATGAATATATTTAAGTATATATACTTATATGTGTACATATTTAAGAATATATACTTATACATATGTACACATATATTTAAATTATATATGTATATATATAATTTATATATATATATTATATATATATATGGTGAAGTATATGTACCTTTGGGTGATAATGATATCTAAACAGCCATAGACTGACTGACTAGTTAAAAACCATGGCGAGCAATGGAAACCTCCTTAAGAGTAATTGGTCAGGATGTTGAAGATACTTCCCCCCAAAATACAGTCTAGTATCATTGCCCTTGGTTGTCTTCAAGAACTTGAAAATAAGACATTTTTTACTGAAGATATCACACACTTTAGACAGAAGGCTTGGAGCTGTATTCTTAGGAAGCCTCCTCCCTAAGAACTAGCTCTTATAAAATATAGAAAGATACTAAGCAAGCTTTCAAAGGAGAAAAACAATCAGCTTAAATATTAAACCTTCAAATAAAACAATAACCAGAATGGTAAGGGTTGTCACGTATATATTATAGGTAAATGAAATGAGCCTAATTACACTTCAGTCCCACTCAATAGAAGGGAATTCATACTTGGACCTATACACCTAGCCACTCCCTGTGGCTGGAGCACTCTAGAGGAGAACTTTAATACTGCCAGTTTCTAAAATCAATATAATTTCTAACTACATTTCAAATATTTATTCTTATAATGACAAATTCATGAAAATCTCACTCAAAAATACATTCTGTACAGCAGACAGTGATCATCTCAGGATGCCTTGACTGGTCAAATTGCAGGGAACAGCTGACTGGAGTGTCTAATCTCAATTAAAATACCTTCAGCATAACCACTATACCTAAAACTCAGGAGACAGCTCAGGAGTTAGGGCAGAACGATATTAAGTTCTAGAGAACCAGGACATACGCTGTGACGTAATGCCTTTTATATATGACAAGGAAATACACCCATGAAGTATAAAAAGGATGGTTGTCTAAACAAGACCACACAAATACAACACCAATTGACACACAAGAATTTATAGGGGAAATTTCACAAGACCCCAGCCCTAAATTAAGAGTTATAGTGAATTACTTGTTGGTGAGAAAAAATCAGTATTCTCTTTTCCTGATTTCTGCATTATCTCCAGGTTAAATATTCCAACTAAAGGTTCAGCCCTAAATTAAGAGTTATAGTGAATTACTTGTTGGTGAGAAAAAATCAGTATTCTCTTTTCCTGATTTCTGCATTATCTCCAGGTTAAATATTCCAACTAAAGGTTCAGAACTGGTATCTATAAATTAAAAAAAAATGTACAGTGTTTGTCTTTCTGATCTAGGCAAGGTTTAATTTAATTAGATTTCATCAAGGTGTTCATAGTTTTTATTTATGCCATGAAAATATAATCAAAAATGCAAATATTTTGTTGAATTTCTCATCTAACATCTAGTGGGAGTCTTTACATCAAACAGATATATAAGATAAAGAGTGCCTCCATTCTATATCATATTAACACTTTCTTTCACCCCAACAATGCTTTCCGCAGTTGGCATGTTCAGAGCATAGCCTCAAAGTCATACACTTCAATTGTTTCCTTTTATGTTCATAACTCATAATAAGGTGATTCTTAGCCTCTGACATTTCTCATTTTTAATCAGCTTTTGTAAAGTCATCATTTAGGCAAGAGAACATTCATCCTGCTAGATTCATTTTGTGTCCTTTACACTATCGTGTCATTTGCTCTTCTCTCACAATGAAAAGTTTACCTGCAAGCACGGAGGGGGGTGAACAGAATTTGTCAACAAAATGCCCACTTTGTGACTGAGACCCTTCTAATCTTCACTGTGCATTTCCTGTTAACTCCTGTTATTTCGTTGTTATGTGAGTTAATGTTAAGTCACCAAATCTCAATGGCACCCTCTTAATACATCCATTATTAGTTCCCAGGTTCTGTTAGGAGACAGTTTGTCTTCCAGTGAGAACTATTACTTAAATACATTCTTTCAGTGGGAATGACCAACTGGTCCTTTTTTATCTCTATTTTTCCTTATGCTTATATTAACTGCCACTCCTCTATAGAGTACAACTGTATTCTATAGAGTACGTCATATTCTGCTATATTCTTTCCTGAAATTCAGTTTATAGAGAAAAGGTAAGACAAATAGTTGATATTGTTTATACCTTTAATAGTTAATGAGTTTTAAAACAATAAGTCCCATACCATTCCCCACAGGTATCTAATGAACTGTGTGTGCAGCATGAATTTAACTATTAGTATGAAAACTCCTAGCATGTTATAGCCATAATTTGGTCTTTCTGTTCACAGCTATTATATTTTTCTCATCCCCCAATTCTAACAAGTTTACTCTACAGCCATGGGAACTCTTATTTCTTGTTTATATGATGCCCTCAGATTTAGATGACCCCTCCTTGAGGGCATCACTCTACATGTGGAGTGGGGGGAGATGGAAGGGGAAGGTGGTCAGGGGGCATGAGAGGGTGAGAGAGAGGAAAAGAGGGAGGCAGGAAGGGAGGAAGGGAGGGAGGAAGAGAGGGAGGGAGAGGGAACTGGGATAGATATGTAAAATAAAAATAAAAATAAGAAATTAAGAAAAGGAAATGCTACTAGATTAATCCAATTTATATATTTTAAAAATGCTTTTACTTCAAAATTTAAATCCAAGGACAGATTACTAGGGGAAAGGATTTCTATTTTTGTTTCCACAGAAAATAAAAAGCTATGGATTCCTTCCAGACTAACATAGTTTGATCAAGAAAGACCCTCTGAAACAGTGTTCCAGGTGATCCAACATTCAAAACAGCTGGGACAAGGCAGCCCCATGACACCACCCCCTACCAGCAAGAAGCAATTTAGAAAGAATTCTCAAATATTGTTTATAAATGTTTGTTTTTCATCTAAATGGGATTGGTTATAAATGGTTATGACCACAATCAATCTCTTTTTAAAGGTAAAAAAGGGAATTATGGTATAAAAATGCATACTTTGTTTTGAAATGGATTTTCATTTATTGATAAAAATTTAAGCTAGATTTTGTGATATGTATATTTCTCCTCTTGTTTAGGTATATATATGTATATATATAATGTATAATTTAGTACAGATTTTAGATAGGTATCTATAACAGTCAAAACTTGCAGTTAAGTTAGTTAGGACTTCTAGATATGCAGAGATATATTTGAGATGAATAGTTATTCTTCAAACCTTTCAAATACCTACAGAATATGGCATTTAAAATGGATTAGGGGTTTTCAAGACACTGAGACACAACTGCTCCTGACAACACCACCTGTGCCAGAAAGGGAGTTGGACATTGAAGAAATTCATTATGGAGATTACTTCCAGTGTGGAAAAGTGCCCACTTGGACATGATACTGCTCTTGTCAGGACTGTTAGACTTTATGCTGTATAAACTGGACATTCAGGGCCCACAGAAAAATGACTGCTTAAACAAGATGGGCATTGCTACAGGGTTCCTGCTTCATGGCAGAATCTGCCAGACATTCTGCAGGACACAGAGAAAAGTGACTACAAATTGCCAATATAGGTAGGACAGTCTAAAGTTTCCTGCTTTGCTTAGGAGTCTGCCAGTCACAATATAGCCTATAGGCTAAAGATAGAACATTACAGACTTCAGATGACTGACCAGGCAGTGTTGTCTCTGTCAATTTTAGAGTTTATATATTATCCTTCTGTGGTCTTTCATGGAGTTGAAGACTGATAGTTATGGTTATAGTTTCCCTTAGTTAGGATTAAAGATAAGTTATATATAGGACTTTAGACTCACAAAGATAGGATAGATAATAAAATATTTTCTTTAAATCTTGGACTAAATATGTTAACTATGGTTCTTATTTGATAACTGTTTTTAAATATATTTTGCTGTGTTAATGTTAAAACCTTTCTATTTTAGACAGAAAAGAGATGATCAGAGATGTCATTCTGTAAATATGTTTCTCTTATTGGTTAATGAATGAAGCACTGTTGGTCAATAGGAAAGCAAGATAGGCGGGACTAGGAGACAAAGAGGTTTCTGGAACAGAGAGGAGATTAAACATGGAAGACAGAGAGAGCATAACTCTGGGCCCTATCTCTGAGCCTTCACCTAGTAGCTGATGGAAGCAGAATCAGATACCCACAAGTAAACACTGAGCTGAACCCCTGGAATCCAGCTGCAGACAAGAAGGAGTGATGAGCAAACGAGTCAAGACCAACCTAGAGAAACCCACAGAAACTGCTGACCTAAACAAGGGGAGCTCATGGACTCCAGCCTGATAGCTGGGAAATCAGCATAGGATCATCCAGACCCCCTAAATGTGGGTGTTAGTTAGAAGGACTGGGCAGTCTGTGGGGCCTCTGGAAATGATACAGTATTCATCCCTAGTACATCAATAGACTTTGGGAGCCCACTCCACATACAGGGATACTCTCTCAAGACTAGACACACAGGGAAGGGCATGGGCTCTGCTCCAAATGATATGACAGACTTTGAAAACTCCCCATGGAAGGCCTCACCCTCCCTAGTGAGCAGAAAAGGGAGAAGATAAGGGTTGGTGGGGGGAATAGGGGAGGACAGGAGGGTTTGGGAACTGGGATTGGCATGTAAAACAAGCTTGTTTCAAATTTAAATAAAAAACATTTAAAATTAAACAAAAAAGATATATCTGTGCTGAGAAACTAGAAACAGAACAACAACAACAACAAAAAGCTTTTAAGTAATTAATATATTTAAAGGCAATGAAAGTGCCAAAGAAACATGAGCAGGGTTGCCTCTGTGGAAACCGTTGCCAGGACCCTGTGCCCATGAGCCTCTTTATTGAAAGGAATCAGATATGATGACCTGAAAAGGACCACATTAAGATTTGCATTGTGTGGCTGAAGTAAGGCTACCCTTAAAGAGTTCATTCTGCAATGCCCCTGTGGTAGAGTCTCACTTTCACATTTCTGAATTACAGAAAATCACAATAAATCAGAACTGTATATATTAATAACAAATAGGACCTGGTACATGCAAGTATTATTTTTATTTTATGGATACTAAAATATCCTAAATCCTTGAGAAGACTCTGTGAACAATGACAGAAAGGGGAGGAAGGGGGGTGGGGAAGAAATCATCTAAAGCCCATGAGCTTTCTTTTGCTAAAGGGCAGAGATTTGTGCTGGCAGCTCTCAATGAAAAAACCAACAATGCTATGCTGCAAGAGAGAAAAAAAAAAAAGAAAGGAAAAAAAAAGCACGCATTTTCATAATCACCACCTTGCGGAAGACATTCCTCAAATTTGAATAAGCAATTGTATAATAAGACTGCAGGAGCAAGTGAAACAGAGGAATAGCAAACTGAGGTTTGTAAGACTTTAAAGATCAGTTCAGACTTTGGAAATGGCATAATGAACACAATATACAATACAACGATAGTATACAATATAAGCAATTGTACCACAAGATCAAAATTACACATAGCATTTCTGTAGAATGCTGGATTGCAGAACAGAACCCACTGCACATAATATGAGCCAAGAAGGATTTGCTACTCGAAAGGTAGTTAAGTAGTTAGCGTGTTCAATGAGCAAGATAGGATTAAGAAATCTCCGTGTTCTCTGGGCCCAGGCAAGCCCATTTTGTGGGCGTAAGCTCTTTTTCCTCCTCTTAGATGAAATCTGGCACAAGCCCTATGATTTTCCACTCATTTTCTGACAATAAAAAAGGCCTCCAGGTTCAATAACAGCTCCACTCACTCCTGTATAACAAAATAAACTCCAGCTTTCATTTAAAGGTAGATCTCCAGGTTAGAATCAATATTCTGTATCCCCAGTACTTTTTGAGAAACTGAATGAAAGTTGAAGGTAAGAAGAGAGCACTAAGGGACATGGACACTAAGGTCATCTAAAGGACAGAGTCCTTTCCCTAGGATCTGACTACACTAATGCTGAACAGGAAACGGGGAAGTAGGCAATAGTTGGGCTTGCCAGTCTCATCTGACTTCAGTTGTGCAGACCTGGTCTCGTTTTAAAGCAAACTCTTTGTTTCTCTTGGTGGCTTTCCTCTCTGGACCTTACTGACAGCAACTGACATAAGAGAGGACAGCCTTTATTTTGGCGGGTTGCTAGAAGTCTCCCCAGAATCGTTTAACATGACTCTGACACCACTGCACATGGCATTGCAAGAAATGACACACCTTGACCCACAAGTCAGGGTGAACAAGACCCCGGGCAGTCTCATCCAGATGCTTCTGCCTCTGCTGCTTTTGCCTTCAATTAGGTTATAAGCACCAGTAAGGCGTTTGTCCGCCTTGTCCCTCAGACTGCAAGAGAAGGGTGTGGATCATCCTTTGCTGCTCTGTCCGGCTTCCTTGGGACTTGGAGAGGTCAGTAATTGAGTTCTATTCTTCCTACCAGCAAGCAGAGGAAGCCTGTCACAGCATTCTTAGCTAGGGAAGACCCCCCTCCCCCAACTCCTAAGTCCATAGGCCTCTTGCATTACAATACTCTTCTATAAAAGCAGTCTTCTTAAATACCCTTTCTAGCCCTACCATTAGTCTGGGAGTTCTTACCATCCGCAGCTTCAAATTTGCCCTTGAGTTTCAAGCAAAAAGAAAACCAAAGACATTGTAATTTTAACACTGTAATGAGAATTACAGAAGCAAGGATTATTTTGGTTTTAGAAACATGAAATATAACCCAGGTAGTACCAAAACACTATATTTAAAATGAATTTGTAGATCTAGTAATTGAAAGAGATACACATTGGATTACTTCTTTCATGACCCACCCAAGATGTATTTTGAATACCTATTGATACATTCAAATTTAGCAAGCAAATACAATAAAGACTGAAGGGTAGAATTTAAGTCATTCAAGCAGTAGTTTCCCTGAACTTAAATAACAGCAGTCTCCAATACCCACCATACAACACACATACACACACACACACACACACACACACACAGAGAGAGAGAGAGAGAGAGAGAGAGAGAGAGAGAGAGAGAGAGAGAGAGAGAGCACTGAATAATTTGATAAATTGACAGCTGTGTGTGTGTGTGTGTGTGTGTATGTGTCTTGGAAATAATTCAGCATATGTAAAACTTCCAAATGATTTCAAAGGTTTTCATAATGACTTTGGTTCTTAGGATACCCAGTAAAATCAAACTAACACAATGTGTGTATAGAAACAAAAGTAATGTGGATAATTAAAATAATTATCTTAAGCATTCATGCTTAATTTGCTGAAATAATCCCTAAAATATCCAGATAATTAACAGTTGCAGGCTATGAGTGTAAATCGCATAGAGAGGGAAGCCACCTCAAACCAGCACTATACACTACACTGCCTGGTAATGAGTGAGCTTGTTTAGAAGCAAAGCAGCCTATGAAGATTTTCTAAAATACGGTTACCAAAAACAATCCCAAACAAAGCCTTAACTCGCATACATGAACAGAATACAGTCTGCTGGAAGTATCTGATGGCAAAAGCTAGTCTACTAGTGATTTGCTACTTAATAATGGAAAAGAATATCTTCAGCTATTTCTGCTTTTCCTGCTGGCTAATGGTTTCTTAGTTGTTGACTTTCTCCCTTCCTTTTTCTTGTCCTCTCTCCTCTCCCTCTTCTTGCAGTAGTTCCTATCCCCTCTTGTCTTCTTTCTTTCCTTATATTGTCATTTGATCTACATATACAAGAATAGAACATGGGCTTGTAATAAGCTTTTTGAAAAAGAAAATCAGATCAGTTTTCGATTTTGAGGAGTTGGGAAAAGAGCCACCTATTCTCATCTTGTACCATCTTACATTGCCTTACATTACCTTTGAAATGCCAAAAAAAACAAAGCAAAACCTGAAGATTGAAATATTGCTACTAACTCGGCTTGTATTACATTGTAGTAAATTTTTGTTCTCTCCCAAGAACTGCCTGGGGATAATGTAATGTAGCTAATCATCTTGCTTTCTTTGACTAATCTGTGTCTCTTCAGAGATTTCTTTGGGGGAACCTTAACAGTTTTGTGAGTACAGGAAGGAATGTTTCCAGTGTCTCTCAGTTGGAGTTTTTGTTTTCTTTATCTGATGGACAACCAACACTGGACTACCATGGGAATGGATTTCTTATGCCACAATATTTAAAGATAGCAGGTTATCAAATTGACAATGTTATCCTTGAGTTCCTGGCTGGGGCAGTGTTTGCAAGAATTCTCAACAGCAAAGGGATATAGTTCTCATATTTATCTATGTTTGTACTCCAGAAGAAAGTAATTAATTTCAGCCAAGACTGCAGCTGATGAAGGAGAGAAAGACACATTCAAATGTTCATGGCAACCTTTCCTGGCCATCTAGGTCATCTAAAGTTGGACTCTCAAATGGAACACTGAATATTTGCTTTAGCTTCACCACTTTTTACAAACAAAGAACAATAACCTGTTGCTTAACCTGCCTTTCCACCACAGATGCTTTTTAAAATTTTTAGTTGCTGGCATTGTACAATGACACACAATTAAGATAAATGTTTTCAATGTGATTTTTAAATAATTTAAGTAAACAGTCCATTTATAAATGCACAAACCCTAATATTTGTTACTGTTCGGTATGCTACCTAAGAAACAAATATCAGTAAAAATGATATACCTCAATACTGAAAACAGACCTTTTTGTTTTATTTAGTATCATTTTGTACTATCTGTTCTGTGCCAAAGATATTGAATTAGAGGAATATGAAGTTATTTTAAATTGTGTATGATCTAAATGCATGGAATTGTAATTGCCCAGTCAATAATATGTGCTATGTGTTAATAAGTATTTGTCTTCAAAATGTCTTTAGGAGGACTGGTCCAATTTACATTATCCTTCTGCCATGTTCTTAGCATCTTTTTCATTTGTAGATAGTATAAAAATTAGTATATAGTCCAAAGAGTAGGTCACAAATAATAGGGAAGACAGTATACACTTACATCTGAGAAACCATGCTTCATCTATTTAGCACAGAATTATCTCCTGATGAGATAAATGTTCCAGTGCCTGTGTGTCATCAGGTGGACCATGAAGGGTGCATTAGCACTTCATGCTATACTATGAGGGTGATAGAGGAAATACAACAAAAATACAAGCCAGATGCCAGGCTAGAACTGGCTAATTATCTTATTGGGAAAATATGTGACACTCAGGAAAAATCACTGTAGGCATGGAAAATACCATTATAAATTCACTTGTAAAGCAATGCCTCACTGTGAAAGTAATATTGAGGTAACACTTACTGGAGCAAGACAAGGGTATTTCTAGGAAAAGGCATTCTGAATTGGATACAATGTACTCAAAAATTCCATAACAGGAGCATTCCCACTATAATGAAGACCAGCTGGAACACCAGAAACAGATAAGGAAGGCAAGGTAGAAGATTATGGTTCCACCAGATTCTGATGAAGTGTATGAGGATGGGCTGACAACTCTGATTTATATTCCCAGCAGGACATTCTAGTTAAGAAGGATTCCTGGGATGACAGAGCATGAGGACCAACTACGTGGGGAGTGCTACAGCAGTGTATGTTAGTGCTGACCCAGTATGACAACCATAGAAAGAAGTATTCGGGTCCTGAATATCTATTCCATCTCACATGTGTCTTCCATGTGACAAAGATGTTCATCCCCTGGCCACAGTGAGAAAAGCTCAGAGCTAGACAACAAGGGAATCAGTATTATGAGACTTTTAGGGCACTCAGAACAGCAATTTAAAGAACTAAGAAATTATTGAAGGTGCTTTCTAGTGTATAATTTCTACTAGTATAACTGAAGGAAACTTTTTGGTGATAAACAAAAAATAATTGATTAGAGGTCTGTGAGAAGCATCATTTGCATATAAAAGCATGAAACAAAATCAAGGGGCTAAATCTCTAGCCAGGTCTCTAGCCAAGACTACTTTATATATTAAAACATCCCCCTTCTCTGATAAATTTTGTCAGCCCTATTACAATGTTGAAGCAGTATATTTGGGGATTCTTTGTGTTTTAATTTTAAATTTTAGTTTATTGAATCCTTGAGAAAATATATCAAACTAGGAAGAGAAATATATAGAACAATTAAAAGAAAAACTTCTTTTTCTGAAGCAGGAATTGGAAAACAGGAACCTGTTATTTTTATACATCTGGTATAGAAAAATTTTGTCCAGTAAGATGTAAGATATGTCACCAGAGATATTTAAGGTTTAGGATTTCAGAGCAGATCACAGATAAAGAAAATAGTCAAAAGTAAAGATGATAGTAGAGTTACCACTAGTAATAATAATAAGAAGAAGAAGAAGAGGAGGAAGAGGAGGAGAAGGAGGAGGAGGAGGAGACAGAAGCAGAAGCTAGAGATACTTCAGAACAACTCTTCCTATTATTTAGCACTCAAAAATTATTAGCTTTCCATAAGGATCTCCAAAGTTCTCTAATAAAAGCCTAGGTCAGAAGTTGAGACCAAAAGCAGAGATACTCAGCCTAGGCTGTTTAATGCACTGTACAGAATGTCTTTCCAGTGATCTACATTGGTAAAGTGCAGACTGAGGTAGATCATTACAAAATATTTCAATTACTTTTTAAAGAAAGATTTGAACTTTTGAAACCAAGTTTTAACAAAGAAATGTTGTAAAAAATATCAGAAAAATAAATTATGATTAAATTTAAGCTACTTGTCCACTTTCTGTCATCTAACCTAGTATACAGAATTCAATGACAAAAAATTATGTTTATTTCATAAATATAAGGCTACATGGCAGGATACTTGGACTTTCAGGAATGAATATTGCTACTTCTTCAGATTCTCATCAGTCAGCAACTATTTTGGCTATATCTTGAAAGATTAAAAATATTTAAAAGCTTGTGGTGCATATTTTAGTGCACAACATAGAGAGACAAAAAGATGTCACCAGGACTTAACCAGACATCAGGTGTCACTAAACAAACACCCATGCATTTACCTTGTGTATGTGTTTATAGTGCCTGTGTATGGGGGGTGGAGTGTTTTAAATAAAACTGGACCACCATGAGCAGATTCAGCTCTTGTCTGTAACAGCAGAAAAGACAAGTACAAAACAAATGACCTTGGTGAAGACTGGAGCCCTTCCCAGAGGCTCACTTTATTCATCGTTCCTTATCAATAAAGCTTCATTCTGTTCAGTTTTCTCCTTTCCTCACAAAACCTCACAATTTCCATGAGTACTTATTACTTTCTCTTTATCACAACATATAGGACCCTTCAGTCTCTTTCTAACACACACACACACTCACATAAAAACATTACACACTCATACACACAAATGTATACACTCACACAAACACACACACACATCACACTCATATACACATACTCACACTCATACACACTCAAAACACATTAACACACATTCACATACACACACACACACTCACACACAAATGTACACACACACAAATACATTCACAAATATACACACCCATATACACTCACTCACGCATACAAAAACACATTCAGACACACATGTACACACACATACACACACAATCACACAAAACCAAGTTCACACACATACACAGGTAAATGCATGACCTCTGTAAGGCTATCTGAGGTCTTCCTCTCACAAGTTTGCATGTGCATCTCTGTGTACCAATCTACAACTAATCAACCATATTTTAGTTACCTGCTTGCTACGCTATGTATTTTTTTCTCTTTCTTCATAGAAAATGTTTTATTTCTAGCTTCAAATATCTAGTATTTCTTCTTTAGGCAACTGGGCAATGACTGTGAAGGGCTTGGATGACTGATTATAATTTTGCTAATGCAGGTATTTGTATGTAGGATGTGTGAGTTTGAGTTGGGAGTATTTCAGTCCATGCATCTGCATCTCTCTGGATACTATGTGCACTGATAGACTTGTTACTGTCACTATAGAGGCACTGAACTTCAGGAACTGTGTGACAACTTCTATGACTTTTTTGTATCATTTTATGCCTTAAATGAAAGTCATTACAAGAATCTCAAGATGTAAACAAAGAGGGCAAATGTGATTAAATATGTACCCCCGATGTTACCTCTTCAAGCTAACGGACATCATACAAAAATTAGCTATGCCCTTGACCAGAAAGAAAAACAATCCCTAAGGAAAAGGCAGTTAATATGGGGAGATGGTCATTTCTGACCAGGCCGACCTGTAATCCTGTGCTGCTGTCTGCAATCAGCATTCATCACTGAGGGTTCCCTTTGCTGACTCAGAAGTGCATAGTTCGGTTACTATAGTAATAACAAAATGTACTGTGGAGTTTATTTTAATAGCAGAATTAATTTTAACAGCTATATAAATTACTTCAGTACTGTATTTATAGACCCATTAAGGTTATAAAAGGGTCAGCCATATTTTCACTTATATCATTTGACTGAATTTACATAGAAAATTTTATTTATGGTTGATATGAGTAAATTAAATGGCTTCAATAGTTCTAGGAATTTAGCACTCAATGAGGGAGAGAGAAAGAGAGAGAGAGAGAGAGAGAGAGAGAGAGAGAGAGAGAGAGAGAGAGAGAGAGAGTAACCACTCTGACTGCAGGTGGTAGTGCACAGCTTTAATTCCAGAACATATGAGGGTGAGGGAGTGAATCTATGAGTTTGAGGACAAGCTGGTGCACATAGCACATAGCTTGTTTCAAGCCATTTAGAAATGCATAATGAGCTTCTTTCTCTCACACACACCCAAAATAAACTCCAACACTTTTCACTGGAGCACAATGTGTGTCTTCTAAAACCTCAGCTGATAAGATCAGTAATACACTTTATGCTGGCTGGATGTGGAGCAAAGGGAACACTCCTTCATTGCTTAGGGAGTGGATCATGTACTCTGCACAGCCACTATGAAAATAATTATGGTGGTTTGTCAGAAGAATGGGAATCCATTTACTCAAGATCGGTTATACTACTCTTGAGCATATACATACCCAGAGGATACTTCACCTTACCACAGGACTACTTGCTCAGCCATGTTCATTGTTTCTCTCTATTCATAATAGTCAGAAACTGGAAAGAAATTAGATGTCCCTCGACAAATGAATAAAGAAAATGGGGTACATTGACACAATCAAGTCTTACTCAACTATAACATCAACAAAAAAAAATCAACATTGTGAAAATTTCAGAGAAATGAATGGAACTAGGAAAATATCATCCGATGTGAAGTATTTTTCTGTGTAGGCAGACTTCACTCAACAGCAGTTCTCAGCTTCTAGGTTGAGACCAATTTGGCAAATCTCTGTCTTCAAAAATATTTTCATTATGATTCATGACAGTAGCAAAATTACAGTTATGTAGAAGCAATAAAATAAATTTATGGTTAGGAATCACCATGATATGGGGAATTGTATTAAAAGGTCGCAACATTAGAAAGTTGAGAACTACTGCTATAAAGGCAGAGATCACACACATTTCACAGAATGATTATCCAAGGCTTCTCCCTCAATACCGTTACCTATCTTTAGGGGAGATATCGCGTGTATTTTATGTCCTTTGATGCTATGTGAGTCAGAGACCATATTAGATGCTAGGTCTTTTAGTTACAGAACTCACATCCATTGTCACATGTCCTTTATAAAAAGAGATTTTATGTAATTACACCTTAAGCATTATTGTACACTTGGAATTGGAATGATGATTGACCAGAAACCTTTTTGTGGTGACATATTATTTATGATATATTAAAGCTTGCCTGGAGCTTCATAATGCAAAGCTAGCCACAAGCCATAGCGATCAGGCAATGGTAATGCACACTTTTAATCCCAGCAGCCATACTAGCCAGCCATAGAGAAAGGCAGTGGTGGCATGCACCTTTAATCCCAGAACTCAGGAGACAGGCAGATGGATCTCTCTGAGTTCAAGGGAACCCTAGCCTATATAAGAGTGAAGAGTAACAGAGCTAATGCATTTGATCCCAGCACTTGGGATGTGGAGACAGGAGTGATATGGCTTGGAGGATAAAGGAATATAAGGCAGGAGGAGACAGGAACTCAAAGGTTTTAACTCTGAGGATTCTTAGAGGAACAGGATTGCCTCTGAGGATTCATGGAGACAGGATTGCAATTTTATCTTGGTAGAGTTAAGATCTACTGCTTTGGCTGCTTTGCTTCTGTGATCTTCACCTTGAAGCCTTATCCCTAAAAATCTATCTCTGGGCTTTTATTAATTGTGCTACAACTTGACTAGACTACACTGTGTTTTAAAAATACTGACAATGAGCCAATGAACCAGTTGGCATTAGACTCCCTAAATTAGTTCAGATTGACAAAATCTATCCACACCAGATTTTCATAATCACCTCTTTCTGAGCTCACTTCCCAGCCTGGGCACCTGCTGGGTCTCCCTCAAGGTAATTGAGACCCCAAAAAATAAATATTGTTCTTATTTGCTCGTATCTATTATTAACCATTGAATAAATGATAACTAAGCTACAATCCATAAATGTAGGAAGGTCAGGTATAAAGGAAAACTAGGGTGACATATGGATTTCCCTGGGAAAAAGAAATAGAGTCAATTTTATGAGGGGGGCTATTGTGGAGTATTGGGGAGACAAGAATGGCATGGTCAGGTAGCAAGGGGAGGAGAGATGAGGCAAAAGTGGAGAATGAGGTCTGAGACAGCTAGAATTGGTCTGAGACCATGAAAAACACAAGTCTAAATGAAATATCAACACCAAATCCCTCCCCTTAGAGACAAGGCCACCCTACAGAAAAGGAGGCAGGAAGGTAAATTTTATTCTGTTATGTTTGTTGTTATCTCATAAACCAGTTATTTTCTCTATCAAGAGAGACAGAACAGAGTATATACTGATAGGAGATGAGGAGCAAGTGGAAGGAATAGATGGAGGAAAAACTGTATTCAGCTAAAAAAGGAAAAAATACACTTAAGTTGTTTGTATCCCAAGCTTCGAAAACTAGTTTATCTTACAGTTAACTAAGTAATTCTCTCCAGCATCTGCTCTCTCATTGGAATCAACAAATTGTGAAAAATCTGAACACCTTAAAAAGCAGAATGCTTATTAACCAATGGTATCATCAGGCCTCTTTGTAAACGCCTTCGTTGTTTCTCCTTTTCATCCATCATGTCCTATTGCTTTAAGCAGAAACTGTGACGAGCCAGAGCAGGTAAGAGTTACAAAAGCAAAGTTGGAAAGAAAAAAGAATACTAAATGGTTGTTTGTTCCAATATGAAAAATGTAAAAGTTATACTTAATACCAAAGCAAGTAAGCATACTTATCAAAGAAAGCATAGGAAAAGAGGCTGTTATTACCATGAATGGATATTAAAATACTTGTGATTATATATGTTGACATCTAAAGCTCATGTTAAAAAAATTAACTGAGATATTGACTTAAGAATAATTATCTCTGTGACTATGGGTTCTAGGAAAATCACAAAGAGGCTGTCAAATATATTTCAGTAAACAGCAAATGAACCTCGCTTGCAGACATAAATCATTAATCTTTAATCACTAGCCAATTTCTCAATAAGCTCATTGGCATGAAAACTCTAGGATACTCAAAGGATAGTTCTCACAGATCTGGCATGCATGGTTGGCTTGTGGGTTTAATTACTGTTTATGCATCAGCAGGATCCAGGCTTTGGTATGTAATAAATAGAATGCTGTCTTGGTGGCCAGATGGTGTTAGATGCAAGGCCCAGGAAGCATTTGTGGAGATTACAGGACTGATTTATTCTCTATTTCTACCAGCTCAATTGTTAAAATTTAAAAAAAGAAGAAGAAAGAAAGAAAGAAAGAAAAAGAAGAAGAAAAAAACAAGGGGGAAGAAAGAAAGAAAATATGCAAATCACAAATTCCAAACAACATAAGTGCCCTGCCAAGTTTATCATTTTAAAAAACGTTTATACTTGTCTTGATCTATCACAAACTTTACAGTCATCACAAAGCTAAATTGAAACATCCATTCAATAACCCTTCATTTATACA
This sequence comes from Cricetiscus sungorus, assembly GCA_030556225.1. Classification (NCBI taxonomy): domain Eukaryota; kingdom Metazoa; phylum Chordata; class Mammalia; order Rodentia; family Cricetidae; genus Cricetiscus; species Cricetiscus sungorus. The sequence continues at coordinate 38,025,791 of JANBXA010000491.1, read as the reverse complement.
GAAGTGCCATATTCACCATCATCAGAAAATATTCCTCCTGCAGCAGATGGGAACAGATCAAGAGGCCACAAGACATTACACAGAAAGGCCTTGTGATGTAGGATGTCCTTCTGTATGCTGTGAATATGCATCACTTTTATTGGTTAATGAATAAAATGTTGTTGGCTAATTAAAAGGGAAGGCTTTAGCTTTAACATAGTAGAATTACATATAACATAGTAGTTATCAAGCAAGAATTATAGTTACAATACTTTGTATCTGGCAAAGTTAAAGAAAATACTCTATCTTCTATCCTATCTTTGTAAGTCTAAAGTTTTATATCTAATTTATCTTTTATCATATCTAAGTAAACTATAACTAATTGTCTTCAACTCCAAGACTCCAGAAGGATATAACATTACCTAGGTAAACTAGAAATACATTGTAAGCAACTCCTAAACTCTAGACATAACAGGGATATGTAGCTGCCAGGACAATCAACCCAAAGTTCTTCTGTAATGTTGGGATATTGATCATTAGCCTATAGCCCTAGAATGTCTGACAGTTTCCTCTGTGAATCAGGAATCCCAAAGGACCATCCTGTCTTAATTTGGCAAGTTAAGCAATCACTTTCCTGTGGGTCCTCCATGTCCAGTTTATACAGGATATAGTCAAGCAGTCCAGGCAAAAGCAGTTTTTTGCCCAAATGGATAGTCTTGTCACATTGAATGCAAAGTCCTTAAAGAGATTCTTCATTGCCCATCATCCTCTTGGAGTAATTGATGGCTACCAGGACCAGACTTGTCTCACTGTTGAAAAAATCCCAGGTTCTTAAAACATTTTAAATTTCATATAATATAGATCTTTGACATGTTTTAAGATTACCTATCTATCTGAAATACATCTCTGTACATCTCAAAAACATAGCTAGTATTACTATAAGTTTAACTATTATAGATGACTATTAAACTGTATTTTTTAATTTTATATTACATTTTTAAATGAGTTGTATAAATGAGTTGTTAAACAAGAGGGGAGGTTTTAGGTTCATGCTGCTGGGTGCTCACGAACTCCATGTAAATGTTTGCTAGCAGGGCCTTTTAAAAGAGCTGAGTGGTTTCTGTTGTTAATGCCTAGTAAGGAAACTCTCTCAGAAAGGAGCCATGTATCTGCTTACATCTAGCAAACAGAGCCCCAGAGAAAATGCTGCTACCAATAAGCCACACTTGACTGGTTGTTTTTTTTGTTTTGTTTTGTTTTGTTTTTTTGTTGTTGTTGTTTTGTGGGTTTTTGTTGTTGTTGTTGTTGCTCTTGTTGTTTTATTTTGTTTTGTTTTGGGTTTTTTGTTTTTGTTTTTCTGTTTAGAATTCTTTTTCAACCTTTTTGTCAGGTTTTATGTGGAAATTCTTGTCAAATGTTTGAGTACCACATGTAGTTGGTTTTTCTCTGTCCAGTCAGGTCTCCTGGCCCTATTTCTCTATTTCTCTCCTAAACATCAGCTGATTCTCATCCCACCCACCATTTCCTGAATATGCACTCAAGAGAATTAATACTAATTATATTTCTTTGACAAGTAGTCAGGCAGATATATCTAGATGAGAAATCCAAACAAGAGTTACAGAGAAAGAGAAGGAGGAATCGGGGAGACACCATGTAGCCACCAAAGGAGTTAGATGCCAGAATTTTTATCTTTGAAGTGGATAGACATTTAAACTGAATCTTTGACATGAGAAACCCCACCTTTAATCTGGGCCACACTTTTTTCTAGAAACCTATATAAGTACATTGAAGTAGGAAGGTTTTGTCCTTTGCCTCTTTGCTCTCACTGTGTTAGCAAGTCCATTTCTTCTCTAGAAATAAAGACTAACTTTTCAGGATCCAGCATATGCTTATAACCAGCAGAGACATCCAGCTTCATATACTGAGTTACTACTAGAGTCTTGGACCTTCTGTTCATAGGAAGCCGTTATTGGATAAGCTGGACCACAGCCTATAAGTCATTATGATAAATTCATTCTTTTTTTTATATAAAGAGATTCATTCCATAAGTTCTGTAACTTTAGAAAGCCATGATTAATACATTACTACATCATTTTTTATTGTGGCTCACTGGATTTGCATTTTATATATATATATATATATATATATATATATATATATATATATATATACATACTACTAATAGTTTTATGTCAACATAGCACAAGCTAGAATAACTGGAGATCAAGGACCCTCAATTGAGAAAATGTCTGTGTAAGTTCTAGCTATAAGCAAGCCTGTAAGGCATTTTCTTAATAAGCAACTGATGTGGGAAGACTGAGCCCATTGTGAATGAGGCAACCCTCAGGCTGGTGATCTTGGATTATGTAAGAAGGTTGAGCAAGCCATGAGGGGCAAACCGGTAAGGTGCACCACTCCATAGCCTCTGCATCAGCTCCTGCTTCTACCCTGTTTGAGTTTCTGCCCTGGATGTTTTCAATGATAGATAAGATATGGGAGTGTATTCCAAATGAAACCCTTTCTCCCCAAGCTGATTTTAGTCAACATATTTCATCACAGCAACTGAACAAAATATTATAAACTAAAATTCCCAATATTTAGATAAAGTATTTACAAATTGGTAACTATATATTTCCATAAAATCTTTGGATTTTGATGTGGATGATTGTTGCTTTCTTTTAAAGTCAGGTTAAAGTTGTCAAATTCCTGTTGTAGACACAGATATTCAATATGGATGATCTTTTACTATTGTTTGACATACTTTGAGTTGCTTTATATTCACTTTTATGAAATGTGAATCAAAACTTCATTTAAAAATAATTTAAAGGAAAGACAGAGAAGGACATTTTGATTTTTCCTATATGAAATTTTGATCTGATTAGGTTGAATGAGGTTTTTTTCCTTGCTTTTCTTTTCTTGCTTGCATACTTAGTTCTGTTTGCTTTCATGGGTTGGATGCAACAGGAATGAAGAGAGAATATAGGGGGAATGGGAAGAGAACAGAATTGGGGTGCATGATGTGAAATATGTAACACGAATAATAAAAACCCAGAGACAGATATTGTGGTTCAAGCTGAAAAATTAGAAAAGCAAAGCAGCTGGCCACTAGCTCTACCCTCTGCTTCAAGCTGAAAGGGCTATCCTGTACTCAGCATGTCTGGAGAATAAATCTCTAAGACTGACTACTGAATGCTCAGTCCGGTCTAATATATCTCTCTAGTGCTGGGATTAAAGCAGGGGGGTGGATGTTTCCCAAGTGCTGAGATCTATTTTGTGTGAGCTCTTTCTCTCTTAGCCTGGATCAGTTTAATATAGCTCTGAACTAACAGAGATACATCTGTCTCTGTCTCCCGAGTCCTGGGATTAAAGGTGTGTGTGTGGCAGCCTGGCCTCTATTGCTAGCTAGTAAGGCTGCTGGGATTAAAGGTGTGTATCACCATTGCCTGGGTCTGTGGCTGAGGCTAGCTTAGCATTTTGATTTCCAGTGGATTTATTAAGTCACATATAATATATCATCACAGAAACCCACAAAGATTCAATAAATAAATTTAAAAACTTATTTATTCTCATCTCATATATTACATACTGACAAGAGTTTTCATTCCCTCTTCTCAGCGGCTACCACCTACCCCATCCACTCCTCCTCTATTTCCCTTCATAAGAGTGGAGGCTTCCTAGGGGTCATCAACCAAACATAGCACATCAAGTTGCAAAAAAGACTAGATATATCACTTACATTAAGGGTGCACAAGGCAACCCAGTATGAAGAACAGGGTCCCAAAAGCCAGCAAAAGAGTCAGAGACAACCTCTTCTCCCACTGTTCGGGATTCCACAAGAAAACCAACCTACACAACTGTAACACATGTGGAAGGCATAGCCTTTATGAGCACAGGTTAGATGACCCTGTGAATTTTCTTGTAGTGTCCTTGAACCCTCTGGTTTAATCCTTCCTCCAATTTCCAGCAGTATTCTGGAATACTATCCTGCAGTGCCTCTATTTCCTTCTGTTGCTGGATGAAGCCTCTCTGATGATGATTGTGCTAGTATCCTGACTATGAGTATGACAAAATATCATTAGAAATCACTTCATTGACATCTTTCCAGTTGTATTTAGTTCTATCCTAGGTCTAGGTCTCTGAGCTATCCATCCTTTGCTTCCTGGGCCTCCAGGCAGTATCACGTGTGAGTGCACTTGTGGCATGGCTCTTAAACTGCACCAGTCATTACTTGCCACTCACATATTTTCTGTGCCAGCTTTCTGTGCACACCTTGTAGGAAGGAAAAAATTGTAAGTCAGATGCTTTGTGGCTGGGGTGCTGTCCCAACCCATCCACTGGAAATCTTTCCTGGCTACAAGAAATGGCTGGTTTGGACTCTATATGACTGCTTATTAGGAATCTTAGCTAGGGTTAGCCTGATAGATTCCTGGAAGTTTCCATTGAACTAGGTTTCTTTCTTGCTTGCTTGCTTGCTTTTTTTAATGTATCTGCATGCATAATAATTAATATGTAGAAAGAGAAAGAGGGAAAGAGGGAGGGAAGGAGAGAGAGAGAGAGAGAGAGAGAGAGAGAGAGAGAGAGAGAGAGAGAAACCATTGGTAAGTGATAAGGTTAAACTAGGTTTCTACCATGCCCCCATTTTCAGTAGTCTCTCCCAGTATTCACTCTCTCCCTCCATCTTTCCTCACCAGACCCCTCCTGTTCCCATACCCACCTGTCCCCAGACAACCCATGATAACCTGTCATATTTTCCCTTCCCAGGGCGATCCATGCACCACTCCAGCACACACACACCCCTTGCCCTCCTTGTCCCTAAGACTCTATAGGTCTGTGGATTGTGACTTAAGTATCCATTCCTTTATAGCTAATGTTGACTCCTAAGTCAAATACATACTATGTTTGTCTTTCTGGGTGTGAGTCTATAATGATTTTTTTCTAGCTTCCTCATTTGCCTGCAAAATCCATGATGCTATTTTTTTAATAATTGAGAAATAATCTATTTTTTAAATGTACCACATTTTCTTTCTCCAGTCTTTAGTTGAGTACCATCTAGGTTGTTTCCAGTTTCACACTATTATAAATAAAGCCACTATAAACATAGTTGAGCAAGTGTCCTTGTGGTATGATTGAGCATCCTTTTGAGTATATACCCAGGAATGGAATAGTTGAGTATTGTGGTAGATTGATTCCCAGTTTTCTGAGGAACTTCCACATTGACTTTCAACGTGGTTTGTACAGCTTTTTACTTCCACCAGCAATGGAGGAATGTTCCCCTTGCTCCATATTCTCTCCCTCATGTCACTTGTGTTTTTGATCTTAGCTATTCTGAAAAATATAAAATAAAATATCAGAGTTGTTTTGATTTGAATTTCTATGATGACAAAAAATGTAGAATATTTCTTGAAGTATTTCTCAGCCATTTGACATACCTCTGTTGAGAATTATGTTTAGGTTTGTACCCCCATTTTTAAATTGGATTATTAAAGATTAAAATTAAAATAAACTATATGAGGAACATAGCCTATAATTAACTTTAATACTTAAGCAATAATTTTACAGACATCTAGAATTGAACTTTTTAAGTGTTTGTTGAAAAATACCCATAAAAGGAACACTATTATGAAGTTGAACTTGTACACTTTTGACCTGATATACTCAGTTGTCCCATCCTTAGTTTAGTTAGCATTCCTAAATAAAATATTGGAGCACTTTTACACAGACCTTAAATAGTTTATGTCACAAAACCCACATTCTCACAACTGAATCTTATAAGAAGTCTAACCACTCTTTAAAATAAATTGTTATCGGTAATCTACATGTATTTCTGTATGGAAAAATAATATAAATCTATACTGGTAATTTATCTATATTTTCAGGGCTTAAATAGAATTAGAAATATAATTTGGAAATAACTGTTCCCCTGATAAGTTGCATTAAAAACAATAATGTAATGTACTCCATTGAAAATCATGGGGTAACTAATGGGGAAGTCCTGTTTCCATATAACTTGATAAATTGTGAATTTTGGAGAATAGATACATAAATCCAGGATTTGAGTCTGGGTCCACAATGTACATTAAAAGCCAATTCTGAATAACTTAACTATTATATGTCAGGTCATTTGATTCCTTTTAATAAGTTACAAAACAATGAAAAATTACTCAGATTTCTTAGTTACTTTTCTATTATTATGACCAAGGCAATTTATGGAAGTTAATTTGTGATTACAATTTCAGAGAGCTAAAGTTCATGGCCATCATAGAAGGGGAAATGGAAGCAGGTAGGCTAGTATTGCACTGAATTATTAGCTGAGAGATCATATCTTGTTCACAAACACAGGCAAGATGTATAAAGGGTCTAACTAGAAATAATGTGGGCTTTTGAATACGCAAGTCCCACCACAGTGATACATTTGCCCCATCAAGAGCACACATCCTAATTTTTCCAAAACATTTCCACCAACAAGGGAACAAACATTCAAATATATGGCAGTCACCATATATTTCAAACCATCACTACAGAGATGTTATTTATAAAAGGTCAAAATTGTAAGCAAACCTAACTCATAAATAGTACAGAATACAAGTTTGATTTTAGTATGTACACATTTCACAATGTAAAAAATATTTCAAAAATATAATGTTGAAAATAATTGTCACTAAAAGTGTACACTATATAATTTAATGATGTAAGTTTCAAAATTTGTAAATTAACCAATTGTAATAAGTAAGTACCATGCTGGTAGTTGGCTAGTCAACGCTGGCAAGGAAAATGGGTACCAGTAATATTTTAAAAGTTAATTTAGATGCTGGTTGTATATATGGGCATTTTGTGGAGTTTGATAAATATATCTGTGTGGTATACATAGTTTCCATATATTTACCTTTTTTGTTTTATGGATATTTTATCTCATCAAATTTTAAATTAGAGCTCCCTTTTAATTAAGAATTTGGATATTTATATCACAGAATATCCCCTACTTACTACAAAAAAAAAATAAAGCACCCTATAATTGATTTTTATATGTGACATTTTATATGCACTGAATTTATTTATATTTTTATACTTCTGAATCACAACAAAGGGGATAGTCTTTATTTTTATTACAGCATAGTACTTAATTGGATGCATCATAATTACCTTAATCCAACAAAAAGTACTCAATGCTAAGAAAGGTGAGATTTTTGAAGTATATAGAAAAAGTCATATTTTTTACTGAAGATTAAGTTTCAGACTGAATAAAACAACGATTTTAAACCCTGAAATGTCTTGTTTCTACTAAAAATAAAGAGTCTACCTTTACTAGTTAGCCTGAGGTGAAATACTGAAATAGAAGACACTTCGACCAGTGACGGAACAAAGTATTATGATCCCATATAACAGACTGGGATTTTACCTTTGCAATATCTATACTGAATTCCCATCTGCTAGTATTTTAAAATTAAAGGTGGATGCAATGAAACTGTCATGACTGGATCTACTTAAACATTTCCTGTTGCCATAATTCCTTTTTATTCACATTTGGTTGTGAATAAAAGTTTTACATAGGCTTCTGGAAGACTAATTTAAGAGTATCAATGGTGAACTTCCTGAGAATCCATAGGCCACTCCTGCCAGGGAAGAGGTAGGCTGACTCATGATTTTCTCCTTTCTGTCTGCTTATCCAGATCAAATCCCCAGTCTCATCTCTAGTTCTGCAGCAGAAAATCTTTAGTAACTCCCCCACATTTTAGTATATCCCACAGATCTTCTATAACTGACCTTTACTCATTGCATTTCCCTGAAAAACAACCTTCCCAATCCCAGATGCCTGAAGACAAGTGTAAAATATGTAGTCAATAACAGCCAGAACCATATATCAGCACCTAGAATTATAACCTTCTCAATCCTAGATGCCTATACCCAAGCATAAGAAATACAGCCAATAACAACCAGGACAACATGTCCCCTAAAGAGCTCAGCAACTAACAGCAGCTGACCATAATATTCCAACATAGTTGAAGTACAAGAAAAAGACCTTAAAACAAACTTCATGAGTATGATAGAGGTCCTTAAAGAAGAAATTAATAAATACCTCAAAGAAGTTTATGAAAACATAAAAAGTAGAATGAAATTTTAAAATAAATGTTAAAAGATCTGAAAGTGGAAACAGAACCAATAAGGAAAATCCAAACTGAGAAAAATATGGCAATGAAAAATTTAAAAGCTCAAGCATGAACCTTGGAGGCAAACTACTGAACAGAATACAAGAGATGGAGAGTCTCAGGCACTGAAGACTGGATAGAAAAGGTCGAGAAAATATTAAATCTAAAAACTCCTTACAAAAAACACCCAGGAAATCTGGGACATTGTGAAAGAACAAACCCTAAGGATAATAGGATTTGAGGAAGGAAAAGAAGCACAGGTCAAAGGTGCAGAAAATGTCTGCAACAAAAGAAAAATTCTCTAACCTAAGAAAGAAATGACAACCAAAGTACAAGCAGTACACAAATGCCAAATAAATAGGAACAGGAAACAAAGTCCCCCAAGCATCTATTAATCAAAACAATACACAAACAGAACAACAAAAAAATAATACTCATAAATGCTGCAAGGGGAAAGGCCAAGCAATATATAAAGATACATCTATCAGAATTTCACTGGATTTCTCAGTGGAGAGGGTAAAAGACTGATACGCCAAGAAAAATGCTCTGTAGTCTCTTAGAGACCACAAAAAAATCAGGTCAGATTACTACACCTAGAAAAACTTTCATTTATCACAGATTTTTAAAAATGCATTCTATGATAACAGCAACTTTAAGCAGTATCTATTCACAAATCTAGTCCTACAGAAGGTACTAGAAGCTAAAATTCAACCTAAAGAGGTTAACACCATAAAGAAAACAAAGGGGAATAAAAAAAACCCAGACAAACAAAACAAAAAATAAATTTTAAAAGGCAAATGTAGAAACAAACAATAAAATAACAGGAATCTGCATTAATGGTCACTTATATCTCTCAACATCAGAGGTCTAAATAGCCTAATAAAAAGATACAAACAGAATGGATGCAAAAAGGATCCATCTTGTGCTGCATCTAAGAAACATATCTTAACATCAAGGAAACACAAAACTTCACGGTAAAAGGACAGAAAAAGATAGACTAAGGAAAGGAACTTGAAAAATAAGCTGGCATAACTATTTTAATAACTGACAAGTAATAGGCTTTTAACTAAAACTACTAAGAAAATATAAGGAGGGCCCCTACATACCAATCAAAGAAAGAATCCACTAAGAGCACATTGCAACACTTAACGTCAATGCCCAAACACAAAGAAAACAAAGTTTTTAAAAAAACAAACATTATAACAGCTTGAATCACACAATGACTTTTACGTACTTAAAAACTTCAATATCCCATGTTTATCAATAGACTGGTAGTCCTGATGAACTCTAAACAGAGAAAACCTGGAGCTAATGAAGCTTTAATCCATTTGGTTCGGGTGGATTAAAACAATTGAACCTATCAGATCACCCAAACACACACACACACACACACACACACTGAGCAGTTTTTCCACCAGCCTGGTCCCACAGCTGCACCAGCCCAAATAACACACAGAGATGCTGTATTAGATGTAAAGCTGTTGGCCTGTTACTAGCATTTCTTATTGGCTAGCTCTGACTTAAATATTAACCCATTTCTATCAATCTAAGTATCTCCACATGGACTTATCTTACCAGAGAGAGGATCCAGAGTTCTACTGTGTTGGTCCTACATGTTGAAACTCTTCCTCCCTCAGTACCTCATGGAATTTTCTTCAAAGCTGACCACATAACTCAGACACAAAGCATATACCAACATATACAAGAAAATCAAATTAAGAAACTCTGCATTGTAATCATCATGAATAAAGTTAGATAGCAACAGCAACAGAAATTGCAGAAAACTTATGAATTCATGGAATCTGAGCAGCTCTCAATGAAAAATTAGTCAAAACAGAAACAAAGAAACTAAACACTTTCTAGACAAACACAAACTAACACAATGAAGGTGATTCTAAGAGTCAAGTTCATAACACTAAGCACCTACATTAACAAAAAATAAACTGAAAAGAACTTATATTAGCAACGTGAATTCTGAAATCTTAAAAAAAAAAAAAAGAGGTATTAACACCCAGGAAGATTAGACTAGAAGAAATAAGCAACTCAGCACTGGAACCAATAAAACAGAAAGAGAGAGAACAATATAAAGAATAGATGAAACAAATGATCTCAGAGAAAATCAACATGATAGACAAATCATTATCAACACTAAATAAAAAGAAATGTTAGGATTTTGAAATAATTAAGTTTTAAAAAAAATGGAAGACATAACAACAGACACTGAAGAAACCCAGAGAATCATTAGAATATGCTTTAATAACCTCTGCTCCACCAAATTAGAAAATATAAAAGAAATTGATAACTTTCTTGTTAAATATCATTACCAAAGTTAAATCTAGACCAGGTAAGCAATTTAAATAGAACTTTAATTCCTGGTGAAATAGAAGGAGTCATATAAAGTCTCCCAGGAACAGATGGTTTTAGGGCAGAATTCTACCAGACTTTCAAAGAGCAGCTAGTACTAAAATATATCAAATTAGTCCACAAAATAGAAACAAAGGGAACACTGAACAATTTATGTTATGAGACCAAAGTAATTCTTACATCCAAGCAACGCAAAGATCAAATAAATAAAGAGAATTATAGACCAGTTTCCCTTATGAACATAGATGCAAGTATACTTAATATTATACTTGCAAAATGAATCCAAAAGTACATCAAAAAGTGTTGGGAGCCGACCTTGAGTTACATTCTCTTGCAGAATTGCTTATACCTTAGAACTCTAATTGAGCCTTATCTTGGTATACAGGAACCTGCTTAACAGGTGGTCTCTTCCACTCATTCCAGGTACTGAGTGCCTGGAACTGAGATGGGCCTGGCCCAGGAACTAAGATAAGCAGACGTTTATTGTCTGATGTTTATTGTCTGGGATAATTACCAGGACCCCGGAGTTAGCAGAAGCTACCCCTCCCCATTTCCTCCCTGCCTGCTACCCCTCCCCATTTCCTCCCTGCCTGCTACCCCTCCCCATTTCCTCCCTGCCTGCTACCCCTCCCCATTTCCTCCCTGCCTGCTACCCCTCCCCATTTCCTCCCAGCTTTGCTTTAAAAACTCCTTTTTACATCAATAAAGTTAGACCTTGACAATGCACTGCTTGGTCTCCTTCCTTCTTTCTCCCCCATTATTTTCAGGTTCTAGCCCACTTCGACCCATGAATAACTAGGCCCCGTGGGTCGGGGCAAGTGGCGCCCAACGTGGTCCCCAAGGGAGGGCTTCTACCGGAACGGACTCCCCATCCCTGAAGAAGAAACATCTGTAGCGCGCACGGAGAAGAGAGCCAGACCTGTAGGCTAGACATGAGAGCTGCAGCAAGGCCGAGTAGGAATCCGTCCTCACTGCTCATGAGCACGATTCCTGGTGAGTTTCCCCCCACTTTCCGTTCAATAATGATGGGTTAATCTTTGTCAAGGAGGAAAAAGTTTATTAGGGACTTAAAGAACTCCTTTCAAGAAAGAGGAAGTTGAGTTTCATGTAAAGAATATAGATAGTAGCCGCATTACAAGAGATTTCAGTTAAGGATGTTTTATTTCAACAAACTAATCTTCGCCTAGATAAAAAAGGCTAAAAGATGTATGTATGTATGTATGTATGTATTTTCTGTATGTATAGTGTGGCCACACAAATGCATGTATGGAGTGTGATTATGAATGTGTAAATCCTAACAAAAAATACCATTTGAATTGCTTGAGATATGGCAAAAAGAGACATCAGATTCACAGCAGTCCACAGGAAATAGCCAAAGCCAAAATGGCCTGAGAGCCAGAGAAATCTCTGGATGATTAAAAAAAGTTTAGCAGAGTAGAGAATACAAAACTCTTCCTTAATTTTGATGGTTAAAAGAGAAATTGAAAGAATGGAGGTTAATGTAAGATTGGCGAAAAGCTATTGAGAAAAAGCCTCTGGGAACTGCAGCTCTGTCAGGCTCCCAGCCTAGAAAGGTGTCAGTGAAAATGCAAATGAGATCTTGTCAGTTAAAGAAAGCTTTACAGGTCAGAGCTGAAAAAGTTTTCAAAAGTATTTGGGACTTATGTTACATCCTAAAGAAATTATGCCTCAAATAGTAAAAATTAGAGATAGCTTGTGATCATTAAATGATTTTCAATAATTATTGGGAAATATTCAATGGTTATGTCCTTTTTAAAAGCATCTACTGGCAATTTAAAGCCTTTAAGCGATATCTTTAAAGGAAATAGTGATTCCCCAGTCACCCAGACAGCTAACTAAAGAGGGGAGACAAATTCTTCTACAATTGGAGAATGCAATCCAACATCAACAGATATGCTATTTTGAGTATGCTAGACCCTGGGAGGCTTATATGCTTTTCACATAACATAGTCTGATTTCTTTCTTATGGCAAGGGGACTATTGTTATGGTTACATTTGCATTACTTTGGTTTCCTCAACCAAAATGTTAAATTATTTATTCAACATTATTTTAAAACAGTAGCTTGTATGGTACAAAATGCTGTATGGAGTCTAAGAGATATTTTGCCATAGAACCAAGCATAATACACGTTTCCTATACCAAATAGTAAGTTAATGGTTATTTTAAATCTTTACAACTGGGAATTAACATGGAAAGGAATGTTTACTCAGATGGTGAGGCACTCCTGACTTAAGGAGCTAACTTTCTTTTATCATTAGAAGTTTTCTTTTTCTGTATAGATTCAGGGTCTAAGTTTCCAAGCTTTTATTAATTATAAATTTTGGTTCATCAGCTTTTGCTAAGTTTTTGGAAAAAATTGATAATTAGTTTCCAGTTTATAGACTATTACAATTTGTGCTAGTACATTCTTTTGTATTCCCTAAAATTGTAAGGGGTAATTCTGTAAAAAATGTTGTTAGTTTCTCCTGATGGTTTTTCTAACAGAAAAGCAGCTTATGTTATTGATGGAAAAGAATATGTAGTATAGACAGATTGATCTGCAGCTCAGATAATTGAGTTACAAGCTGTTGTAATAGTTTTTCAGCTTCTAATAAATGATTCATTTAACTTATATAGTTATAGTCACACTGTTTTCAGAATTCTCCAAGTTTTAGAGATAGTTCCATACATTGGAACTAGTAACAATCAGGTTAAAATGCTGTTTGAGCAAATTCAAAGTTCCATTCATTTTAAAGAGAGCCACTGTGCTTTGTGAGTCATATAAGAGCTCATTCAAACTTTCCCAACCCACTGGCTAAAGGTAATGAGTCAGCTGATAGAAAAATTAGCTCAACAGTCACACAGCTTTCATCATCAAAATAGTAATAGTCTAAGAAAGCAGTTTGGTTTAACTACAGAGACTGCTCAACAATTGTCAAACAATGTAATATGAGCCCACAATATTTACCTGTAACTAATATAGGAATTACAGGTAATTCAGGCCTGCTTCCTAATTTATGGCAAATGAGTGTTACTCATATTGCAAAATTTGGCATATTAAAGTATGTGCATGTGACAGTCGATACATATTCAGGCTTCTTAATGGTCACTGCACAAACTGGAGAAGCCACTAAGCCTGTGATAAGTCACTGTTTAAAATGTTTTTCTTACATGGGAATTCCAAAAAGACAGACAATGGATCTGGATATACTAGTAAAACATTTCAACATTTTGGGCACAATAAAAACAGGCATTCCTTATAATCCTCAAGGATAAGGAATTGTGGAGCATACTCATAGCTCCTTAAAAATACAACTTATAGGAAGAAGGGGCGTGTGTTGTCAGTCTCCACAAGATGCATTAAATCAAGCATCTTCATTTTAAAAAAATTTTAAATGTGGATGCCATGAGTAATCTGTGGCAGACAAATTCTGCTATGATGGAATTCAAGAGACTTTTACTCAAGTCAAATGGAATGATCCATGCACTAGACTATGGAGAGGGCCCAACCCTGTCCTATTAGGGGATTGAGGGAGGTCGAGGGCATGTTTGTGTTTTCTTACAGGAAGAAAATGAGGCCTGTGGCTGCCAGACAACTTGGTGAGATGCGTGAAACAGAAAAAACCGGACCTGAGATCTAGGGAGTATAATCTCCTCTCTCTCAGTCTCTCTCAGGGGTCATTCTTTAGAACAAGGAGTGATTTGTGCAGCACTCAAGAAAGGAATGTTGCTTCTATACAGAAGCAGTGAAAATAGGAACCAGGCTGGGTACCACCCTACTCCCTTATCTCTTGCTGACTTCTTGATTCTACTTGCCTTAGACCCTTAGGCCATTAAGAGGTTAACTGGCTTTATCTGCCAACAGACTTTATCCAAGTCATAGGCTTGACCTCAATGTATGTGGTCATGGTGAGCCTTTAAAAGGTGACAACCCACCACGATCTAGGGGGTCACTTCCCAGGGAAGCCTCCTTCTGCTATTGACAAAATAAAACATCTCCGAGGTGCACCTATAAGTGCAATAAAGAAGCCACCAAAGGCACCTACTTCATGGGAGTATACCTGGTTGCATAAAGGTTGATGTAAAAAAAAAAACCTTTCCTCAAAAAGACATCGTGGAGGGCCTGAACAATCTCACCTGCGAAGGCTGGGTTAGCCTGCTTGCTTCAGGATACATGTCACATAACTATCTAGGGAGACCAGGATCCCTGCTCCCACTCATGGTGACATAGTATCAATAGCCCACCTTCTTACCTAAAAAAAAAAAAAAAAAGAGGAGGAATGATCATGGCATAAGCCTTAGAGATTACCAGCTTTTTCTTAGAGTAGCCCATAGAGTTAAAAGATAGTGACTTCCAGTCCTGATCTACCTTCTCCCCAACTTCCTGAGAAATGAAATTTAGGGCTTACACTCCTTATACAGGTAATTAGCAACTCCTGAGACCTCTTCCCCTGCTAACAACCTGCTTATCTCTACCTGCATTTCCCCTTAGCAGACATCCTGCTCACCTTCAGTGATCTATAATGTAGAACACCAGAAGGTCCAGAGACCAGACAATGATATTCCCAGAGTTCATGGAAGACTTTTGCCTATGTTATTATTCTTGGCCTTTCTTATGAAGGGATAGCCATTGTGGGAGACAAAATTCCGGTCATTGCATATGGCATACAGATTCCACTCATGGAATCTCTGTTACTCAGGTCTCTGGCCTAGTGCTATGCATTTCTACTTCTGAAGCTCCTCAATATAGCCATCTTTGTAACAGAACCAGTTCTCCTGACTTACCTCACACATTGTCCCTCCCAACCATGCTTGGCGGGCAGGTATTCATCCCCCTGCCTGGCCACAGCTGCCTTTTGCATTTTAATCAAGCTTTTGCCTCTTCTGCTTTACTATCACTCCAAAGACTTTCTTCCCTTATGGGAGGAAAGGGACGTCTCTCCCCTACCTAGGCAGCACAAAGAGCATATTTCTGTCCTCATCATCTCTCTCCTCGGTCTTGGTGCCACTGGAGTGGGGACAGGCATTTTTTCCCTTGTTCTATCCAGCAACAGGTATTCTGAACTATGCTCAACTATCAATGAAGATGTCCAGTGACTTCAGAAGGAAAATGTCCCTTATAGGTCTCCTGTTAGACCCTCTGCTAGAACTTCCTCTCCCCCTGTGAAGGTCACAGGAGCCTTTCAACCCACCTTACCCCTGGACATCCTTCCTTTGCAGAATTGATCCTTGCATTAGCCAATTCAACTATTTATACCCTCCTTCCTTCCCTCCTGGGACCATTGGTGTGGTTATTACTGCTGCTAACTTTTGGACCTTGGGCATTCCAGAAATTAACTCGATTGATCAAAACACAAATTGATTCCATACTCGAAAAACCTGTTTCTGTACACTACCATCAGCTTTTAGAAAAGGAACAGGGCTGCTCTGAGAATGGTGACAGTGCCGATTCTAACCCCCCCCCCCCAGGGAAGGACTTGATTTCACAGGACTCGAAAAACAGAGGACCTGGTTCTCACAGATATGGAGATGTCAATGACGGGAATATTACGGTGCCACAGATCAGACGCAGACCCTCCTATATGGTTGTAGGTCCCTCAATGATGGGAGTAGCATAGGTCTGTCTCTCAGGAGCCCACTCTTCTTGCACAAGTTTCTTGCCCGATTTTTGACTGTGTCCGTGAGTGTTGAGGGCGGATGCACCCTATGTAGCCTAAGACAGAGGTCCTACCCACCCATTTGTCACATAGTGACAAGCCCATCCTCAGGGTCCCGATTATGGGAGCCCACCGCGTAGCCTAAGACAGACCCTCCATAAAATATAATAAATTAGGGGGAGATGTTGGGAGCTGACCTTGAGTTACATTCTCTTGCAGAATTGCTTACACCTTAGAACTCTAATTAAGCCTTATCTTGGTATACAGGAACCTGCTTAACAGGTGGTCTCTTCCACTCATTCCAGGTACTGAGTGCCCGGAACTGAGATGGGCCTGGCCCAGGAACTAAGATAAGCAGACGTTTATTGTCTGATGTTTATTGTCTGGGATAATTACCAGGACCCCGGAGTTAGCAGAAGCTACCCCTCCCCATTTCCTCCCTGCCTGCTACCCCTCCCATTTCCTCCCAGCTTTGCTTTAAAAACTCCTTTTTACATCAATAAAGTTAGACCTTGACAATGCACTGCTTGGTCTCCTTCCTTCTTTCTCTCCCATTATTTTCAGGTTCTAGCCCACCTCGACTCACTAATAACTAGGCCCCGCGGGTCGGGGCAAAAAAGAGCATCTGGCATAACTCAACATATGTAAATCAGCAAACCTATGAACAACTGAAGGACAGGATCAATACATAATTGACTCATTAGATGTAGCCCTTGACAAAATCCAACACTCCTTCATGAAGTATATCCTGGAGAGAGAATGCAGTTGCAAAGGATATACCTCAACATAATAAAGGTAGTTTACATAATTCCCATAAGCATCAACTTAAAATGAGAAAAACTCAATGTAATTTCACTATGTTCAGGAACTAAACAAGTCTATCTATTATATCTATAGCCTAGTAAATAAATGTATCACTTGAAGTCTTAGCTAGACTAATAAAACTACTGAAGGAGATGAAAGGAATACATATTAGAAAGTAAGAAGTCAATGAGTCTTTATTTACAGATGATGTGATAGTACATATAATGATTATAAAAATTCTACTGAGAAACTTCTAAAGATGATAAAGACTTTCAGCAAAGTAGATGGAAACAAAATAAATCACACACACACACACACACACACACACACACACACACACAACACACAAAAATCAGTAGCATTTCTGGGCAGGAGTTATATACATCTTTAATCCCAGCACTTGAGAGGCAGAGGCAGGTGAATCTCAGTGATTTCAAGGCCAGCCTGGTCTACAAAGTGAGTTCCAGGACATACAAAAAAGAAAATCTGTAGCCCTCCCGTATACACGGGATCCAAAAAGAAATAATCACAAATAACTTAGTACATCATGGGGGTAACTCTAACAAAGCAAGTGAAAATTTGAAATTAAAGAAGTTAACAGAAGATGGAAAGGTCTCACAAGTTTATGGATCTGCAGAGTTAATATATTTAAAGTGGTCATTCTACCAAACGCAATTTACAGATTCAATGCCATGCCCATGAAAATTCCAAGATATTCTACACAATTTTTACAAAGACACCTTTCAGAGTCATACAATACTATGAAAAACCTAGGATAGCTCAAACAATCCTGAAAAACTAAAAGAATTGCTGGAATTATCACCATACCCAATTCAAAAATGAACTACAAAAATAGCATGTTATTGACACAGTAACAGGCATATTGATCAATGGAATCAAATTGAAGCCCCAGATATAATTACATACAAATATGGACACCTGAGTTGGAATGAAGATGACTGAAATACACATTGGAGTAAAAGGCAGTAACTTCAACAAATGGTGCTGGTCAAACTGGATGTCTGCATGTAGAAAAATGCAAATAAATCCATACATGTCACCCTGTAAAAAATCAACTCCAAAATGATCAAAGACCTTAGCATAAAACCAGATACACAGAAACAGATAAAGACAAAGCAGGCAATAGCCTTGAACTCATTGGTACAGGAAAGGCTTTCTTGACAGAACACCAAAAGGGTGGGCATTAAGATCAAGAATTAATAAAAGGAACCTCATTAAACAGAAAAGCTCCTGCACTGCAAAATAACAGTATCATTCAGACAAAGTGGCAGCCTACAAAATTGGGGAAGAATACAATCAAATTATATTGAAATTTTAAAATTGTTTTAAATGATAAAAATACAATAAAATAAATATTTTATCAATGAAAGGTTGTCTTAATACAACATTTTCATATTCATTCTTTGCCTTTACTTATACTATATTAAATAGTTTATGGAGTTGTTATATAGAAATATTCTCTGAGATAACAGTTTCTATCATGGAAGGAAGCTTGTCAATGTGCAATGTTCTTAAACAAAAAAAGTGAAACATGAAACATTCCATCCTACAGTAAAGACTCTTTATGACAGAGGAACTGAACAAGTCAACATCATTAGGAAGTCCTGGAAACAAACCAGGTTCATTAAACCTCTTCATCCCCAAAAATCTATAAGCTCCAACGACTGCTGAGAAACAATCAGAGAAGCTGGACTTCCAACAGGGTGGGCAGACTGGATACCTGAGATATGCTTCAACCTGGTACACTGCTACAAGCTGTATAGTAGGCTCTAGGTTCCCAGATTTCATGAGCAGCCGCCCATTGCAGTGTAGGATTTTTATGAATAGGCTCTCTTTTAAACACTCCTGCTTTTATAAGCAATGTCTCACCTCAACTCTTGCAAGTTGCCTCAGTAAAACTCACCGGTTCACCAAGTTGGATTTTTGGTATTGTTAATTTGGCTGTTCTTCATTTCCCTATGTTGGACTAGTAAAATTATATATATATATATATATATATATATATATATATATATATATATATATATATATATCACACACACACATGTATATAGTGGTTTACATAGCCATTTTATAAGCCATAGTTGAAGATATGAATCTGCTAATAAAGAACATTTTTAGCAAGCATGAGAACTTATGTCCTTGACCTCAGAATCCATGTAAAAAAGTCACAAGTGGTTGTGGCTACCTATAATTCCAGTTATGTTAAGGTGAAAAGTAGAAACCGATGAATCACAGAATCACAGGATGCTTACAGACTAGTTTGCCTGGACTCAAGGGATGATGTTTCAGGCCAAAAAGTGGTCCTACCCAAAATTAGAGGTAAGCAACACCTCAGGACCAATTCCAAAGTTTGATCTATAACTTTCATACACATCCTGCACACTTGCATATCCCCATACAGAAATACACATATTAAATAATAATAACATAGTTATCATCATTATAATAAAAGAACATTTAGACCTATTTATTAGGAACATTTTTTAATGTACCTTAGTACCAAATTTGGTTTGATTACATTTAAAATAAGATGTGTATGTAAAACTTTGACAAGGATGATTGATGATGAACATAGAAGTACTGTTTTAAGTTATAGATTTTTATATTCTTTTATTTCTATAGACATGTTAGCTAAAGTATTCTAACTTATTTGTCCTGTGAAAAAAGATGACTGTAAGAGAAGTGTTGCCGAGAATCTTTAATACTGAGTGGCCATAACAGAAACTGGGTGAATAGAATCCCTGAGAAATCTGAGAAGAAAAAATAAATAAATAAAATTATAACTTGCTGTAAATCTTTGCAAGTGACTACACATTCTATAATTTACTAAAACTTGGATTTAAAATTATTTTCTGGGTGAAAGAGTAATGTGAGTTTCAGATAACTTATCGTAGAAAAAAATGTGACCCTATTGTTTATTAACTACATTAAACTAAATAAATAAACTTATGTGATAGATTTTTTTTCTATTTTTAATAGGGATATTAAGGTAGATTGTCTAAGGTGGATCAGATGTACGGAACTGAAATAAAGCCAATGTGTATTTGTGAACCATGTTTTTAGTTGTAGGCTTTTACTTCCTGCAAGAAAATAAAACACCCAACCCACAAGGAAAATAATGTCGCAAACACTTTGAAGTTTTCAGTTAATTGATTTTTAAAGCTTGGACTAACAGAAGAATTTATCTGCCTTAATATGATTGGAAAATATACTTTCTATAAGTTTTGGGAAAGGACATTGTCAACACCCAGTAACTTTACAAGTCCATACACAAGAAAAATCTTCCTAGGAATGGAAAGCATACTGATATAGTTCAATGACTGAATGGATCAAATAGATGAAAAACAAGAGAGAGATGGAGGTATGCTATCTCAAAAATTAATAAAATTAAAAAAGTAAAATTATATTGAGTCAACCTCCAAGATGAATGGAGTATCAAATGTCATGAACACCTTAATTATATTTGATTTCCCCTCCTAGATGTCACATCATGCTACTTATCTTTTTCCATTCCTCAGTTAGAATACATTAAATACATGCAACATAGAATCACCACTCTGTATAAATATATGGACTGAAAATTTTCATTGTCAAACTATATAATCAAATCCTCAAATAATGAATAACTTTAAGATATTTTTATTATAATATAGCAGAAGGAAGATGGCATCTCCTACTTCTCAGAAATCAGTCAAAATTATTATAAAGGAGAGAAGCAAAAACTCAATTATCACCTTCTATAAAATTGATAGGTATCCTTGTTCCTGAAACACACTAGCAGTAGAGGTCAAGAACTGCATGAAAAGATAATTGCTGTTGTTTTCATAATGTTGGCAGACAACCCTACTCTGGAAAAGAAGCACACACTTAAAGACAATGAAAATGATTGCAAGTGCTTATATTATGTTCATCCTTCAAACCAATAAATACGTTTAATAGGCAGGAAGATGATGGTAACTGGATCATGGTGAAAAAAACCACACTATGAAGAGAACTATAGCCTTCATTCTCTACTGTAGTAAAAAGTGAATCTTAAAATCACTTTCTCTTTCCCTCTCACCTTACTTCCTTTTATTTCTTACAGAATTCACAAATACATAAAACACATCCATGTCATAGAAATATTTTTATACTAGAATGCAGGTTGGATCATTTCCTCAACATAAACATATTAGTTCAGGTGTCATCCAAATAATCAAACAATTAAAAACAGGAGATTTTTGTTTGTTTGTTTAGTCTTTCCCTTACATTCTTTTGTATTTATTTGTTTGTTTTTGAAGAAAGGGTTTATCTGAGTAACAGCCCTGGCTGTCCTGGATCATGCTTTGTAGACCAAGCTGGACTTGAACTCATAGAGTTGACCTGCCTCTGCCTCTGCCTCTGCCTCTGCCTCTGCCTCTGCCTCTGCCTCTGCCTCTGCCTCTGCCTCTGCCTCTGCCTCTGCCTCTGCCTCTGCCTCTGCCTCTGCCTCTGCCTCTGCCTCCTTAGTTCTGGAATTAAAGTTGTGGGCTACCATGCCTGATTCCATTTCCCTTACAGTTTGTACTCAATTGGAAGTGCCATTTTCTGAGTCTATCTTGACAGTTTTTCTTTTTCTTCCTTCCTTCCTTCCTTCCTTTTTTCTTTCTTTCTTTCTTTCTTTCTTTCTTTCTTTCTTTCTTTCTTCCTTCTTTCCTTCCTTTCTTTCTTTCTATCTTTCTTTCCCTCCTCTCTCTTTCTTCCTTCCTTCCATTTTTTTTCTTTTTTGCCCCATATTCTACCATGAAACTGGTTGCAGTAAGAAGAGAGAAAAAAATATATTTATCTGGATGACTAAAATGGAATTGCTGTTTTCACTTTCCTTCTCTTGTTTGGATCCCAATCAATCTACTTTACTCACTGAGGGCAAAGACGGTTTCTACAATCTTCATGATCATGCTATTCTTCAAGCTTAACTATGAGTGAATTTGTGTTTTATCAGATATAACAACTTGTATTATTGTCATGCCTTAAAATTCCCTCTAAAATCCAGTAGATATACAAAGTTCTAGGACACTTATCATTCCTCCCATGATCTGCTCCTAAGACAGAAGTAATTTCTGTAATTCTTTGAAAATACCTAAACACTTTGTTCATATCACACTTGATTTAAACTCTTACTCATTTCTGAGCTCTTCATATTAATTGATTTTTTAATGTTCATTTCAAACATTTTTTCTTCATGAAGGTTTTCCTTCAACTTCACCACCAACAACAGATGTCCATTTATTGTCTTTGTTCTGATTGTTAATTTGATTTCTAACAATTGTATTTACTCTGGTGTCTACTAGCTCAATTTCTATTCTTATTCTCTAGTAATATGAGACTCATCATGACATTTTTCTCTTCTAAATTTTTTAAATTAAATATATTTATTTTGGGTCCGTGACCCTTTATAGGTTATTTCAGTCACTCCATGCATTTTTGTAGCTGAAGATATGTCTTTGTGTTTTTCCTGTTATCTTTCTCCTTGTTGTGGAGCATCCTACATTGCTGAGTGCCTTTGTGGTTGCTATTGGCCATCCTT
Organism: Cricetiscus sungorus; assembly: GCA_030556225.1. Classification (NCBI taxonomy): domain Eukaryota; kingdom Metazoa; phylum Chordata; class Mammalia; order Rodentia; family Cricetidae; genus Cricetiscus; species Cricetiscus sungorus. Next base: position 38,003,273 of record JANBXA010000491.1, on the reverse strand, counting down.
TGAGTGGTGTCAGTATAGCAATCAATCAATATAGAAACACTATTAGAGGTGCAAGTTTGATAAAAAGCATCAGGAGGAGGAAATGATGTCTCTTATAACAACTCCAGTAATCAAAGGATATACATAAGCAAAAGATAAACAGCAAAAAGATACTTGGAAGTTTAGATTATTAATATAAGAAAAGCATTTACACATTTTAGTTAAGATTTCATAAAATAATTTTCACTGGTAGAGAATTTTCATAACCTCTGTCTCTTAGCAGCACTGTCATCTCAGAGGGGAATGGACACAGAAGCTGTATAATTTTAAAAATTCAACATTAGCCAACCTAAGGTATTGAAATCACAACACAGATTTGCTTAGGAAATATTTGTGCTTTCAATAAAAGCATCACTCTTCTGTTTTCTTCCTAGAGTCAAGTGCCCATTCTAACTTTATGATTTGATTTTCAGTGCAAGCAAAAGTGCTCCCACTTATTTCAATCTTGTCATCTTTTGCCTCAGCAAAAGCTATAAGTACAAACCAGATACTGTGTTGTGCTGTATAAATTAAGGACACCTAACAAATCATCTAACAGCATGCTATGAATATCTAGCCACAAGCCAAGTGGCAATATAATAGGAAATGCAGAGGAACTATGTTCTGAAGCCCTCTGTGAAGCTGTACTTGCTTAAATATGTACCTGCAGTGTTTCTTCCTACTACCTAAGGAATGAAGCTCTGGGTTTTTCTTGGCGTGAGATGTTCTTTAAATTCTCTTCTTTACTTTAGTGCTGTACTTTATGTGAAGAGGTTATAACTGAGAAACAACAATAAAAAATGAAACTTGTATTCCTACCAGAGACTCTTCCCAGGAAAAAACCTGCTCCCCAAAGCATTCCTGATCACACAAGAAGACAACCATAGTGCATCTGTGGTCAAACCCATAGAGAAAGATTGAGCATGACTGAACATTATACTTACCATATTAATCACTGCCCAGAACCACATGTCTACCATCTGGTCAACCTAAGGCTTTAACCAGAGTCAAACACCCCCCAACTACCAAATATCAACCAACAAGGACTACCTTCACTTACATGGCTGGACTTGCTCTGTAGGAATCCAAACCCAAAGAAGTCTGGTACCTACCTGAGTGAAAATTTCTTCATCTCACAGCTAAACACGGTCTTGAACAGTAGGTTGCTCTGTAATCACCTCACCCTCTGCAACTCTTCGGTTTGATAAATTGGTTTTTCCTTCTTTGATTTGACTTGACTAAGTTATTTCACTGACCATAACTCCAAAACACAATAAATGTAGTGTTCATGTTCATTTTTTTATTTTATTTTATTTTTTGGATGATACTTTTTTACTACATGGCCATGAAAGACATAAATTCTAAACAGATACATATTCATATATTTCTGACATATGCCAGCCACGGTGCTAAAAAATGATTTGAAGATAAAATAGATATTCAGTAAATCTCTGTCGAGCAAGGTGGAAGGAAAAAAACAATGCATAGGAAAATCATTCCTATCTGTGCAGAGACTGTTGAAAATTGCCTGTGAGGCATACAAAGTTAGATGAAAAATTCCTAGGCCTCATCATGAAAAGCAGACACTACTGGCTGGATTTTGTTCTTTCTCAAATAAAAGTTAGGGTTGGATAGATGGTTCAAATGTTAAGAGCACTTGTTATTCTTGCGAGGATGACGTTTTATTTCCTAACATATAACATACACATAGTAGCTCACAAAAAAACTTGTAACTCCATTTAAAGGGGCCTTGACACCTTTTCTTCTAGTCTTCACTGGCTCTAGGTAAACACATAGTGCACAGTCATAAATTCAGGAAAAACATCCATACACAAAAAATATTTTAGTTAAAAATCAATATGTTCAAGCCTCAATTTGTTGTGTTAGAGTGTTGGGAGACTGAGCATTTGTTGTAGTAATTAATATTAAATTATATCATGTGGGTGGACACCTATCAAATAGAAATCAATATCCTGAATACAAAACATACCAAAAAAATCTACATTTTCTTCTCAGTCATGATTACAATACAACCTGAAGGTAACTATCTGCCAACCCAAACAAAAGCTCTCACCAGGTCTATTCTGGACTCAACATTGTGCTGGAACATTGATTTCTGAATTTTCTGAATGAATTTTAGAAATTCATTCATTGCTGACAAATCTGAAGACATACTATGTTAACAGTGTCTTAGGTAATAAGTATTCTAAGATGACTTACCCAGTCATAAATCTGATCAGATGATTAAAGTCTCCCCATGCCTATTTTGTTAATTATATACCATAGAAAAGTGGAATAAACCATATACCTTCTAGCAGTAGTTTAATTCACAGAGCAGAACAGCAAGCGTGCAGTTTTCCCCATCCAGTGTGCCATGTAAAGAAATTTGCTAGTGTTTCTCAATAGAAAATAGAAAAAAAAAAAGAGGCAACAACAGGGTAAGAGTGAGGAAGAGTCAAGCTATCCTAACGTGACTCTGGCTAGAAGTGCTTAAGATAGATCTTCTGTCCATCATTTCAGCATCTCACCAGCAGTACATTCATGAGTCAAATCTTACTGGATAACCCTGTCTCATAACAAAATTCATAAACTTGACTTTTACCTTGTACTGATACTGATGGCTTTCCTGGGTTGCGTGAAATGTAGTAACAATTGGGAGTGACTTTATCTTCTGTGAGTGATTTCATTCACATGCCATGGTACCTGAATTAATTTGTTCTACTTTTGAAATGTCTTAGCCTTTTTTGTAGTATGAAAAAAATTCACTTCCTGAGGTTTCTTCCCAAATCTTTGTTACTGTAGAATTTTCATCTTCAGAGTTCTGACCTAAAGTTGTTTTGCTGCTTCAGAATCCAGTGTACCCATCATGATGAGATGCCTATCCAGTGTTGCACAGAATCCAGTGTACCCATCATGATGAGATGCCTATCCAGTGTTGCACAGAATCCAGTGTGCCCAGCATGATGAGATGCCTACCCAGTGCTGCACAAAACACTATCTTTCCTGGACTTGTGGTGATCTCATGCTTTTTTGTGCCAATTCTTTCTGTCATATGTTTTATTTAAATGGTGGTAATAGAGTCACTGTTTCATTTTATACCGATTCCTCTACATGAAGACTAAATTACTTCAGTGCAATGAGGTCTATATTTCTCTTACAAATGGTCATTTCTGTCAAGATTTAAATGACTGCTTATGTATGATTAAAGCTACCTGCCATGTGTTTGGGTAACACTGAAGGTCAAAATCACACAACCAAAGGTCGAAAATGCCTCATCCAGGTATTATCAGTTAAATATACAATTGTAAACATCAGTCTCTTAGCTTACTGTTACAAATTATTAGGGTTGCAACCTAAAATTTCAGCCCAACAAACCTGACCAAACCAAGTTTTATTAAATTACTGTGTAAAAGCAATTGATTAATTAAAGTGAAAAGAGAGCTCTGGAAACAGGTATAGTGAAGCATACACAACAACTGGGATAGTAAAACAGTCATAAAGACTATACTTTCAGGATCATTTCTGTAGTTTATGAAACAGTCATAGATAACAAATGGTTTGATGTGATATATTTATAATTATCAACACAAGAAGATGGGAACAGAACTCTGATAGGATCATTCCATGAGAATTCAAGTTATCACCCAAGAAGACCATGTAATCCCCAGCATACATGGTCAGTTGAAGGTTCAACAAATCATTTTGTATAATAGCTGTGACTGACATATAGAGACCATACCATGATGTAAGATAAGGTTATTAATACTCTGACTCAGATATATTCTAATCATTTTTCAGTGACTAGAGAGAAAATCCTACATCTGTATATTAAAACAAAACAAAACAACAAGAAACTGAAAACAGTAATATTAAAAGGAGTTTGGAAGAAATTAAGGAAGAGAAATAGGCAGATCATAAAAAGGAAGTTGCTATGTTCTTTAGCTCTTTATAAAAACTCATTTATATTCATAATGTTAAAAATGTGTTGCAATAAATTTAATTTCACAAAAAGTAAAAATAAATGAGAAAGCTAACAGGAAGAAAATGAGAAGAAAGCAAGAAACACTGTGGCATTCATAGAGACAAAGAAATGTCTACAAAGCTTCAGTGCATCAAAATAACTCACAAGATAAAGAAAATCAATCACCAAAACATTCCAGGAATAATAGTGATCAAAACTGAAAATAATATTAGAAATTGAAAAATATACATTGAGAAAGATGAGAAATTGAGAAAAGTAATTATGCAGATTAACTAGCCAAAATTATTTTCCATAATAAGGTTTGAAGAAAATCAGTCATTTACATTCAAGGTCTAAGCCAGGTATTGGTGGAACATGACTTTAACGCCAGCACTCGGGAGGCAGAGGCAGGTGGATCTCTGTGAGTTCGAGACCAGCCTGGTCTGCAAGAGCTACTTCCAGGACAGCCTCCAAAGCCAGGGAGAAACCCTGCCTCAAAGAACAAACAAACAGACAGACAGACAGACAGACAGACAGACAGACAGACAGACAGACAGATAGATAAATACACGAATAAACACATTCAAGTACTCATGGATGTTTAAATGATGATGTCCTTAAAATCTATTATTAATAACAAATTAGACAATTAAAATGACAGACAGCCTTAAAAAAAAAAAAAGTAGAATGATTCATCATACAAAGAAAAACTTGCATAAGCTGTGTTTCCAGAACGGGTGTGTGTGTGTGTGTGTGTGTGCTCAATAACATACAAAAGGTACACATCAAGTTGCGAATAAAAATTAATCACAAATTATTTGTCTCTCTACTACTGTGAAAAGACACCTTATAGAGAAGGTAAATTACCAGATGGTGGTTGGTTCACACTTTACTCCTAGCATTAGGGAGGCAGACAGAAGTGGGTCTCTGAGTTTTTTGAACAGAAAGTTTGAGGAGAGCCTACAGATTCATAGTCCGTGACCATCATGGCAGAGAGATAGGCAGCTGGCAGGCAGGCATGGCCTCAGAGCACTAACTAGAGAACTCACATCTTAAGACACAGACAAGACTCAGAAAGACATACTAGTAATCTGAAAAGTCTTTGAGAAGCTCAAATCCTACTCCCTCTGTGAAGGCCAACCCTCTCTTCATCCTTTCCAAACAACTCAACCAACTAGGAGACAAGCATTCAAATATGTAAGCCTATGGGACCTTCTCATTCAAACCACACCACAATATGTTTTGGTGATTTCTAGATGTAGGTTAAGAAACAAAGCAAATATTAAAGACAACCCCACAATCCTGTACTGTAACAGTAATTCCTGACATCATAAACATTCTGAGTTGGAATTTTTTTTTTTCCTTTTTGGTTTTTCAAGACAGTTTCTTTGTGTAGCTCTGACTCTCCTCAAACTTTCTGGGTTGGCCAGACTGTTCAAAAAACTCAGAGACCCACTTCTGTCTGCCTCCCTAGTGCTAGGAGTAAAGTGTGCACCAACCACCATCTGGCAATGAGTTAGAATTTTGAAGGAGAAAATCATGATAGCATTTGTTTGTTCCAATTATTCATCATTGTAATGATTGTTAATTATTTGTAAAATATATTCATTTAAAAATAGTGCCTCTCTCCACTGCTGCGTTTCATGAAAATTGTAGTCTGTCTCTCGATGTGCTTCTTTAACATCAGAGACCTTATCAAAATAAGAGCAAGGCTTCACACCATCTGACACCTTTTTAAGTGTGTATTACTGTCACCTTCATCTGAGTTGCAAAAAAATAGCACTTTTTCAACTTAGGTGTGATAGTTTCCTTCCAGGTTTCAAATCATGTATGTGTGTCTGTATTACATACACACTAATAAGACAGACCTCTGCAAAATTATTCTTGTGTGTATAAATATGTTAATTCTAAATACAAACCCATTTATTGTTTTACAGTATGTTCTAATATATTCACATCAAATGTTTTTTAAAACTGGATTAAAACACATAAACCATTTCTAATGGGAATTTTTGAAACATTAAAAAATTTACTTAAAATCCCTTTGACATTTTCCTAATTTGAATTTTTTGTCTTATTTTATATATCAGTCCCAATTCCATCTCCTCCCATCCTTTTGAACCCCCTATTTTATTCCCCCACCAACTTCTCAGGGAGGGTGAAGCTTTCCAGGAGGGATCATCCAAATCTCTCAAGTCATTTGGGGTAGGGTCCAGGCCCACAGCTAAACACTAAGCTAAACTCCTGGAATTCAGTTATCTGGTTGCAGAAAGGAAGCATTGACTAGCAAAGGGGTCAAGACCAGGCTACAGAAACCCACAGAGACAGCTGGCTGACCTGAAGGTGGTGGGCATGCTCATGAATCCCAGAGTGATAGCTGGGAAATCTAATTTCAATTTCTGATCTCACTAATAATGAACACTGATTCTGATTAAGGTCAATTTTTAGAAGATTGTTTTTATGGAAATTTACAAAAAAAAAACCAAAAAAACAAATGAGAGAGAGAGAGAGAGAAGAGAGAGAGAGAGAGAGAGAGAGAGAGAGAGAGAGAGAGAGAGAGAGAGAGAGAGAGAGAGAGAGAGAAAGACTTACCAGGAAAAGAATCATTGAAACACCTCACTCAGGAAACTATTTCATTTTCACAGTGACCATTGTTGGTGGGAGACTAAGAATGTAAGAATATATACTTCATAATAAAGATATTTGCCAACAAAACATTTAAATCGTTCCATGTTTCAATCTTTGTTAATACATTCCTCCTTCTATATTTAATCATACCCATATATTGTGTGATATTTACACTGTTTGAATATATATTGCTGTGATTGGCTTAATAAAGAGCTGAACATGAGGAGGTATAGGTGGGACTTCTGAGCAGAAAATGGGTGTAGGAGGAGATAACCGAGGCAGAAAATGACCATATTGACACATAGAGTGAGTGAGTCAGACACAAAATGAGTGAGAGGGAAAAGCTGTGTGGTAAAAAAAAAAAAAAAAAAAAAAAAAAATGTTTTAATTTAAATTAGAAGAGCTAGTGGGACAAGCCTAAGCTAAGTAATGCTGAACTTTCATAATTACTAATAAATCTCCATGTCATTATTTATGAGATGGTGAACCAAGGAAATCCCAATTAATTACATGTGGAGCTCAATATGGAGCCATGTATATCCATGTAATGTCTGAGTAAACTAAAAAGAAAAGTGGCTGGCTACCTGATGTAGCTTCCTGGCAAATTCACCCTCTCAGTTAGGTTCAGCATACCGAGGCGTGACATTTTTAAGAGGCCCTGCTGTGCAGCTGAGCACTTGAGCAGCCAACACTGGGTACAAATACTTGCTGCAGGCTTATACAACATTCCCAGAGCTGGGGCAGGTAAAAGAGGCTCTGGACTGGTTCGTGCCAACATAAGGCTAAGCTCTCACAGAACAGAGGGTGACGTAGACAGCTGCCCAAGCCTTGCAGGAGTAGCCTAGCACTTCAAGATTTGGCTCACGTCATAGAAACAATAAGTAATAGGGCTGGAGAGATGGCTCAGCCGTTAAAGGCTAGGCTCACAACCAAAAATATAAGAAAAAAAATAAGTAGTTTAAAAATAAAAAGAGAAAGTCTTTAAAAAAAAAAAAAAGAAATGAATCCTGTAGGTTATTTAATTGACTTTGAAATTTTTGAACGCTGATGAACAAAAGGCAGCTGCTGAGACACATTGAATTTTAAAAGCTACTAAATTAAACCAATCTATATATTTTTTAAATGTCTTAATTTCAAAATGCGAGTCAGAAAATATGTTGCATTGGGGGAGAAAAGAGTAAAACTTGTTCAAAATTAATTTAGATCAAGATTTGATTAGGGGAGACCTCCTGAAAATCTTGGCTACAGGCATAAAAACGAAAACCAAAAGGAAGACTACAGAACAGGTGACACATTTGCTAAGGTCTCTACATGGGAGCAGTTCTGAAACTGGATACGACATGATTAATCTTGTGGCTACAGAGTCCTCATGGTTTCCTTTGTGTATACATTATGGCTTTTTTTTTTTTTTGGAATTCCTGAATGTGTGGGTGAATAGCTGTATCTCTCTCCTGTGCTGTTTCTCATTTTCCTTTTCTTCTATTTGTTAGGTTTTCCTATTCCTATATGACAGATTTTTTTATTTTACTTTGATTATGCTTAGAAACCTATTTTTTTCCCTATGGAGATGCATAAAGTGGGTAGATCTTTATAGGATGGGAGGGTACGAGGACCTAGGAGAATTATAGGGAGAGGAACACCATAATCAGAATATACTATGTGAGAAACAGTCTCTACTTTCAGGTCCTGAAATATTAACAGAAATTAAAACACCAAGAAATCTTTCTGTCAGCTTTGATAATGACCTGTTTATTCTACACTTTTTAAAAAGCATCTGAAGTGTTCCATTCATTGCCCTAAATTGCCAGTCACTTTGGATTCCAGAAAAAGCAGCACCCAGTTTACAGTTTGTCTCAAAATGAGATCACCCTATGATGAGATCACCCCAGAGCAGGAGTAATCTTAAAATCCAGCTGTTCTCAAATCTTATGGACTTTTCACATATTTGCAGAACTGGAGTGGGACAATGATCAACTAGACCACACCTATGCCAAGACTGATTTTTAAAGTATATTTTTGTACCTTGCCTAACTTCTTCCTCAGTTAACCTGAACTTCACATCCATGCCCCCACAGATGAACTTGGAGTCACTGAATCTCTCATTACTTGTGCCTGTGGCCGCATTCATTCAATCCACTGACTCATCTTTTCAGTGCTTCTAGCCTGTTTAGTTGCAGTACTGAAGGTGGGTGACTACACTTTGCATACTGGGATGAGTAGAGGCATAGTTATTCTTCCATCTCCATTAATAGCTTGTTCAATTTTGCCCCCATCTAATACTAATATAAGTCAAGTCAAAATTAAGACTTAAGTCTGAGTTCCGTAGCACACACCTTTAATCTCAGAACTATGGAGGCAGAGACAGGTAGATCTCTGAGTTCAATGCCATCCAGGCCTACATAGTGAGCACCAGGATAGATCCTGTCTCAAACAATCAAATCAAGCAAAGCAGAACAAAACAAAAAAAAAGGAGAAGTAAAACCCCATTTTCCATTCATTACCTAAGCAACCAAACTAGAAAAATAATATGAATTTGGTTAACTATTTCATTTTTATCTGCTACTACTTATTTCAAGTAATGGTGTCAAACTGTTTGCTATTCAAGGTAGGAGCTTTATTGTTTTAAGATGTTGATTATACAACATCAATTGCCTCTATTGATAAATACACAAAATGAATACTTTAAAATATCTTCAGAAAAACATGCTATCTGGCATTTACCACACAGTTTTAATATTATAAATGTTCCTTTTCCTTTGCTTTGCTTTTTTTTTTTTCTTTCTAAGTGGTCATTATTTTGTCTTATTTATTTTGTTTTTCTTAACAAAAGAAATGCTAATGGCTTAATTTGAATGTACATCAAAACAATTATTTAATGCTAGTGTAGTCATTAAGATAAATAAAATAAGAAAGAAAAACAGCAGAGGCAACCTCAATACTTCATTCACCTTACCCATGAGTTAGGAAATGGTAGCAACATCCACTAATCTTCAAAATATTCAGTAGTAAGACTATTTTTTCTCATCTCAATTTCTCTCATTTTCTTTACTCATACAAATATGAGACTTGGAAAAATGGTCTTCAGAAAGATCTTGAAAAGCCCTTTACATCTTAACCTAACCCTTATCAATGCTTCTTTTCCTCAAACACACCAGTATGGTTCCACAGATAAAGGTATATTGGCTGCAGCAGGATAAAGTGTATTCTATAACTCCTAAAATTACTAGAGAATGAGATAAGTATTATAAAAATAAAAGAAAGATATTATAAATTCTTGAAATTTCTGGTTTTTAGGAGATTTTTAGAATTTATACTAAATGACAGTAGCATGTCCTTATGGAATATCATATATGTGATACATTTTAGAAACTATGATGGAAGAGAAAGAGAGATGTACCGGAAAACAGAAAACCTTGCTTTTCCCTTCAAGGATTTGCTAAGCACTTGGAAGCCATCATCACAGGCAATGCAGACATGCCCTGGAAGCCAGCATTTTCAACTATGCCTTACAAACAATAAAAGTGAAGCAGGGGAGCATCAACCGATTTACCTGACTAAAAGTCTAATAGCTGTTGACTTCAGACTCAAGGCTGGAGCTCCTTGAATGAGATCGTGTCCTTTACCCATTAACGCAAACATTGAGGAAGAAAATGCATCAACCCTATGTCCTAATGGGCCCTGAATATGGAAAATCAAAACTAGTGTATCATAGATTTAACAGCTTACAGTTTCCTTTCTTTCAAATTGAAACTGTTTGGTTTAGATAATGATGTTATTCGGATTACTTGAAGAATTTTACATTTCATCTCAAAGGCCATAAGCAAAGTCAGTCATACAAGACATAAATCTAAGCTGTAATGCATAAAAGATAAACTATTTTAAAGACATGATTATACTATTGAGAACTTGTACTCATGCCCAGACATGCACATACTGAGAATATTTTACAAATTAAGGAAAACCAGACAGCTTTTCACTAAAAGGAACAAAGTTTTAAATGCCAGCTTAGATGATTGGCAATTTCCCTAATTAATAAAAGAAAAAAAGAAACATATGCTGTTCTTTTAAGGCCTCATGTGTCACTAGGTCCTTCATTATTATGCTAAGAGCATTGCTGCTGCTGATGTTGGACGGAAAGCATCTGGTACTTTTGGGTGAAGTCTTCTGAATTTCCATAATAACACATGAATCAAATCTCAGGCACTATTATGTGGGCATACTTACTGAATGAATTACACAATGGTAATTAGTATGATCTTTCTTTATATATCTAATTATATTCAATTTATATGAAATTCAGCTTTCCAAATATGTAAAAGCATTCAAAGTATAAGGGGGAAACTGGAAAATCCTGATCATCTTGGTGATATGGCAATAGGATTCAAAAGCAAGAGGCTGGAGAGCTGGCTTGTCAGTTAAGAGCACTTACTGCTCTTGCACAGGACATTGGCTCCGTTCTCAGCACTTGCATAGTGATTCATATTCTTCTTCAACTTCTGTTCTAGGTGATGCAATGCTTTCTTCTCACCTTCACAGGCAATGTATGAGCACGGTCCATATATGTGCATGCCAGCAGAACATTAATACACATATATTCTTTTTAACCTTTAAAAAAAGAAATGAAGGAAGGATGAAAGGAATGAAGGAGGGAAAGAAGGAGAGAGGGAGAGAGGGAGGGAGAGAGGAAGGGAAAGAGGGAAGGAGAGAGATAGGATGGAACGAACGAAGGAAGGAAGGAATGAAGGGAGGGAGGGAGGGAGGGAGGAAGGAAGGAAGGAAGGAAGGAAGGAAGGAAGGAAGGAGAAGGCTGAGGCAAGGTCATTTTGAATGCCCTGTCTCAATCTTGGTCCACAGCAGAGTAATGGACATGAATGCACTAAGCTATAAACATTTTCAAGGGAAAGCTATGAAGATGGCTCAGGGAATGAAGGTACCTGCTAGCAAATCTGAAAAGCTGAAGTTTATCTATTAGATTCACATGGTGGAAGAAAGAAACAGTTTCTGACAGGTTGTTCTTTGACTTCTGTCTATACAGTGTAGTCCATGTAGCTCTTCACTACACACACACACACACACACACACACACACACACACACGTGCGCACGCATGCACACACACACACACCATAAATAAATGTATTAAAAACTGAACTCTGAAATGGAATCTATCATATAATTACTCATTATGTACATATAATATGAACCCCTGAATGGACCTCTGTGTCCTGACCTAGGTTGGCTTTCCATGCCCCAATATGCTCATGTGTTGATTTGTTTGTACTAAGATGAGCCGGTTACCAGAGCACATGAAAAAAATATCTTGAGGGTATCTATAAAAATTAATATTTATGAATAAATGAAACTACTAATTACATGTAAGGTTTTTAAAAATGTTTTTTAAATTTTATCCTTGTTACTAATGCAATTTCCTCTAAAATAGTAAATAATCAGAGAAATTTTGGTTGATTCATTATTAATTACTTAACTAAATATATTTATTGTATACCAGTCATGAGCCTAGTACTGGTAGATAGGAGAATAAGTTAGAATTCTTGTCTTAGTAGACAAAGAGACTAAGGCATTAACTATGTACCAGGAAGATAACTAATGTTTCAATTAAGAATAGAAGTTTTATGGATATCTATAAAAGTGATTAATTCTCAAAGTGATAAATTTTTAAGATTACACATTAATTTGAAAGAGTGAAAATAATTAACAGTAAAATGATATATTAAATTCTCTCAAGTACTTGTGGTATAAACTCTTCATAAACATTTCTTCTTTGTCACTAATTTATTTAAATAAAATCCTGAGTTTACCACAAGAATAAAACGAAGACACAAATTATTTGAAATATGTTCTTTGTTGTTAGAAGAGATAGCTACAATTATTTTCTGCTTAATAAAAATATTAATATTCAATGTATATTATCAAATGTAAGACTTATCTGGCAATGCTACAGGGAGCATAAGTCAGAAGATAAAATGCAAAATACAGTTAACATTAGTGAACCTGTCTAAGACCAATAACAGTATTTCACTTGATGCCTCTAACACTTCAGACAAAACAAGGATATGATATTAAGTCAAATAAACAGTACAGTGAGTGTTATTTTTCTTTCTATTCTACACCATATACATTTTTTAGAGAGATCACCTTTATGGGCCATAATTTTCTTTTAGACATAAACATTTGTGACATGGAAGTGGGGATAGCACAAATTACTATATTTCATAGACAAAAACACTGCATAACAAGCAAATTTCACATAAACATTAGCATCACAAAATAAATATATTCTCTCCTTCTTCAAAATAGACTCATCTTTTATTTAACAAACACAAAAATAACAACTAAATTTTTCTAGTAATGTACTATATTGACTATTATTAGCCATGGTAGGTAAAATCTATAAGATTCCTGATTGATCTCTGGTATCTTTAAAGTTAGAACTATAAATGCACAGAACGTTCCTAAAGTGGTTTTCTGATTAAGGCATACTTTGGTATTTGGAAAATTTATTTGGTATTTGGAAAATTTATTTGTTTTTTTATAATTACATTCATAAAATTCTTCCAATTGATAGAAAGCTTAACATATTGCATAGTAAATAGAATACAGGATATTACTAAAGCCCAAATATCTTTATATTTATTATTAAATGATAGCTATTGTTTATCTAAATTAAGTAGTAAATAACTAAAAAATGTAGGATGACACAAGATAATTTAATTTTTTCATGAATTTGTTTCTCTCCATCATATCCACTTATCTGAACTTCCTCACAAAGTTGTCCTATATTACCTGTCCAATTGTACAATTTTTGTTCACACACTAATAGCTACAGGGTTTTATGTTTAAACACTTTTTCAATGCTTATAAAATTTATTTTAGGTGGTGAACTCTTCTTGGAAGTGTATTCACAACTGCAAGCAAACCAGAAACTACTTTTATTCTTAAGGGCATTTATGTCTGGCAAGAGAGTCAATCAAAAAGAAACATAAATTAGCCATTATTGCATATAAGAGGTGATGAGTGTAATAAAGTAGACCAAAGCCTGCAGGAGAATGAGGATGTTTGGAAGGTGAACCTCTATTTTTTAACATGGCTGTGAGCCACAGAACTAAAGAAATTATATAAGTCAAAGCTATTATAATGCCAGGAACAAACTGTTTGATGAAGATTGTGGTTCAGAGAAGAGGAGTTGTTGGTTTGTCTCATGAGTTGCAAAACTAGGATAGAGTTTAATCAGATAATGTGGCTAGTACTCCTAATATCTCACAGTCTTCTTAGCTCTCCTTTACCAACTGTATACAGAACATTTTCAATACATACAATGGGCACTGTTTGTATACTCAACACTTGGGAGTGGCACTATTAGGAAGTAGGTGTGGTTTGGTTGAGGGGGTGTGACCTTGTTGTAGGAAGTGTGTCACTGTAGGGACAGGCTTTGAGTTCTCCTATGCTCAAGATATGCCCAGTGTAGCTCACAGTCTCCTGATGCCTACAGATCTAGACACAAAATCTTAGCTCGTTTCTTGCATCATGTCTTGTCAGCATGCTGCCATATTTCTTCCCATGGCAATAATAGACTAAACCTCTAAAAGTATAAGTTACCACAATTGAGTATTTTATGTTATAAGAATTACTATGAGAATGGTATTTCTTCACAGCAAGAAAATCCTAACTAAGATGTTACAAGCAGGTTTCCCTGCCAGTCTTGTCCCACAACCGCAACAGTCCCAAATAACACAGAGACATGCTGTATTAGATATAAAGCTGTTGGCCAGTTACTAACATTTCTTATTGGCTAGCTCTATCTTAAATATTAACCCATTTCTATCAATCTAAGTATTTCCACATGGTCTTCTCTTACCGGAGAGAGGGTCTGGAGTTCTTCTCTCTTGGTCCTACATTTTGAATCCTCTCCTACCTCTTCCTGAAAGCTCCTTGCCTCCTAGTCCCACCTGTCTTGCTTTCCTATTGACCAACAGTGCTTCATTCATTAACCAATAAGAGAAACATATTTACAGAATGACAACTCATTATCTCCTCTGTTTTTCTAAAATAAAAAGAAGAGTTTTAAATTTAACATAGCAAAATACATAACAAAACAGTTATCAAATAAGAACCACAATTAACAATATTTAGTCCATTAATATTTAGCATCTATCCTATCTTTGTGAGTCTAAGTCTTATATTTAACTTATCTTTAACCCTAACTAAGGAAAACTATAACTGTAACTATTTGTCTTTAACTCCATCAAAGACCACAGAAAGATAATTTATCAACTCTGGAAATTACAGAGACATCTTGCTACCTGATCAGTCACCTGAAGTTTTATAATGTTCCATCTTTAGCCAGTAGGCCATAGTGTGTTTGGCAGACTCCTCAGCAAAGCAGGAGACTTTAAACTGTCCATCCGTATTGGCAGTTTGTCAGTCACTTTTCTCTGTGTCCTGTAGACTGTCTGGCAGACACCTCCATGAAGCAGGAATCCTGTAGCAATGTCCATGTTGTATCAGTATGCAGTTTCCTGTGGGTCTCGCATGTTCAGTTTTTACAGCATAAAATCAAATGGTCCAGACAAGAGCAGTATCTTGACATAATGGCTAGTCTTGCCATATTGAAAGCAAACTCCTTAACACATTTCTTTGATGTTCATCTTCCTTTCTGACACAGGTGGTGTTGCCAGGAGCAATTGTGCCTCACTGTGAAGAAAAACCATAAACCATTTTAAATGTCATATTCTGTAGGTCTTTGAAAGGTTTGAAGAATGCCTATACATCTCAAATACATCATGAAAACCTAATTGAACTCTAAGTTTTAACTATCATATGTAAATATCTATAATCTGTACTAAATTATACATTACATTTCTAAGTGAGCTATATAAACAATATACCTAAGCAAGAGGAGAAACATGCATATCACAAAATTGATCTTAAATTTGTATCAATAAATGAAAATCCATTTCAAAACAAAGTATTCATTTCTATACCATAATCCCCTTTTTAACTTTTACAGAGATTGGTGTGGTCATAACCATTTATAACCAATCCCATTTAAATGAAAACAAATATTTATAAGCAATATTTAGGAATTTGGGCATTGTTCAGGGTTTCTTTGGCTGTCCTGAAATTTACTCCATAAACCAGGTTTACTTTGAAATCACAGAGATCTGCTTGCCTCTGCCTCCTGAGTGCTGGAATCATAGGCATGTGCCACTAATGCCCCAGCTACTCTCTATTTTTTTTAAACCAGATCCTCATACACACCATTGAATTGTTAGCAGTGTTTCTTAAAAGCCATGCATTTTTCCCCCGTTCATGCTGTCAGGAAACCTCCCTTAAAGTAGCCATGCAAATTTCTGCTTGTCTGTAGCAGAACAGAGCCCAATCAAGAAAAATGTTGCTACCGAGAAGCCTTGCTTGTCTGTGTTCTTTAGTTTCTAAAATTCCTTTTTAAGCTTTTGTCAAGTTTTAAGTGAAAGTTCTCGAGTCCCACAGTGCAGGCATCATTTTGTTATGAGCATGTTTTCCTTCAGGCCTGGTCCCACAGCTGCATCAGCCCCAAATAACACACAGAGACTCTGTATTAGATATAATGCTGTTGGCCTGTTACTAGTCTTTCTTATTGGCTATCTATGTCTTAAATATTAACCCATTTCTATCTATCTAAGTATTTCCACATGGTCTTATCTTACCAGAGAGAGGATCTGGAGTTCTTCTCTCTCTTTCTTACATTTTGAATCTCTCACTACTTCTCCTGAATCCTTCTTGTTTCCTAGTCCCACCTGCCTTGCTTTCCTATTGGCCAACAGGGCTTCCCTTTATTCATTAACCAATAAGAGAAACATATTTACACAATGAGATCTCCTGTCACTAAGACTGAAACATTCAAACAAGAGAGTATTACTTACCAGATTAATGAAAGGCATCATGTAAATTTTGAAAAAAATTGATGAAGCTGGAAGATATTGTATTAAATGAAATAATAACACACAAGAAGTCAAATGCTGTTATCTCTCTTAGATGGAATCTAATATGGTGATGTACTACAAGGAATTAATGTTTATCAGGGGCTATGGATTTGGCTAGAAGGTAGTTGGGAGATATTGAGTGTCTTGGATTTTGTTGTTGTTTTGGGTGTTTGTTTTTTATTGTGTTAAAACAAAATGACCAAAAGTAACTTGAGAAGGAAATGAATCAGAGCTTTCATGCTCTGATTACAGTCAATAATAAAGATAAGTCAGAGCAGGAACTCAAGGTAGGAACCTGGAGGCAGGAATTGAAACAGAAGCCATGGAGTATTTCTGCTTAATAACTTGCTTTTCATAGCTTTCTCAGCTTGCTTTCTTGTACATCCCAGTCTACTTGTCCTGTGTCACTGTCCCCAGTGAACTGGAACTCTTTCACCAATTACTAATCACGGAAATGTCCTATAGTTTGGCCTACAGACCTATGTAATGGAGGCATGTTTTCCAAGTTACATTCCCTCTTCCTAGATGACTCTAGCTGTGTCATGTTGACTATATATTAACCAAACGTTAGTGAAATATAAAAGGAATAAATAAGATAGTTTTGCTAAAAGAAGTAACTTTTCACTTGGCTCTGAAACTGTTGGACAGGTGATTAAAATATAGTAAAATTTTGAAAATTGTGCTTTCATATTTTTTCTAGCTTCTTTGCTTTATTAAACTCCAAGTCAGACTCATGTTCCACTCTCTTTACAGAAACATTAGTTATTTAAGGGATAGTCATCTAAAATGGTGAACTTTTACTTTATGACTGACAGTGTCGTGAATCGATATTAACTACCAGCTTGTACAAAATCCTGCTTAAAATGGCTAAAGTAGTCCCTGGTAGTTCCAGTAAGTGTCCTAAAACCAGACACAATATGCTTTAAAGTCTGTTTTTGTCTTGAGATTTCTCTGAGTCATTCTCTCCTGTAGTGAAGCATGTATTTAAGGAATAAAAAAATGCTGTTAGACGAGCACTGTATTAAAAACAGAACTATTCTCCAGCCAACAGGAAAATTTCTTATCTCAGCAAGAATTAACATGACCAACTCCAGAACAATGAAGAAGAAGACAAGAGGAGTTATAGAAGACCATAACCTATCTGATCAAACATGCCAGACTATGCATGTTTCTTCTCTGCATCCCATGGCTCATATGCTACATAGCTTGGAGCTATAACACATACATGAGGCTGATAGTCCTTTCCTGAGGATTATGGTTCTCTGTTTCTCCCTTCTTTAATCATGCCTAAGAGTTCATTCTCTGGTTTATCATCATTAGTCTCTTATTTGGTTAATTGGAAAGAGTAGTTGAGTTTCATCCCTTAGGAACAATAGCACACTGGCCATTGATCATGGGATTCTGACAGCAAAAAGATAGAGATTTTCAGTTTTGGGGGTAGAAATAAGTTCAAAGGACCCCTTTTACCATGGAGTAACTGAACTTAACATTCTGTATCTTATAAAGATGTTAAATTTGTAAATTTTACCTATATACAGTTATTTTACAATGTGCACAATAGTCTTAAACATCATGTGGTACAACATAATTGCACATCATTTTATTTTTCAAATTTAATAAAATGAGGAAATGTTGCTGAGCTTGCTATATTCACAAAATGGGGCAGAACAAGAAGATGGGGAAAATAAGGGGCTATGAGAAGAATTGGAGTCCAGCATCCAGGAGTTCAGTAGGATCCCTTTGTTGGCCAGAAGCCAAGAATTCCAGCACAATTAAAATACCTGCTATTGATTAATTAAATGGAGATAATATTCCTTTTACTTAGTCATATTTCAAATAAAATTGTAAAAAAAAACGACTCATGCGTAAGGTCTAAGTGTACAAGACTTTCCAGTATGGTCATACTTTTATACTTTTGTAAAGGACAATTTGTAAAGGAGCTGAGTACATAGGTTGGTTGAGGCTTTTTCCTGCAACTGATTGAAAGAGAGAGAGAGAGAGACAGAGAGAGACAGAGAGAGATAGAGAGACTATCATCCAAATATTAGGTAAGCCTTCTGAAGAAAAAGGAGAAAGGGCTCTAGGAGTCAGAGGGGTCAATTACATGACAACAAAACCCAGATAATCAACTAACCTGGACATATAGGAGCTCACAAATCTGAATCAACAAGCAGGAAGCCTGCATGGGACTAACGTAGGTCTTCTGCATATATATTATAGTTGTATAGCTTATCCTTCTTGGGAGACTACTAACAGTGGAAACAGGGGCTGTCTCTGACATGTTTGCTGGCTTCTGGAACACTAATCCTCACACTAGATTGCCTTGTCCAGCCTTAATACAAGAGAAAGTGCTTAGTCTTACTGCAACTTGATATGCAATTTTTTTATATCCATGATAAGCCAGGATTTTTGTGAACAGAAATAGAGGAAGAGTACATGGTTTGGGGAGGGAGAGGGAATGACTCTAGAGGGTGTGCTTGATCCTGCTCTTGTAGCCCAACTGCAATTCATCTCACACTATGTTTAGCTCTGTAAAGAGCTACACTTTGTATACTTTTATCAAACCTAATGCATTGGTAAGCTGATTAACAAACTTTGAAACAAATTGGCTATGGACTTAACAAAACCTGATTCTTTACTAAGGGTACCGTTAAGATTGATATCAGCTAGCATCTGAAGCCTATAGTTGAGTTTCTTCTGCCTGTTGTAACTGCCTACTTAATGTGTTTATGTATTCTTTAAATGCCTTGATTTGTGTGTGTGTGTGTGTGTGTGTGTGTGTGTGTGTGTGTGTGTGTGTGTTATCTGTTATGCTCCTACCCATCCCAAATTTAGAAGACTGTTTTCAGCTTGAAACATGGAACATGGGTTAATTTGTTTTCCTGGTTCTTTGTTGCTCACATTTGGCTACAAAATAAACTATTACTTTCTCCTTTTGATGTGTGTTTCTTTTTGTGTTGAACATTCTTTTCCCAAATGTAAAACCATACTTATTTAGGGATCTTACGCATGTTGTTATAAAGTTTTAAACAACTAAAACATGCTTTAATTTCCTTGTTCAACTCCTATTACACATAGTTTCACCTTATCATCTGTAATCCCATGCAACTACAAAGTCCCTATGACCGCACTTACCAGAGTCCCTTGATGGAGAATTGAGTCAAGCACAACATCCCAATCCTTACCATGGTACTATTGTTAGCTGCTGGGAGAAGGGGAGACAGTTTTCTCTACGATTATAGCTCCTAGTAATTTGACCAAGCTCCAGTGGAAGGCCACACATCCAGGAGATATTTGGGCAGAGCCAGTTGATATTTATTTTTTTAAGGTCACAAAATGGGAAGGGCTAGATAGGAGGGAAGAGTTTGGGCAGTACATCAAAACATGTACAAATCTTTAAAAGAAAATAATGAAAGTTTATTTTAAGAAAATAATTTCTTTAGCCACAGTAAAGTCTTAACTCAGAAACCACCAAAATTATGTATATAGCGGTATATACTCACTACAATGTAAGACTCTTCCTTTAGAAGCCAATACCCACACTTAGCATATGTACTGTGATTTTTCCCTACGCATCTCTTTTTCTGTGACTCTTCAATTTTTTTTTCCTCTTTCCCAAAATCCATGATACAAAACTTTTCATAAACCCCTAATTCAACACTGGCGTGACGATGAGAAGGCAATCAACAGGGAAAGAGAAATTCCAGGGCAGAATGATGCTTGCAATATTCTCTGAGTGGATGCGTATCAGCATAATAATTCTGGAAGAAAGCTGAATGTGACTAGCTTAAGAACAAGTACAATTTGTAGGAACAAATGCATGTAAGATGAGAAAATCAGCGCACACACACACACACACACACACAAACCTTGTGAAACCATAGCAAGGATTTCTTTAAAGCTGTCCTTTGTTCTCCCTGCTTCCTGCTTCAAGCCCCACCAGAGTCCTTTTGGCTATATAGAAGACTTTCCTCAGGCTCTGGTTATGTGGCTTGAGGGCAAAATAATCCACTTAGAAATTCTTACCAATGAAGACAAAGGGCAATAGCAGCCTCAGATGACCAAGATAAAACTTAAGCCCACTTAGGAGCTACTGGCCTTTTGCTTCCTCATGATCACTCCCATTAATGTTCGCCATGCCCTTGTGATAAACCTTAGACATTGTCAGTTTCCCTTTTGTTCTTCAGGGCAAGGCAGCTTTGCATAAACCTAATCCCTGGCAATCAATTCTGTCTCTAGTGTTTTCTTACTAGCATGGATATTGGATTAGATTCCAGTTTTTAAAAAAGAAAAAAGATGATGGATATGTTAATTAGTCTTGTTTTAAATGTTTTTTACTCTTTTTGCTTTTGATCCTTTGGGGGGGGGCCTTCTACCTAGCTCCCAAATGAATCATAAATGGAGGCTTATGGTTCCTTATGAATGTCTGGTCTTAACTTGGTTTGTTTCTAGCCAGTTTTTCTTATCTTAAATTATCCTGTCTACCTTTTCCCTCTGGGCTTTTCCGGTTCCCTTACTTAGATAAATCTTAATCTTACTCCCTGGATTGTTGTGTAGCTGGATGACTGGGTGGCTGACCTCTTATACTCTCTGCCTGCCAGCCCCACGTATCCTTGCTCCTGCCTCGCTATTGACCCTTCATCTCTTTATTAGGACCTCCAGGTGTTTTGCAAAGGCAAAGACTCTGGACTTCACAGAGTTAAACAGGTTCAGCATAAACAAAAGACACACAACATAATATTGTACCACAAATTGGCCTGAATATGATGATCGCTTAATTATGAAAAGGTAAATCAATTGCATATTTAATTTTTTTTTTTTTTTTTTTTTTTTTTTGGTCAGGGACACCACTATGAAGTGCAAGAAGAATCCTAAAGAAGGTAGAAAGATTGGGGTGGGAGATTGAAAATTGTGCATAATGACCAAAGAAGGAACAGGACTAAGTAACTTGAACTGGCTAAAATGATTTATATCTTGACACTAAAGGGTAAACGATGATATTCATTGACAAAATTTACACTGTTTGTTTTAAAAAGAATTTGTTTGACTACATGCAAATCATACCTCCGGGCTGCCACTTTCAATAGTATATTAGCAGCTCCCTTTCCCCTACTAAAAGAAAGGGAAGAAATTAGTCTCTGCTCCTTTTCCTTAGAACACTTACTTCAGAAATCTTTCTTCCCTTTGGATAGTATAAATACAACTTTGAAACAGGTAGACAATTTGTCAGTTTTATGACCCAGATATGAGTTTGACAAGGACCTGGGAGCCACATATTAGAAAGACACACATGAAAGGAGAAATTGCATTTGTAACATCATTCCTTTTTCTTTTTCCTTTCTTATTTATATTTGAAACAAAGTTGTTTTACATGTCAATCCATGT
The DNA here is from genome assembly GCA_030556225.1 of Cricetiscus sungorus. Classification (NCBI taxonomy): domain Eukaryota; kingdom Metazoa; phylum Chordata; class Mammalia; order Rodentia; family Cricetidae; genus Cricetiscus; species Cricetiscus sungorus. The sequence continues at coordinate 37,981,299 of JANBXA010000491.1, read as the reverse complement.
TCTCTCACCCTCCCCTCTTCCCCTATGACCCTCACCAAACCCTGGGGAGGGTGAGACCTTCCATGGGGAGTCTTCAAAGTCTGTCATATCATTTGGAGCAGGGACTAAGCACTCCCCCATGAGTCTAGGCTGAGAGAGTATCCGTCTATGTGGAATGGGCTCTCAAATTCCATTCATATACTAGGGATGAATACTGATCCATTACTAGAGACCCCATAGACTTCCCAGTCCTCCTAACTGACACCCACATTCAGGGAATCTGGGTTGGTTCTATGCTGGTTTTCCAGGTAACATGAGCTCCCCCTTGTTCAAGTCAGCAGTTTCTGTGGGTTTCCCAGCCTGGTCTTGACCCCTTTGCTCATCACTCCTCCCGCTCTGTAATTGGATTCCAGGAGTGCATCTCAGTGTTTAGCTGTGGGTTGTCTGCTTCTGCTTCCATTAGCTACTGAATGAAGGCTCTAGGATGGCATATAGGGTAGTCATGAATCTCATTATCATGGAAAGACATTTAAGGTAGCCTCTCCACTATTCCTTAGATTGTTAGTTGGATTCATCCTTGTAGATCTCTGGGCATTTCCCTAGTGCCAAATTTCTCCTTAAATTTATAATGGCTCCCTCTATTATGGTATCTCTTTTCTTGCTCTCCTTTATTTGTTCCCTGTCTCAATCTTCCTGTTCCCTCATATCCTCCTCTCCTCTCCTATTCTCCCTTTTTCTTTCTCTTAATTCCCTCTCCCCTCCCCCTCATGCTCCCAATTTGTTCCAAATATCTTGTCCCTTTCCTTTTCTGTAGGGAACCATGTATGTCTCTCTTAAGGTCCTCCTTGTGTCCTAGCTTCCAGGCAGTGTGAATTGTGGGCTGGTGATCCTTTGCTCTATGTCTGAAATCCATATATGAGTGAGAACATACCATGTTTGTCTTTTTTGTGACTGGGTTACCTCACTCAGGATGGCTTCTTCTAGTTCTATCCATTTTCCTGTAAATTTCAGTATTCCATTGTGTTTTTCTGCTGAGTAGTACTGCAGTGTGTAAATGTACCACATTTTTTCCACCCATTCTTCAGTTGAAGGGAACCTAGGTTGCTTCCAGGTTCTAGCTATTACAAATAATGCTGCTATGAACATAGTTGAACAGATGTCCTTGTTGTATGAATGTGCATCTTTCGGGTATATGCCTAAGAGTGGAATTACTGGATCTTGAGGGGACTGATTCCCATTTTCCTGAGGAAACGCCATCCTGATTTCTAAATTGGCTGTACAAATTTCCACTCCCATCAGCAGTGGAGGAACGTACCCCTTTCTCCACATCCTCTCCAATATAAACTGTTTTTGGTGTTTTTAATTTTATTCATTATAACAGGAGTAAGATGTTATCTCAGAGTTGTTTTGATTTGTATTTCCCTGATGGCTAAGGACATTGAGCACTTTCTTAAGTGTCTTTCAGCCATTTCAGATTCCTCCACTGAGAATTCTTCATTTAGTTCTGTACCCCAATTTTTAATTGAATTATTTGGTGTTTTGGTGACTAGCTTCTTGAGTTCTTTCTATATTTTGGAAATCAGCCTTCTGTCAGATATGGGGTGGTTGAAGATCTTTTCCCACTCTGTGTGCTACAGTTTAGTCTAGTTGACTGTGTCCTCTTTTCTAAAGGAGAGTGTTTTAATTTAAAAAGTAACATGAGACTGATTCTAACTAACAATTTGAGCAACCATGAAAAGGCTACCATAAATGCCCTTCCCTGATAATGAGATCATCAACTAAATTATCCACCATCATGGAGCCCTCATATAGTATCTTTTAGAGACAGAAGCAAACACCCATAACTAAACACTGAGTCGAACTAGAATCCAGATGCAGAGTGAGAGGACAAGACCAGGTTGCAGAAACACACAAAGACAGCTGTCCTGAACAAGGAGGAGCTTGGGCCTCCCAGACTGATGGCTAGGAACCCTGACTCAGACCCTGAATATGGGTCTCAGCTAGAAGGACTGAGCAGTCTAAGGGACCTCAGACAGTAGAACCAGTATGTATTCCTGGTGCACAAAAGGACCTTGTGGACACATCCCCCATGGAGGAATATCCCCTTAACCTAGAGACTGGAGAGAAGTCCTAGTCCCTACTTCAAATGACTTGACAGATTTACATGGCCCCACCTGGATAGCATAGCCCTACAAGTGGAATGTGGGTGGGGGTATGGGAGGGGAGGGTTGTCAGGGTGCATGTGAGGGGAGGAAAGAGGGTAAGAGGGAGGGAAGGAGGGTAAGAGGGAGGGAAGGAGGGAGGGAGGGAGGGAGGGAGAGGAAACTGGGATGGACATGTAAAAATTTTAAATTATATTATTCATAAAAATATAAAAAAAGTAACATGAGAAAGACAGATGCCATATGACAGAGCTCATGTGGAGGCTTTTGTTTTGTTTTGCTTTGTTTTTTAATTAGGGGAAAGGAAAGTGGAGGAAGACCAGTTCTGGGGACAGGAACAGAGGGTAGGGATGAGACAGAGACAGGCAGAGAGGTAGAGTGAGAGAGGGAGAGAGAGAGAGAGAGAGAGAGAGAGAGAGAGAGAGAGAGAGAGAGAGAGAGAGAGAGAGAGAGAGAGAGAGAGAGAGAGAGAGAGAGAGAGAGAGAGAGAGAGAGAGAGAGAGAGAGAGAGAGAGAGAGAGTCAGACAGACAAACAGACTGACAGACAGACAAAGAGAGAAAGATGCTAGGTGGGCAGGGCCCTTTTAAAAGGAAATGTGGTGAATGTGGATAGGCAGTGCTCTTAGTGGTTGCGGCTGAGGATGTATCCTGACAGAACCCCAAGAGTAAGCCAGTAAGGATACCTGAATACTATCAGAAGGTCAGAATGGCTTCCTGCTTAACCTCAGTGGGAACTTTCCTTTAAGTTACAAAAGCACTTGGTATAAAGAGTTAAGACAGAATTCTCTTTATTGGGGCTAAAGCTAATTAGATGATGACCCAGTTTGTAGGATGATCTATCTGTAAATGCAGATCTCCAGTTCTATTGCTTGAGGGCATGTGTATCATGAGAACCTGAGTATGATGGGGTCACCTGTGTAACCAAAAGCTTTTCATTCAGCTTTACTGCCTTCTTAAAACATTTTCTTTCTAAGCTGCTTTTCTGAAGGAGTTTTCTCAGTTGAGAAAATATTTTGTTTTAATTATTTCTAGAATACCAGTTAATTGTGAGAGCAACTATCTGTTATCAGAATGGCATTAAATCAAGGCAAGGTAAATAATTCATTTTCTACCAGTATTTGCTGTAACAGGAAGACTGCAGCTTACCAACCAGGAATTGTTCTGTTTCTTGATTATATATTTGGTCTTTATAAACATGGATACATTTGTAAAAGGAGATAAAATATTCTCATTGTTTCAATTATGTATGTACCAAAGCATCATTTATAACTAATAATCTAAAGATTTCATGGCACAAAGAAATTAATACAATGACTATTGTGAGACCAGTTGTATAATGCTACATCCATCTTTTAACTAATTCAGTTATTACACTATTTTGAGTGGCCAAAGATTAATAAAAAATAATTCTGAACTCTGTACAGGATGCACTGTAATAGAACTGCTTTATATTTATATTTTATTTTAGTTTGCAATGCTGCCAAAAAGAAAGTCTAATTATAGTTTCTGTGGGGCTGTCTTTAGCTCCCCAAAAAGACATCCCTTGTCCACATCTGTATCAGACATGACATCCAGATGAACAAGGAAAACAAAATAAACAGAAAAACTTTTGTAATGTATGAAACTAAGATGTTGAAATGTATGATCCTATTTTCCACTAAGATAAGAATGCTATAAGATAATGTCTAACCCCGAAGCTGGGATTCCTCTCCCTTCTTTAACGTTAATGTTTCCACTGATGTGCTTTTAAGTGTCTTGATTTGTAAGTTTCTTTCCTCAGTGGCTATAACTTTCCACATCAGAATATTGTATTTGGAGTGATCTGCATTTTTGTTTCCCAGCCAGGATCATGCAAGTTTTGTTTCCAGATAAACTATTTTTTTATTCCCTTTGAGGAGATGGCTGTTTTGGCATTGGCTTTCTCCACTCCACTTGCTTTAACTGACTAGCTCAACATTCAAACCTTCTGTATAGAACTGACTCATTTTAGGAGTAAGCCAATCTGTAATTAGAACAAATAAATGGTTTACATATATGTATATTTATATTTGTATATATACACATATGTATAAACTTATGCACAAATATGAACTTGCAAATAAATTAGTTGACCAAGAGTGACAAAACACTGTTAGAAATTCAAATTCACTATGCTTTTCCCATTACTTCAGGAATAACTGAATTGATTTTTTTAAAATGCCAATTATTCTTCTAGTGTAATTAGTATTAGATTATAAAAAATTTTGCATTGGATTCTAAAATATTACATAGGAAGATTTTATTTTCCCTGTTGTGATTCGGGGAAGAAATATGTGTAAATATTAAGCATTTATTAAACATTAGAAAGAATACAAATATACAAATGTTTTATGTATAAGTACTATTAGAAATATTTTTATAAATTTCTCAAAAGACTTTCTCTAGCTTTTATATTATTCTTGAACCATGATGTAGTTGTATGAGAGCATTTTGACTATTGCTACCTTCTAAGATGTTGTTCATATGTCCAAACTATACATTTTTCTTATGATTAATAATTTATAACTTTATAAATATATAATAATGCTATTTTCTATGAAATATTTAGTGCTCTTTTAGCATATCAACAATAAAGTATTTATTTAATTTTTATGTGTTGCTATCAAACATGTTTGATTTGAAATTGTTTATATACTTTTAAAACATCAGAATGTTGATATCAAATTATCCACATAATTAAGTTGATTGATTAATTTTTTTCATGGAGCACATATTTTTGAAATAAATATGAGACTATTGCTAGTCCTGCCTACGTCCCAGTTAAGGTGATAGAGTGAATAATACATCCTCCTACAACCTCATCCAGGGTCACTTGTGCAACCCAACAGAAGCAAAAAGTTCTTGTTATTTAGTTCTTATTATTTTCCCAGAGAAATGTGGTTACCTCACAGAGAGGCCATGCTTTGTCCACACATAACAATAACTCAGTAAATCCACAAGTAAAGAAGGCAATAAGGATTTACAAGATAATTGCTGGTAATAACTGATCAAAAAGTCTGAGTTTTGTTCTCCTAGAGATTTGATACTCCATCAGTGAGGAAGATATTAGCAATCAAATTCATAACACATACATCTATGGTCATGGCAAAGTGAAGGGCTCTCATCACTAAGAATGGCATTCCATCACCAAGGAGGACAGAACTTCTTGGAGATGTTATATGAGGGGAGTCTTCTTAATAAAACATTCTTAAAATCCAATTTCCCTGACTATTTCAAAGGTCATTCCTCTCACATGATGTGTAAGTCCTTGTGGAAGTTTCACAATATAGTGACTCAATGGTTTCTGCTCATATTGAAGTCATATCACTTGAAGGTTGTGAGGGTCTTTACACAGCATTATAGATATTCATCCTAATGCCTTGGCTATCACTGTCTCTCTCCAAGGTTGTGATTGACATTCCCATAAACAAGCCTTCGTCAGAAAATTTAGGCAGAACAGCAACAACGAACATTTTCCAGCCATATCCTCTTGTACTTTTTTGAGATGAATGGGTCAAAATAATAACATATAAAATTTGATTCTTTTATTTAATTAGTGTGTGGGATTTTTTGTTTGTTTGTTTGGTTTTTTTGTTTGTTTGTTTTGTTTTGTTTCAAACACAGAGTTTCTCTGCATAGCTCTAGTGTCCTAGGACTCGATCTACAGATCAGGTAGGCCTGAAATGCTGAGATCTGCCTGCCTCTGCCTACTGGGTGTTTTGACTAAAGGCGTGCAACACCACCACCCACTGAGGTGTGTGATTTTAATGATTTATTAATAAGAAGAACCATATACATCTCTTATAGTACTGTACAACTGTTCCAAAAGGAGCCCTCTCTCACCTGTTAATAGAATCTCAACAAAATCTTTGTCTATAAACTTATTGCAATAAACCATACTGAGATAAATAAAACGTATATGAAGCATGCAGGAGGTAAGGCTGAAATTCAAGTATGGAAACAAAGCATTAATTTTACACATTAATGTGATAAACTGATGAACACATAAGGAATATTAGAGGAGTGTATTATACATTGTCAGTGACATTTCCAAAACCCTTCTGGTTTTGGTGGCTTTTCTTGACATTCCTACTCTGTCTCTTTGCTTTCTTGCTTTATTCTTCCAGTCACGTTGCTACAACCTTCTTAAGTTAATCAAAATTTCCTTCACATAATATTTTACCTTTTCTTGCCAAACATTATTGTTCAACCAAATTGACACATTTAAAGGCCTGGGAGTTAAGAAGTGACCAATGCAAGCCTGAGAACCCTGAGGCCAAAAGCTCTGCAATAGTAATCTTCTATTGTTGTCAATAAAAAGCAATTCTAACAATTGGTGGTCAGTGTTAGTATGGTGAATGCAACATAGCGTGCGTCCTTAATTAATCTAGTGTTTATACTGAAAGCTAATATTGTAGCTACTGATAGTGTATTAGAATCACATAACCAGTTGCAATCCTGATTTTATGTCTTTGAAGAAGTGATTTCATTTTAATATGCTTCATTTTTTTCCATTTTCATAATAGGTATGAATACTTGTCATTTATTCTTTCATAATACTCCTTTGTACCAACTTTTGCATACCAAGTATTACACTACCTTATCATTATGGACACATGTGGAATTAGTCTTTATTTCTTTAATTTCTATACTATCAACCTAAAATGGGTTTAATTATATCTGAAACATTAATGAATCACTAGAATATGAATGTATACATATATATATTCAACTTTTTAGTTTGTTTCCACAAACATAAATATGCATAAATAAGGATGTGTATATAAATTCTATGTGTAATATGTGTATTATAAAAGTATAAAACTGAAAATCAAAATGAGGATTAAGACAATCATATTTGAAAAGCACTACTGGGGACATTACACACATAGGCCTTCAAAATCCTAAAAGGAAATGAAAATAAAGGAACATACCCCATAGTCATTTGTCAGCTACGTCATCATTTATAAAAGAGACATACATATGTGCAAACATTATAGGAACAATATATATTTGGTAAACTATACAAGTGTGACACTGGAAACTCTATGTCTAATAATTTGTAGATGGTAAGAAGAGAATACTCTAGTATTATGAGAGGAAATAAGTACCAGTTAATAGTTGAACTGGGCCTTGTACATAGACAATATGCTAAACATGTTACTATTGATGATTTCTAAACTTAATGATTCTCTCGGGTAACAAACTAGAATGAAGGAGGAAAATTAAATGAGGGAACTGAATTACTTTTTTATTCAACAAATATTAGAGGTCATCACAGTTAAGTAAGATTTCTAAGCAAAAACGCCAGATAATTTGCATACATTCAATTAAAAGTAATGTTTGCCAAAATATAAGGTGGTGTGCTAAAAGACACTAAAAATAAATGAGTTTAATTCTTCCTAAGTTGAAAGGCTTCTTCTTCTAGTTTGCATTTTCTTGTAAATTTTGTGTGAATTCATTTTCTGAGTACTAAAATTATGTCTTCTAGACCACACCATGCAGCAAGAGTCTGTCACATTCCATAATCTTCAATTACCAAATACATTTTCTCTTCAACTGCTGGAAGAGGCACTGCATTTTCAGTACAAGGAATTGGTCAGTTCCTCCAAGAAGCAAAAACAAAATAAACAAACAAAATATCATTAAATGTTTGTTATTCCATGGAGCCTTGTGGCTCTTTCTTCAATCAGTACTCTTGTTTTCTAAGTGCTCAAAAAGATAGCTATTTCTCCTGCCTTTCATAAAAAAAGAGACAATTAACCCTAATGAGTTACATAATCCACACAGAAACCTACTTCTGTAGGAACTTCCTAAAACATGTTGTACACATACTTGCAAAGACCCAAAAAGACCTGTCATTACCCCTGCTTGATATTGCAGTACAGCAACAAAAATCCCATTGCTGGTAGTGAAGCTGGTAGAGTTGTTAGTAAATGAGATCCCATAGAGTGTAAAAACACTGTAAGCTATTTCCAGAGATTTTGTTTACCACTAAGAACTTGGTGATAAGATTCTATTCCTTGTTATTTGTGGCTGACAGGAAAAGTAATTGTAACAAAATGGCTACCAAACAGGAACATGAACCCTGTGTACCCTCAGATTAATAAAAATAGGTTAATATTTAAGAGAGAGCTAACCAATAAGAAAAACACTAGTAACAGGCCAACAACTTTATATCTAATACAGCATCTCTATGTGTTATTTGGGGCTGACATGGCTCTTGGACCAGGCTGGTGGGAAGACTGATTACAATTACTGAACACCACTTACTTGGAGAAATCAAATTGTTACTGACCTGGAAACATCATCCCTATCTTCATGGTGCTGGTCAGCGCTATGCAAACAACTGAAGGAGCAAACTGATCATCAGTGTTAGCTGGGTTTGAACTCTATAAGCTACTGTAAGAACTGATGCCAAAGCATATATCCATTGGTATAATAGTGGTAAAAAAGTCAAGGAAGTAAACAATCAGTTTTTTATTAAATTTAAGTATTTAAGTGAATTTAAAATATTAGAGTTACAGTCCACAAGATTAAATCCATGTCTGATCCAGTTATGGAGCAAAAAAACCTATGGCTAAACATCATAGATTACAGGAGAAAACTTGTATTGTCTTCTAAATTATATAGTATTTAATTAACCTCTAAGACTTATCATTATACCTACCTACAGATTTAATAATACTTCTCTAAACCTTTGTCAGAAAATCTGTTTCCAGTTGATAATAATCAACACAGAGAGCAACAACTGGCCAACATATATATAGAATAAGGTCTTCAGAATTCTTAGTGTGTATTTATATATTATTCCCTCCTACAAAGGCTCAGGAATCATAGTAGAGTAAAAATCAGTGTGTAAGAGTCATAGATGTCCTATAACACTGTGGAAAAATCCTTCTCTACACTGTGAATATCTATTACTGTCATTGGTTAATAAAGAAGCTGATTGGCCTATAGCATGGCAGGATGTAGTTAGGTAGGACAATCAAGCTGAGGATGCTGAGAAGAAGTACAATGGAGTCCCCAGCCAGATGGTAAATAAGTCAGACGTACAAAATGAAAAAAGAGACAAAAACCATTAGCCCGGGCCAGCACATAGATTAATAAAAATGGGTTAAGTTGTAAGACTTAGCAACGAGCCTGACTTTTGGCCAGTCATTTATAATTAATAAGTATATGTGTTGGGTTTTTTGGGGAACCAAAATGGGGAAAGAAAATTCCACCTACAAGACAGCTGCAAGGAAACAGTGTTCTCAGGTCACAATAGGGAAAGTGCGCATATGAACACAACAGTTTTGTGACAGCATGTACAGGGTTCTAACTCCAGAGGTAAAGATATTTACCAGTTCTTAGCTACCTGTAGAGGAAGAGTCTGTTTTCTCTACAAGTTTGGTTCTTGCTAAGTCAATCATGCTCCTGTAGATGGCCACAGACCCAGAAATATTTGGGCAGCACAAATTGGAAATGAAAAGAAGACATAAAAGACATAAAATTGGGCAAAAAAGGAAGAGAGATCAATCTGAGAAGACTCTGTGAAGAGGGTGACTATGATCTCATATGGAAGTCTCAAAGAACTAATGAAATAAAAGAAAAAGGATGATTTTATCTAATTTCTCAAAGGCTATACTGACACAGATACCATAATGCTCATTGTATTGAATTCCTTAGGCAAACGTTTCCAACTTAGCTTTTCATCTTATCAAGCAATGGTTGTAAAAAAAAAAAAAATCAGCCCTTAAATTGAGGTCTTTTGATCTGGCTATAGCAATTGGGATATGAACACAAAGGATGTCTATGAAATCTACTTCCCTTTCCCCTTCTCATTCATATAAGTATTTCCTAGCCCGGATAACCTACTTGTCTCAAATTGGCTTTTAACTTGTGAGTTCTGTAGGATATATACTTTATGCTTACAGTTTGTACTCATTCACTAAATTACTAGTAATCTTATGATGTATCTCTTTTTGTTGATTTTTATTCATGTGAAATGTGAACAAACCGTGCAAGAGCAAAAAATTATCACCACAAGATACTTAAATTACCCATTTGATTTTTAGCAAAAAAAATGTTTTTACAAAACAGTCAATATATCTCTGCATGATTATAAAATATTAAGGTTTTAAATTCATTGCTTTTTAGGTGTAACAATTGTTCTAAAGACATTTGACTGGAGATGTCATTCTGTAAATATGTTTCTCTTATTGGTTAATGAATAAAGCCCTGTTGGTCAATAGGAAAGAAAGATAGGTGGGACTAGAAAACAAGGAGGATTCTGGCAGATGTAGTAGAGAGGAATCAAGTTGTAGAATACAAGAAGAATTTTTTATGAAACCCATCACTAGGCATAAAGAAATATTGTAAACAACAAGAAAGATAATCAAGATTCTATTTTCAAACCAAGATAATCCATCTCTACATTTGATTATTGAATCATGTAAGGTAAAACACATAGTCATCTTGTTTTAATAATTTCATACTTGTCAGGCAGGAATTTTCTGTGTAGTGTCGACTCATAACTAAAAAAGGTGTGGTGTTCTCATTCTTTCTGGGAACAACATCTACTATTTTGCTTTTTTAAAATTAATTTATTTTTTATATCCCAATCCCAGTTTCCCCTCTCTCCTCTCTTTCTGCTCCCCTTGCTCCCCCTTCCATTTGTTCCATGGAGAGTGTGAGGCCTCCCCTAGAAAGTATACTTAGTATGTCTCATCATCTTGTTTTGGCAGGACCAAGACACCTCTTCATCCCCACACCCCTGGGTCTAGGCTGGGTAAATTATCTCTGCATATAGGATGGACTCCACTAAGTCAGTTTGTACATTGGTATTAGGTCTTGGACCCACTGCCAGTGGCCTCAAATATTGTCCCAGTCACACCATTGTCACCTATATTGAGGGAGTCTAGTTTGGTCTATGCAGGTTTGCCATTTGTCAGACCTGAGTCAATGATCTTTCACTAGCTTGGGTCAGCTGATTCTGTGGGTTATCCCAACATAGTCTTGACTCCTTTGCTCATATTATATCTACTCCCTCACTTCAATTGCACTCCAGGACCTTGCCCACTGGTTGGTTGCGTATTTCTGCATCTGCTTCCATCTGATTCTGGAAGAGGGCTCAAGCTTCTCTGGGGTTATAGATTGTAAGTATCTTTTGCTTTATATCTTGTATCCATTTATGAGTGAGCACATACTATATTTGTCTTTCTGGTTTGCGGTTACCTCATTTAGGATGTTTTCTTCTAGTTCTGTCCATTTGCCTGCGAATTTTAGGATGTCATTGTTTCTTACTGCTGAGTAGTACTACATTGTGTAATTGCTTTTTAATTCCCATCAGAGTGCTTTAATGTGTACATAAGGGGAATGAATATGATATGCTCCTCTGTCAACTTGTTGCCCAGATTACATAGAATACATAGGATTTCTTCAACATATTTTATTTTTTAAGAATATTGTTTTATAGAAAATAGATTCATTTCTAATATACTATATCCTGAATATAGTGTCCCCTTCCTCTATTCCTCCCAGTACTCCCACCTTGTCTGTTATCCAGGAACACCCCCTTTTTTTGTCTCTCAATGGAATGTAAATAGTTTTCTAAGAGATAATAAATAAAACAATGTAAAATAAAATTAAACAAAATAATCATTAAAGTAGAACAAAGAAACTGAAGGAAAAGAGGCCAGGAAAAGGCAACAGAAACAGATATAGATGCAGACACCCACTCATTTTCTCTCTCAGGAATTCCATAAACCACATTTTGGGTTCCCATTCATCTGTTAAGAGACATGTTGGTTGTTTCCAATTTCTGGCTATTACAAATAGAGCAGCAAATAAACACAGCTGAGCAAGAACCTCTGTGGTACAATGAAGAGTCCTTTGGGTATATGCAAAAGAGCAGTCTATGGTAGTATAGCTGGATTTTGAGGTAAATTGATTCTCACCTTGAGGAACTGCCACACAGATTTCCATAGTGACTGTACAAGTTTGCAATTGCACCAGTGAAGGATGAGGGTTCCTGATGGGAGATGTCGTTCTGTAAATAAGTTTCTTGTATTGGTTAATGAATAAAGCACTGTTGGCCAATAGGAAAGCAAGATAGGCGGGACTAGTATACAAGGAGGATTCCAGAAGGAGTAGGGAAGAATCAAGATGGAGAGACTGGAGAGAGCAGAATGCCAGCCCCACTCTCCGGTAAGAAGAGACCATGTAGAAATACTTAGATTAATAGAAATGGGTTAATATTTAAGACAGAGTTAACCAATATGAAACTCGCAACTGGCCAACAGAATTATATCTAATACAGTGTCTCAGTGTGTCATTTGGTGCACCGCTGGTGCAGCCGTGGGCCCAGACTGGCAGGGAAAAACATACTCATAACATGTTCCCTTACTCCACATTCTCTTCAGCATGAGCTTATACTTACTTATGTTTCTGATCTTAGCCATTCTTACAGGCATAAGATGAAATCTAAAAGTGGTTTTGATTTGCATTTATCTGATGACTAAGGATGTTGAACACTTTAAGTGTTTCTCTGTCAGTTGAGTTTCCTCTTTTTGAATTCTTTCTTTAGACTTGTACAATATTATTAGCTGGGTTAGTTATTTCCTTGATACCGAGTAGTTTTAGTTTCTTACATATTTTACATATTAACCTTTTATTGGATATATGATTAGTAAAATATCTTTTCTGTAAGTTGTTGTTTTGTCAAAATGATGATGGTTTTTTGTTTGTTTGTTTGTTTGTTTGCCATACAGAAAATTTTCTGTTTCATGGAGTACCAATTATTAATTTCAAATTTATGTGTTTGTATATAAAAATTAATTCATCCTGGTGTATTATTGATAACATTAAACAAATTATGGTTACCATTTTGGAAAAAAACACACAAATTCTTATTGGCCATTGACATATTGTGATGAGACTTTAACTTCAATTTTAGCCCATGATAGTTTAAAGCAGTGAGACTGCAATTTTCATGTACATTTTGCCTACACTTTTATGTAACTAGTTTTTAGCATTGTAACCCAAGTTATATAGAAAAAATATTGAACCATCAATACTAGCATGTAGTAAAATAAATGAGATATTTTGTTTAAATTACCACATGGACATCATACTGTATAATATTTGGATGATATATCAACCTAAATTATAGTTTTCAAAGATTTGTCTCAAAATTTTATTTGAGGGAAAGAAGAGATTTCTAGAAATCTGTTTTATTATTTCTTCATAAGGTAGCAAAGTTTGTAATTACAGTTTCACAGTCATATTTTACCCAAATATGGTGCCGATTTGTTTCTTTTGACAGGATGTAGTTTTCTCTTGATGAATGAGCATCTTATTTAATAATGAGCAGAATTACTTGTTCAAGGGAATTATGTGAACATTTATATTCTAATTATGTTACTCAGCACCACCGATTTTATACTATTCCTAACACAATTTCTTAATATATGAATAATATTACTGTTTGCAAATATCCAAGGTAAATTTTGCATAACACTCATTTTTGTTTTCATCACCCTTTAAAGAAGTGATTTGAGAAACCTGCTCGTTTTACTCATTTTACATTGATTATATTGTTTGCTGAAGGTTGCATTTAAAATGATTATCAGTATCCTCATATACTTGAAGTCTATTCTGCCTTTCTGTTGAGATACGAAGATAAGAATCATAAAAGAAAGGAATACATGAATATCAATGTGGTTTACCATGACTTACATTTCTCTTTGGGGATTGAACATGAACAAAGCAGTGGGCAATGAAAAGAAGGACAATAAAACCTTCCTCATATCTCACTATTTCTAATTTAGAGAAAAATAATTTCTCCTAGAAATTAATCGTAATACAAATTATACAATAGTATCCACCTTTGTAAACAACATAGTGTGCTCCATTATTCTCATTTGTAATATTTAAATTATCTCCTATAAAGGAAAGTTGATAAAGAGAAGAGAAAATTAATTTGAAAACATTCAAATGTCCACTCATATCTTACATGCTCATTTCCATTTCATTTGAATAAAGACAAATGCCTCTTTTATTTTTCTTGAGTATTTTTGCATGTCTTTCCTTGGATTCCCTGCAATATTCAGATAATCATCCCTTAACAAAGTTGATCATTATCAAGTGGTATTGTTACATAGTCACTGTCCATTCTGTTCTCTTACATACATATGAAACTTTCTCTTGCCTGGAAGCAGAAATAATCTGTGTGTTGACACAGTTACAGGCACAGTCTAAACATCAGAAAAGACTCACATAAGACAGGTATGACTTCTTGAGATGTATCCTCTTTGGGCAGCGGAGATGGTAGGGCCCAACATTGTTAGAGGAATTTCAGCAAATACCCTCAAGCATTACCTCTGATTTTTTTGTTTTTGTTTTGTCTTACTAAAACAGAGGAAAAAATAACTGATTTTAACAGAGCTATAAGTTTTTGTTAAAACATTAAATGCATTCACATCTCTTTTAATTCAAAATAAATATCCAAAAATCATAGTTACTTTAATACTTGTTTTATGTTAAAACTTCAAACTAAAAAGTTTAGAGACATGGTTTTCTATTTGCAAACTTTGATAAACTATGTTTTTGCTTTGGATGCACTTAGCAGTTCCCTTTTTATTCTGATTGATTGAACTGGAACATTTGCTATTATGATTTACTCTTTCTTAGCACTTTTGGTTTTATTTTTGCCATTTGAAACCTGGTCTTATTTGGTAGCCCGGGCATGCTTGGAACCCCCAAATGCTGACATAATAGCTGTGTGCCAACAATTCGGGCAATATGAAGTATTTCTGTAATGCATTCGAAGTTAATTTTGCAAGCTGCCCCTGTTACTTTTTAAGAAAGACAGTGCATGCCTTGTTATTCACGCCGTCTTTGGTACTGTTTCAATTATCTCATGGTTCAGGGAGTTGTTGGGTTTTAAATGGATACTCCCACCATGGGAAATGGCTGCTGTTTTTCACCATATTTTCTCTTATCATCCACAGATAATTAGTTCTGCCTGACAAAGCCCATCACAAGGGACAACTCCACAGCTTTCATAAAGCATCTCAGCAGTGTCTTCCTTATGGCTAATTCCTCCTGAACCTGTTTAAAAATGCTTCCTGATAATTACAATTTCTTATCCTTGTCCAGATTATAAATGTAGGCAGTATTAACTGTGCTTGCAGAAGATATCTCCATTTATCTCTATATTATTCCTAGATATTTGCAGAGCAGGAAATTGAGGAAATGAGCAGAGCATTTTCCAACTATTGATGCCCTGAATCATTTATTAATATAGACTTAAGTTTTCAAACATCACAATCTCCTTCCTCTTTATATAAACTGAATTTTGTGTGAAGGATAACAATAGGCAAATTTTGGGGGATGATAAAATATTTACAAATTGTAAAAATTAAGGCCTTTAATTATCAATAAAATAACATTTTAAAATTTCATGATAGTGTCAAATAATTGACACTGCTTACTAAAACAGTGGGATGAGAAATATGAGAGAGTCAAATATATTAAAATATGAAAATATTCTTGGTATAATAAAGGAGATGTGATAATGCTATTTTTCTCCTCAGTCTGATCACTGATCACATTACACCTGTCTTCTGGCATATGCATGCCCTGAATTTCCACTCTCGGAGAACACATTTTACGCCTTCTGTTCTCTCCACCCCCTTTTTTCTTTACCTTTGGACTCAGGACACATTAGGCCCTGTGGTCCCTCCAGGTGTCTTCTCTGCAGAGCTCATCCATCCAAAGCACTTTCAGCTCACAAAATCTATGCCAATTGCTCTCAAGACTCTAAAAGGACAACTGGGAAATTAGTTAAGTTCTTATTACAAACCAAGCAACTCTGTTTTTATATCTTCCTGTCACTGCTAACACAATGTGTCCCCAAGCCATCTTAATAACTTTTTCCAAGAAAGATACAACATCAACTTGTGCCCAGAACCTCTTTGTTTTTTGAAGTAATTTTTTCTCCATTTATCAAGGAGCATGTGGCATCAAATTTTCTTTTCCCCAATCTTCAAAAATCAGTCCTCAAATCATTTCAACTGTCTCTTTAGCTACACCCTACTGCACTTGAGATGTATTCTGGTAAGCATGCTAGAGGTAATGCATTTCTCCATAGCTACAGATGTCCTCAGATGTACTTTCCACCCATCAGATATTTTTAGGATCATCCGTGTGTGTGTGTGTGTGTGTGTGTGTGTGTGTGTGTGTGTTTATTCTGTATCATTTGCTTCGGCATAAAATATTTTCTGTTCCTGGAACACCAAGTAACATTTGTCTCTCCGGAATACTACTCTTTTATCAAAACTGCCATAGTTTCCATTATCTTCCAGAAAGTTCTTTCCATTCTTCTTTATTGTCGTTATCTAATGGAGGAAATAAAGAACTTGATTCCACACTACAAATGGAGTTTAACTATGGACCAATGGCACCCTTCCCAATGCATCATTCTCCCCATGAAGTGAGGATAATAATAGTAACTTTGCCAGATGGCTATATATTTAGTAGCACCTTTCTAGACCGTTAGGTATATCCAGTTATACAATAGAAGTTTTCGTTTGAACCTATCAAACACAAGCTTCATTTTTCACCAACTCTCCCTCCACATACTCACATTCTTTCTTCATAATTCATCCTAAATTTCTCAACTTCAGATTACTACAAATTGTGGCTTCATTGTAGCCATACTTAGGAGACATGGTCTTATGCTGAGAAATCA
Organism: Cricetiscus sungorus; assembly: GCA_030556225.1. Taxonomy (NCBI): domain Eukaryota; kingdom Metazoa; phylum Chordata; class Mammalia; order Rodentia; family Cricetidae; genus Cricetiscus; species Cricetiscus sungorus. The sequence continues at coordinate 37,964,402 of JANBXA010000491.1, read as the reverse complement.
GAGAGCAGTGGGGGCAAGGAGGAATGAATGAAATAGCATCCCTGTGTAGAAATCAAAAAGCAAACTGTGAAACATACTTTGGACCTCCCAACAGCCCCACGGCTGGGAAAGCACACCCTATCCCCAGAGTAAGGCGCTGGTCAGAGCAAATTGCTTCCTCCTTGTTTTTCCAGCATTGAGGGAACAGTATATAAAATAACTTATGTCAGTACTTACTGAAGCTCAATTCTGAGACTGTTCTTATATCAGGAAAGAAATAAACAAATACATAAATAAAGATCTAGAGTTAGCAATGGTTATAAAAGTTTTTAGTAATTATCTGTTGATAAGACCTTATCACTGAAATGACCCCATACATAATTTACCACAAGATGTAGGGAAAGCAAGATGGCAAGTGACCTGGATGCTTCCTTCTTGCTGTATAGCTTTCACAGAGGGAGAAAGTGACATGAAACCTGATAGGGGAGAAAAGTCATCAACAGTGTGCCCCAGCTGTGAACTTGAAAGCTACGCTAATAATCAGCAAGATGTACCCATTGGCACAATAGCAGTATGGCAGTTGTGGGAGTAGCCAATAGCTTACCGATTATGTTTAAGTCCTGCTCTGCAAGAGGAAACTCAGGTCTGTCTAAACAACCATGGCTAATGATGCCATACTCTCTAGAAAAGAATCTGCTTCTATTATTCTAACAAACGGACATGTGTCAAACTTGGCTTTAAGTACAGTTCTTTATACCCAGATATATATATATATATATATATATATATATATAGATATATATATATATATAGATATAGATATAGATATAGATATAGATATAGATATAGATATAGATATAGATATAGATATAGATATAGATATAGATATAGATATAGATATAGATAGATACATAGATTAGAGCCATCCTCGGCCTTTACCAGAGAAGCTTCTTTTGGCAGTGGCAGGTTATAAAGAAGAAACTCAGCTGGTCCAAGTGCAAAGAATAAGACACTACAGGGTACTCAACCCTAAGAAGGACATCTATTTCAATCTCCAACATGGCTTAGGGAGCCCTGGAGAAGAAAAAAGCAGAAAGTATAAGAGTGTGAGGTTAGGCACCACTGCTGTAAAATGCTGTCATCTGGAAATGACACTATTTTATAGTTTACTCATGAGCTCACGTCACCTTTGGTTGCTGAAACAAGATTGAGCTAGTTCACATCCAAGCATGGTTCAGTGAGAAAGCTCACAAGGTCCCAGTGCTTGCACAGTAGCTGCTGTAGCTTCTGGGGGAAGAAAAGACACTTTGTTAAATATACTTTCACATTTTTAAGATTATGACTGCATCATTTACCCCTTCCCATTTTTCCATTCAAAGCAGTGGATCTCAGTCTTCCTAATGGTGTGACCCTTTCAATACAGTTTCTCATGTTGTGCTGACTCCAACCATACCATTTGCTGCCGCATAACTGTAATTTTGCTAATGTTATAAATTATAGTGTGAACATCTGCCTCTCCCTATGGTCTTAAGTGACCCCTGTGAAAGTGTCATGACCCCCAATGGTTGAGAAGCACTGATTCAAAGGACTGTGGCCATTGGCAGGTTTTCTATCCTTGCATATTCTAGTTTTAAACAAGGAACCCCACGCATGAGTTTGACAGCATGGATACTGAAAACTGGAATGACAAGCTTCCTTTGAGCACATATTGTCTTCAGTTGCAGGATGAAAACTTTAGTGATGACAATGTCTATGCAGTTATGTATTGAAACTTGCCATCTGTTAAAAGGATAAATGAAGATTCATTTTTTTTTTGTATTTTTGTAATTTTCAAATACTAATGCATGTTGCTGTGCCCTAGATAATGTTTTTCTTAACTCAAAATGATTTTTCAAAATGACATAAACATCCTTTTACCAAATTTTAAAACTGTAGTCAGGTTGTTTAATAAGCTCTACATGTTAAGCCTATTGTTCATAAGTTAAGGGTCTGTCCATCCAATCTAATTCATATTTTGAGTGTTACACTTGGAAATTTACTATCATGTCACTGGTTTTTGTTTTATGTTATGAAAAATGACAAGTCACATTTAAATCACAGCGTGTTACAATGGATCATGTATCACAAACTAATGAAAGTCCTTAGTCTAACTTGAAAATATGAGCTTGATCAGCGAACACGTTTAACTCCAATAAAATTTTGATCGAATTGTAGAGCTTTCATCTACTTCCAGGAAATTCTAGCATTATATCAGTTTCTAATGAATTTTTTTTTGTAAAATATCATGCCTACAAATTGAAAGGAAAAGTTTGTTTTCAATCAGGAACATTATTACTTTTAATCAAATTCTTTTGTTTTCTCTATATTGTCTTCAATTTATTATGCTATAATATTTTGATTAAAATCCTAACTTCTTTCAGGCATTAAAATATGATATCTTCTTATTGCATTACAAATCACAAAATTGCAAATGATAGTTATTACTTGTAAGAAAAATGTACCAAATTCAAAAATTAACCTTTTTCTAATGGGAATTCAATGATATTGTGTTTAATACTATTAAATAAATCTGTGCACATACACATATACACATATATATGTAGATTTTTATATGTGCATATATGTAAAGCTTTTGAACAGTAAAAAAATATTGATGAATATCAAGTTTTTGTAAACAAGTATATCTCAAACAATCAGACACATAAATGGAGGGCTGCTTTGGTGGGACGGACAGGAGTGAGAGCATACTTAAAAGTTTAAAGTTTGAAATATTCATATTTTGCCCACTGGCTTACTAGTAGTTCATTATATCTTATTTGGAAAGCCTGTGTTTGATCTTTGCTTTAGTTCTCTCTGGAGCTTTAAATTAATAAAACAACAAATAAATTTCTATCCTGAAGCTAAACACCAAGGGCTGTGATCTTCTCAGATCTTGACAACTTGCAATCAAGGGGGAAAATATATACCCATGTGTACCACCACCTGTACCTACCTTTACTTTCTTTAACCAATTATATATCCAAACATTTTATTAAAAGTAGAAGTCAAACTGGGGTGCACGAGCTCCCCCCTTGTTCAGGTCAGCTGTTTCTGTGGGTTTCTCCAGCCTGGTCTTGACCCCTTTGCTCATCACTCCTCCCTCTCTATGAGTGGATTCCAGGAGTGCAGCTCAGTGTTTAGCTGTGGGTTTCTGCTTCTGCTTCCATCAGCTACTACATGAAGGCTCTAGGATGGTATATAAGGTAGTCATCGATCTCATTATTGTGGAAGGGCATTTAAGGTAGCCTCTCCACTATTACTTAGATTGTTATTTGGGACTGACTCAGACCCCCTGAATTTGTGTGTTATTTAGGAGGACTAGGCAGTCTATGGGTCCTGTGGTAATGGAATAATGGATCAGTATTTATCTCTAGTATATTAATGAACTTTGGCAGCCCATCCCACATAGAGGAATGCTTACTCAGCCTAGACACATGGGGGAGGGCCTAGGCCCTGCCCAAATGACAGGACAGACTTTGAAGACTGCCTCATCCTCCCTGGGGAGCAGAAAGGGGATGTGCTGGGATTTGATGGGGGTGTAAGGAGAGGATGGGAGGGAGAGGGAACTGGGATTGACATGTAAAACAACCTTGTTTCAAATTTAAATTAAAAAAGGAAAAAGAAAAAAATAAGTAGAAGTCAAGGAATCATTTAACTTGTTTCCTAAAACACACACATACTCTAAACATGTATGGAAGATTGGATTTGCATAAATTCTGAGAAAGAAAATGGATTAGAGATTATTATAGGAAATTCAGAGTATAAAACATAAAGGGTTTTAAATACAACTCACATGTGGTTTCCATGAAATCAATAAATCAAGGGTAGATTGCATATCTGCGTATGCCACAATGCCCAAATGTCTTGTATTCATGCGAAAGCTGCAAATGAACAAGTGTAGATTCCTTAAGTAACTGATTCTAATGACAAAGACTTGCAGAAAAGATTATTGTATGGCATCATAAAAGTGTTCTATATATTTATCTGGATTTTGAAAAATCCCTTAATTTCATTACATGAAAATATAAGCTTCATATTAATAAAATCCACCCATGTATGAAATTTCATAAAAGTAATAGAACCTCTGTTTGATGGGTACACAAACTGGAGAATGACAAATTGCTTCTGGGGTTCAGCTCTTGTTAGAATCTTCTGACAAATGGATAAAAATATTCTGTAGTCTTATTAAGTTAATGCTGATTCTTGAAACCTGGGTCATCTCTAAATTTACATATTAGAAAGTTAAAACAAGGAAACAAGAAAAACAAAATGGCAGAAAAATGATTGCAATGTATTATACCTTACAAAAAAAGCAACATTGTCATCCTAAGATCTTGGAAAAGAACAGTATAACATCAGTTTTTCTTTTCTAAAATAAAAGTAATTTTTCAATGATACCATGCTGGGTTGTTTAGGACAAAAAAAAAAAAATCTCTTAAGTTAACTCTGGTTTTATTCTTAAAATCAAGGTTCTTTTTTCTTACGGTAGTATTTTAACTTTAGCCATAAATGTTCTGTCGAGGTTTTAGGCAATATTTATACTCACCAAAGTGACACACTGTATAAAATCTGCAGTGTCTTTCTGAGATGCTTTTTTTGCAATGTCTGTTTAGGACTCATCTATGTGACCCAAATGTGTCCATTGTTTGCACTGGTCTCACAGTTTTAGGTGTTCTGGGAAGGATTTTCCAGGCTTAGTCTTGTATTACCCTCTTTTCTCCCCTTCTGCCCTGCCCTTAATTCCCCCTTTTTGTCTTTCTTCATGACTGGCACATGTCCCAATGTTCACTGTGACTTTCCCGTTGGTTACCAACAGGAAAATGACCTGTTTGCTCAGGCATTATCAAAAGAATGGAAGCTGCTCAGAAAGTTTTTTACAGCTTTGAACAGTTCCCACTTGGGGGTGATTTGGTTTCTTAGGAGCAAAGCAAGGTAAGACAAAATGTAAGGAGAGCCAAAGCCTTTTCTCTGCCTGGAGCTGTTGAAGGCACTCTGCACACACAAACTTAACGCCTACGTGGTTTTATCATTTCTGTTTACCGGATGAGGGGGGACCTGAAGCACAGAGAGATTAATCTGCATTTGTCATGATGCAGATAGATACAAAGGGTGGGGTCCAGAGCTTTCTGTAAGCCAGCAGATAGTACCACCCTGCAGACTGGAGCCTATACTCCAATGCTTCCTGGCTCCTGGGTCATTTTATATCACTGAGTCTCACTGTTTCCATCTGTAGGGTGAAATGAGTGGACATAAAACTTAACTACCATTGTGTTTACGGTGCAGCTCTGAACTGTTCAAGCAGTTAGTGGTTTGCTTTCCTGAATATAACTTAACTTTTTCAAAGGAAATACTTGCTTTATAAAAACAAACAAACAAACAAAAAAAACAACAACAAAAATTGTCTTTATTGGACAGCCATTCTAAGGATATATTGAATATATTTGACAATATCCCAAGTATTAAAGAAGAAATATTTCTTCTTTCCAACTACCTATATATATATATATTTTTTTTTTTGAGCTTTACTGGTAAGGCAGCATTGCCACGGAAGACATTATAAGGTCTGTAGCCTTCTCAACAGATAAGGAAGGTCCCTTCCTGTAACCTGCTGAGTCTTGTAGAACTTCAGTTTCTGGTTATAAAGCGCTCTCACTCTCTCTCTCTCTCTCTCTCTCTCTCTCTCTCTCTCTCTCTCTCTCTCTCTCTCTCTCTCTCTCTCTCTCTCTCCTGTCTCTCATTTTGCACAAAGGTATGACCATGTTGCCCAAGCTGTCCTAGAACTCCCTCAGTAAACCAGGCAAGGCTCAAACTCACAGAGATCTTCCTGCCTCTGCCTTTAAGTGATAAGATTAAGAAACAGACGCAAACACCCATAACTAAACACTGAGTCAAACTAGAATCCAGATGCAGAGAGAGGGGACAAGACCAGGTTGCAGAAACACAAAGACAGCTGACCTGAACAAAGAGGAGATAATGGGTCCCCACAAACTGATGGCTAGGAACCCAGCTTGGGGCCGACTCAGACCCCCTGAATATGGGTCTCAGCTAGAAGAACTGAGCAGTCTGGGGGACCTCAGACAGTAGAAACAATCTATTCCTGGTGCACAAAAGGACCTTGTGGACACATCCTCCATGGAGGGATACCCCCTTAACCTAGAGACAGGAGAGAAGTCCTAGTCCCTACTTCAAATGACTTGACAGATTTATATGACCCAACCTGGACAGCATAACCCTACAAGTGGAATGGGGATGGGGGGATGGGAGGGGAGGATGGCCAGGGTGCATGTCACAGGGGAAAGAGGGTAAGAGGGAGGAGGGAAGGAGGAAGGAAGGGAGAGGAAACTGGGATCGACATGTAAAATTTTTAAATTTTATTATTAGAAAAAAAAAAAGATTTCTAGAAATCTATGTGATTAGGTAGGAAATTCATGAGAAGAAGATAACATCTTAAGATAAAGTCTTAGTGGTACTTGGAACCAAACCATTGATCAATAAATTTTAGCTTAGAACAGTTGATCATGATGCTGAATTTAAATCCCTCAAGGTGAAAAAAGATTAAAGCTGCTACAATAACTCATGTAAATCTTAAGACGTTCATAATAAAAACCTGTGACCAAAAAAAAAAAAAAGAAAAGAAAAGAAAAAATATACCACCCACACTTAGCCATAGGATTTTTTGAAATCCTATAAAGCAAGCACCAGAAAAAAAAAATGACATACTGAGTTGTGTGTAGTTTTCCTAATGGGCTTTCTCAATTATATTTTCTTTTGCCTCAAATAAATTCCCCATCTCTTTGATCCCTGAAGGCCTCTCATTTGCTTATCTTAATTCTTACTAAAGCATTTTAAAATTAGCTTAATATTCTTAACATTTAGAACTTTTTTTATATGTCTCTGTGTAGCCTGAAGACAACCAGCCATTTTCACTGGAAAACAATCTAAAGAATTATCTTGGAAAAATTCCCTGTTCCTAAATGTATAAAGTGACAACACATCTTATATCCACATCAGAGTAAATGACTGTTAGGTCAGTGATCAATGCTGGTTGTGTCCTGATCTCCTTCAGGACACAAGCCTACAAATGAAGAAGTCATTAGAGCATTTTTGTGTACATACTTCACTTTATTAAATAACTGTACCCAAAGTATGGCATTAAAGCAAATACATTCAAGAAACAATATAAGTATACATGTTAATTATTTCTCTATGTACTTTTTTTTAGCAGTAGACATACTGACTCCTTTAATATGTAAATACATAAATCTTAATAATTTGGTTATTTTCCTATATATCTGAACATTTTTTAATTCTATGAAGTATTCTATGTGAAGAGTAAGATACTTGCCACTAAATTACACAGTAACCCTGATACTTTCTCTGTCTTTCTCTACTGAGGCTTTCTGTACACAGAGTACTCATACTGTATTATGTGTTATGCATATATTCATATCACCTGGTCATCTTGGTTAACGGTGCACATTTCATGATGTTTTTTTGCTATTGGTACTGTAGTTCCTCTAGACAGGAATATTGGGAAACATACAGAGCACCGCTAAAGTTGAAATGAATGTCGATTAGTAGGAACAGAATAAACAATGAAGGAAAATAACAAGAAATCAATTGTGAAAATTATCACTTAGAATTTTTTTTTAAAAAAATGACTTAATGGCTCTGAATATAAGAATATCTATTTAAAGCCATGTTATTATATAGTACACAATTTCTAACTAAGTATATATTCATTTGCTTGTGCCCATAAATATTTCATATGTCACGAACATTTTGTGACAAAGAAGTTGAAATTGCAAAGCATAGCTTTCTAAATAGACTTTTCCTCTAGCATCATCCTTTAGTGGTCTCATCTTATGTTTAATGTACTTCATATTTGCATGTGGTCCATGGATGGCTTCAAAGGAGAATCAGTAAAGTCATTCATCTATTCAAACTTCCAGAAAGGCTCCCATGGTTAACTGTTCAAGACATGATCAGAACATGATGACACAGCCACATCTTTAGCAGAATTTCTTTTCGTTTGTTTGCTTTTCACTTAGAAAACTTAAAGGTTTATTTTCTTCACTTTAAACCCTGTTTCACTTGTACTTTATTCTACTTGAACTCTATCTGTGATTCATTATGTTTTAAATGTTTGCTTCCTTCCTTTCCTGTTTAATGGAATCAAAATACCAAGAAAATTATGTATGTGCCACAACTGTTTTTTTTGGGGGGGGTGCACAATACTGCTCAGTTAATTCCACAAATATCCTTTGGATATAGCAAATTTAAGAAAAAAAATATGATTTTGTTGATATCAACGACAGCTCTTGAGAGTTCATTTCCTACCTTATCCGAATTGTAAAACCAGATTTAAGTATGGTCTGACCACATTTCTTCTGTGCCATAGCAGTAGAATCTTGCACAGATGAGCTTAAACTCTGACTTCGGTTACTTAAATCTTTAAAATGAAGTTAACAATGCCTATGCCACAGAGCTGCAGAGGAATTAAACAGCAGCCTTTGCTTTGTAAATGCTGTTCCTTTAGCCCCACTTGTTTACTCTTGTTTTTAATGTGGTGGTGCAACCTAAGATGGGAGAATGGCATCTTAGGAGTAAGTAGTAGTGGAAAGTTTTAAGCACTGGTCTGCAATTATGTAAGTAAATGGAAGAAGTGCAAGGAGGATATTGATTGCTTGCTTTTCCTCAGCAGAGCTGCATTAAACGTAAAGGGGAGTCATTTTATTGAATAATAAAAGCCTGACAATCACTGTGATTGGCTGGCGGCCATTACTGCAGTGCAATTCTAAACAGCTTGTTTTTTCAAAGTTCTTCTTGAATGACTCTCTCCAAACTCAGACACTGCCTGGCCTAATCTGAAGCTCCAAACTCATTTTTAAAGTGAAATTGCTCACATTCCAATATCTCTGTGAAGGGAAAAATGTATGCATTCGAATTGACTTCTCTTTCATGTATTTGGATCTGGGTATTTTGAAGTGATAGAAAACTTAACAAACTCAAGCTCAAGTTGAGATAACATAATTCATGAGGCAGTGAAGAAAAGAGCCATGTTTGAAGGGATCTACTAAACAACACAAAATAAAACAAACAACAACAACAAAACAAAAAAAGATGAACATGGTTTCAGTACAAGCCACATTTGTTCTGCATTCTCCAGAAGGAAATCCAGGATCTTCTGCAGAGAACTTAGGCTTTGGATGATCTGGAATCCACTGTGATGCACCCATCTGTCCCTGTCAGCATTTCAAATCCTCTCTAGAAAGTGTGTGTAATAAGTGGGCCCAGTTGGCAATTTACCAAGATAAACATTTAATGATTTTAATGGCTATCTTAAATATCTTTTGTTTAAATTGTGGCTTAATACTTTATTTGATCAATGAATTCTGCCCAGAATATTGGAGAAGCATTTGCTGCTAGGCTCTCCATAATGAAAGCATACTTAAATGTCAAAACTGTCCAGGCTAGATTCCTTCCTATGCAGACATTTTATTTTAAACATCAACCTTGGGAAGAGTGAGATAAAGATCAGAGCAGGAATGTGAGAGCCAAGAAACTGTATTTATTTTCATTTTAAAACACAGACGCGGCAATTAATTTTGTGAAATCCAGATTCAAAGCAATACAGAGAAATGGTTTTGATATGAATATTGCATGAAAGATGAAGAAAAATTAATGCGTTGCAGAGCTGGGAAAGCTGATTCTGCAACAGGCAGCAGCAGAAGAATCCCAAAGCAGTCAGTGATTGGTTGGTGGAATCTTTGTTCCAGCGACAGGCATCCCGCAGCAGATGCTGGGTGAACTCCCTGTTTTGCCTCCACCTTCCAAAGCACTGCTCAGTCGCCTGGCTCATGCGTTAGCCTGGGCTGCCTTCTGGTGAGTGGCGCACACCTCCCCCTCTCGACCATCCGCCAGGTGTCTGCTGCCGGGCAAGCACTCACACAATGGACTCACTTGTTTCCCTGGCTCCTCTCAGAGGACTTGCAGCCTGAGAAAACAACTTGCAGGAGTCAGGAAGGACCCTGCCTGGAGCAGGGGCCCGAAAAAGCTTCCAGACAAGTCGAAGCTGATGTTCACGCAGACAAAACAAACAATGCCTGGCCCAGGAAAGAATAAATTATGCACGTCCACGCCCCCGCCCAGCACCATGCACCAGGCAAAAGAAAACCTGGAATGGGATTTTTCAAAATAAAAGATTTTGTTTTCCTCTCTCAAATGGGGAATACCCCCAAGATAGTCGAAGGAATTGACGTTGGCTTTGCAGTGACAACGCCCCCCGCATCGCGTAGCACGAATCCAGGTTCTCTGAGAACCACAAGGTGGAAAACAGACCTAGGGGGAGGAAGAGGCATAGGCAACGCAGTTTAGAAGAAATAGGAACTTCGAGATCAAATGAATAAAACGATCCCAGTTTTAAACCGGGCTTGAAGAGTGAAACTTGGGGGAGAGGAAAGGACGGGAGCTCTCCGCAGGAAACTATCTGCAGATGAAAGCCGGAAAATAAGGAAGTGGCAAGCGGCAACTTTGCAGTGGACAGTAAGTTGCGTACCCTGTAAGGCCTCTGCTGAACACCCCTAAGCTGTCCTTTTTTTGGCGGAGCGCCCGCAGCATCAGCACCAGCCGCGGTACCAGCAGTAGCAGTGGCAGCAGCGGCGGCGGCAGCTGCGCGCCTCCGGCCCGCCCCGCGCGGTCCCAGCTAGCCCGCGCCCTGCCCGTCTGCGTGTGCGTGTGCGTGCGCTCAGCCCAGCGTGAGCGGCACCTGCTAGTCCCGGCTCGCCCGCCGAGGAGGCCGCCTCGCCGGGGGCTCCCACCGCCGTGCCCGCCGGAGCGGCTCCGAGGGCTTCGAAGGCTCCGAGGTCGCCCAGCAGCCGCGGTAATCCCGCCGCCTGCAAGTCAAGTCCGCCCGGCTCCGAGTCACGTGTCAGTGCCCGAGGCAGAGACTGAGAAAAAAACGCGCTTCATTCCTTCTTCCACCGCCATACTGTATTTTCCTAAATCTCATTTTTATTCCAACATTTTACTCCCGCTCGGTGAGTACCCTTCTCAGTGGCATTCTTGTCCTATTCTTTTTTTTTTTTGTCCTTTTTTTTTTGTTTTTGTTTTTTTTTCTTCTTCTTTTTTTTCTTCCCACTTCTTTGATTATTGTTTGTATTTGGGAAAGCTGACAAGCATGGTCTTAAGCCTTTTCCTGAATCAAGTTTTCCTAGCATGCGATGGTTCTCTAGACAAGGCGCTGTGTCTGGGAGTCCGCCGTAGCGGTGCCCGCTGCGAGCGGCTCCCAAGTCCAGCAAAATGTGCAACTGGTTTTATGGAAAAAGCGTGGTGAAGTATGGTGCCTATTTTTTCCCCCTTTGTAAAGATAAGAAAGCATGTTCCTAACTCTTTTTTACATACTCTTTTTCCGATTACATTTTTGTGTAGGTGGGATTTTCCAGCAGTGTTCACAAGTTTGTCGTCTTGCAATTCGGTGCGCACCACTGAGCAGACATTAATTTTGCATTTTTATGACCTTTTTGGAAGCCTGTGAGAAATATTTCGTTTTTTCCCCCTCATGTTTTTGATATCAGTTGATAACATGAAACTTTTCTTGCAGCTAGTTAATGGGATTATTTTTAAGCAAATGCTTTTTTCCCCCTCCTTTACATTAACTATGACTTTTGCACACTTGACTTTTTTATTTTAAAAAAAAACCGAGATAATTTTATAATAGATATCCTGATATCTATATCTATATTATCCCTTCTTCCTCCTTCTTCCCTCCCTGTAAATCAATTTTCAAATGGTGGCAGTGGAAGGTTTTTCTGGAAAAAAAAAATGAAGTGCGGTTTGGTTTCCTTGTCAACGGAGGACGAAGTGAACAGCACAACAGCTCGCAGAGAGCAGGTACTTGGCCCCCTCGGTGGCGTTCCCCGGGTGTGTGATGGCAACGCTGGCCAAGAAGTCTGTGTGCGCGCGAGTGTGTGCGTGTGTGCGAGGGTGTGTGCGCGTGTGCGCGCCGGTTCCGGGCTGTGTCCTAGCCGGCGATGGGGAAAGCAACGCCGGGAGCCAGGACCAAAGTGCTCTCCCGGCCTCGATTGTTTTGAGGTGCGCGCAACCCTCTCCCCAGGGGCGCCTTGGTTGTGGTGGCGGCGGGGCCACAGCGCCCCGGGCAGTCCGGCAAGTTGGCCTGAGCCACCCGCAGCGCCGGAAGCAGAGGAGCCGGCTGGGGCCCTGGCGGTGGGGTGATCGGTCCCTCCAGGCGCGGGAGATGGAGAGGTGAAGGGGCGGGCTCCGGGGCCGCCTGGGAGCTGGCTGCTGGCCAGGCCGCGGGAGCTGGAGGTTTCTAGGATGGCAGCGGTCTCTCAGCACCTCACTCTCGCCTCTGCGCCCCGCGTGAGCAGTGCCTTGGGTTCTTCCCCTCCAGTGCCTCGGGTGGCTTTACCTTCTCCAGTGTTGTCTTCCTCATGCTTTCCCGGAGCTGTAGCGTTGGTTTTAAGCCCTTGCTGGTGGTGTCCGTGGAGAGGGAACGGCCACTTGTACTGGTGCTCACTTGGGTTTAATGAGACGACGCCCACAAGGTACAGAATTAGCTTTTCTTAATTTCAAAGAGGCAATGTTTCTCTCTTCTTAACCACCGGATACTGGTTGTACAGACGTCCCCCCACCCCCCATCCCCAGGCCAGAGGAGAGGGTAGGGCAAAGGATTACTGAAGGTGGCCACTGCTGCTGGTGCTAGAGTAGTCAGGCTTGAACCCCTTTGATGGTGTTTGAGTGTCCTGTTGCATGCATCTATGCATGCATGCATCTAGTAAACCCAGCAATACTTTTCATTACTCTTGCATTGCCTGGCAATAAAAAAGTCTTTTCTCTACTTGTCACGCCAACAGAATCTATCTCCAAGTAAACCTAGGAAAGACAGACTGAATCTTAAAATCCGGAGAGGAATTGGAAATATTTTTAATAGTTTGATTTTGAACATTTCATTTTCTTCTTTTCCTCACCTTAAACGAGAAGTTCCATGTTAAATTTCTCGTGCATACTCTTTGGGTTACAGTGAAATTACTTTTTACCACACTAAGTTTTCTTCTTGGTTATCAAAAAAACAAAACAAAACAAAACAAACAAAAAACACCAACCAAACAAACAAAAAACCTGAGAACAGAAGGACCTGTAGCCAAAGGATAAATAACTAGGATAAATAACTTATTCTATGGGATTTTCAAGTGAACGTTTCAGTGAATCTGTATGCATAGCTTGTGACATGAAAAGTGTTGTGTTTTATGCTTTGCAGTAAAAGAATAAAGACTGCAAAGGAAGTTTAAAATGCACTGTAATATCCTGGAAGTTATGCATTGGTATAACTCTTAAGATCTTTGCAAGTTGCATGCATGTGTTTGCTTATTTATTTATTTATTTATTTATTTATTTATTTATTTATTTATTTATTTATTTCCATCTACTTATTTATCCATTTATTATGTGCTCAGCCAGTTATTTTTATTAAGAAGTCTCATTGCATCTTTGAATGAGGAAAAGATCATTTTATTATCTGTAAATTACAGTCTTTATTGCTTGAAGTAAATAGTTTTAAAATTTTGATACTCATATTACAACTCTAAGCCTAAATATAGAATTTCTTCTTTCATACAGTGAGGTCATTGCTCAAATACGGCAATGAACTCAAATATGGTTCAGACAGCAAACAAAACACTTTTAAAAGTCATTTACAATACCCTATGGATTTTTAAGAATTTTTTTTTAAATAAGTCATGTTGTTTTATATATGTAGAATGTTTATTTAAAATGATGTACTATGTGAATATTGCTTTTTGTAGGTCAAATGCATGATAAATTTTGCAGTTCTCTGAAAATCAAAACAAAACAGAAACAGAGCAAGGAGGAAAGAAATAGGTTGCATGAGAAAACCTGAGTGTCCATTTACAGGCCGGTTTTATCTCAACTTCAGCATGTTCTCCCCTGAGATTGGACAACTAATTAGGAGTAATGTTTCCACATGACTGAAATCAGAGACCAACACTTGTCATCAGTTAAGAAGGGAATTTCTGATGGAATCCTCTAAGTGAAAGACCATGGCTTTTGTTGTCTTTTGCTTTCATTTAGTGTTGATTCTTTCATTACATCCAACACTTATGTTAAATTTCTGTCGGTGACTTTCAAATCATCCTAATTCCAGCCTCCACTAACTAAGCCAAAATTCTGCAGCTCCTTAAATTGTTCACCTGTGCTGGAGTTTGGGGCTTTAAGCTGCCCCAGGTGATCTAACTAGAGTTGGCACCGCCTACTGGTTTCCAATGGGAAACTGCTTGGTCTGCCTTGACCAAGCTACTCAATAAGATTCTCATTAGCTCATCCATTCTGGTTCTATTGGTGGAGGTGGTTGTTTGTTTGTTTGTTTGTTTGTTTTCTTACAGATTATTTTGGAATAAATAAAAAAGAGAGAATGAATTTGCCAGTTAAAAGGCCAAGCACTACCTGGTTGCTGGACTGCAAAATAACTTGTGATGAAGTTTTCACAAACATAAAACTGCTGGTTAAATTTCCTAGACTGTTCCTCTGCAGTGAAAACTGTGGATATTCTAAAAATGTTAACATTGCAGAGATACAAAATCTTACTTGGTGTTCTGTCTTAAATGTGTGGTTTGTCTAAACATATTTAAAATAAGCTTTCATCATTAAAATAATCACTCAATTAAATTTCTCTTTATAATGAAACAAACAGGTTGGCCACTGTTTTTTTTTTTTTTTCTGAGTTTGTGTCAATGTACCTACATTACAGTGGTGTTATACATGAGGTGGAAAACTTTTATGCACACTTTAAATATGTTCATTAATATCATTAACTACAAAAAGTTATGTTACTTTGTTGTAAACTGAATTTTTGGGAAAGATCAGTTATTTAGAGAGAATATTGCAATATGAGGTTTTATATTTTAGATGAAAGTAACAATTTAAAGTAAACAGAATAATTTGAACTATCAAACATTTCTATTTTTTCAGTCAAATAAACCATGTTATTTGGATATATAATTTTTTAAATGTATTCTGTTGTATTTTATAGACACTTAGCCAGTATATATGTCTGCTCATTGTATGTGTTTGGGGTGGGTGTGGAACTCAGTAGTAGGTGTTGGATCCCTTAGATCTAGATGCTTTTGTAGATAACCACATTGGTGCTTGTAATTGAACTTGGGCTCTCTGGAAGAGCAGCTGGTGCTTTTAACCTCTGGACCATCACTCCAGGCTCTGAACATAAATTTCTTTTCTTTTCTTTTTTTTTAATAATATAATTTAAAATTTACATGCCGATCCCTGTTTCCTCTCCCTCCCTCCCTCCTTCCCTCCTCCCTCCCTCCCTCCCTCCCTCCCACTTACCCTCTTTCCCCCTTCACATGCACCCTGACCACCCTCCCCTCCCATTTCTTAAGTAAAACAGTTATGCTTTGAATAAGCAAGTAAAGCATATATTAAAATCCTTGTATTTGAGAGTAGGACGTGATCATGCTTTCCAAAGCAATATTGTGTAGTGTATCAAATCAAATGAGACTTCAAGTCTTCTAAAGCTCTATTATGGAAGTAAAATTTAAGTGAAGTGGATATTAGGGATTATTTACATTGTAATAAGAAACTGTAGAATTAGATGTAGAATAAGAACTAATTATATCTCAAAATTATGTTATCTACGGAGTGTTTACTTAATGATTTCTATTGTACTACCATTAAGAAACATATCTTGAGGGGAAATAGATAAAATCTCCTGAGTAAATTGGGAGCTTGGGGGGAGGGGGAGGGAGGTGTGTAGAGGGTGGGAGAGGAGAACATGAGGGATCTGGAAGGTCAAATTGGGGGAAGGACAGAGTGGGAGAGCAAGGAAACATATACCTTGATAGAGGGAGCCATTATAGGGTTATCCAGAAACCTGGTATTAGAAAAATTCCCAGGAATTCACAAGGATGACCCTAACAAGAATCTAACCAATAGTGAAGAAGATACTTTAACCATGCTTCCCCTGTAATCAGATTGATGATTATCTTAATTATCATCACAGAACCTTCATTCCATAACTGATTTAGGCAGATGTGGAGATCTACAGCTAAGCTCTGGGCTGAACTCCTAGAGTACAGTTCTAGAGAGGGAGGAAGGATGATATGAGCAAAGGGGTCAAGACTGTGATGGAGAAACCCACAGAAACAGCTGACCTGAGCAAGTGGGAGCTCACTGACTCCACACTGACAGCTTGGGAATCTGCTTAAGACCAACTAGGCTCCCTGAATGTGGGTGACAGTTGGAGGGGGGGGGGCTTAAGCAGTTGGGGCCCACTAGCAGTGGAACTAGGATTTATCCCTAATGCATGAACTGGCTTTTTGGAGCCCATTCCCTGTGGAGGGATACCTTGCTCACTTGGTCAGCCTAGATACAGGGGAGAGGGCCCTAGTCCTTCCTCAAGTGTTGTGACAGACTTTGTTGATTCTTCATGGGAGCTCTCACCCTCTTTCAGTAGTGGATGGGGGATGGGTGGGAGTGGGGAGAAGGTGGTAGGGGGAGCAGGAAGGTAGGAGGGAGAGGGACTGGGATTGATTGCTATGTAAAAAGGGAACATATGCTGTCCTATGACAAGTTGAGGGAGTGATGATTCCAATTCTTCCTAGTACCAATAACTATGATTATTAACCTCTTACTGTTTCTTCCAGTGAGCTATAAAATGTTTTTAAATTTTCATGACATATCATGATTTTTGGATGTGATGTATTTTTAGATAATTGACATCAGCATTATAAGCTTTGCAGTAGTGCCAGTGAAAATAGTTGGCTTCCTTGTATCACAATCACAAGAATGATAAGCATTGAACAAGACCTTAGGAGTGAGTGACATTGTACTGCATCAATACCAGGTTACAGAATTAGCAGCTGGTATCTGCACACCTCAGCCACAGTCTTCCTTAGGTTCTGAAATTTTATTTGCACAAGACATAGATTTAATTCAGTTAATTCACAATGTTGGCGAATTTTTCATATTTTTTTTGACTTTTCTGGACACTAAACATATTTTAAAAATTTACTTTGTACTTTCTAGTTATTTCAGACACTTAAAGTCTTTGTTTCGACTGGATTGTCTTCATGTTTTTCTGATATTGACTCGGGGTGATTTCCTCTTTGTTTTCTGTGACTTGCATAGAGATGGAAGTGGCAGAAATTTGTCTAGGATGAATGTCCTCTGGCAATGTCCTTGGAGATTCCTTACCTGGAGTCAACCCTGCAAGACTTATTTCTCTTCCCATGTACAAATCTAAGTGAGGGGAGAATTATGAAGGACATTGAAACACTGTCCTCATTTCCAGAAATGAGCAATTGAAAGCCTGGCCAAGCATAGTTATAATGGTGAAAGAGTAAAGAGTTCATATGCAGATGTAATTATACGGTAAAGTGTAATTTAACTCACCAGTTAATATTAACTTCGTTTAGAATAAAATAGTTGACTTTTTCTCAAAATTTCACAGTAGATATTAATTGTGCTTATCCATCCTGTGTGTGTTTAGATAAAATGTTTAATTATATTTCGATAACTATATGCTAAATACCTATAGAAGCAACATATTCTTGAACTAGTCTGGATATTTTATTAGTCAGGGAAAGAGAAAGGCTATTTGTTCTTTATTGGATGCCAAAGAGAAGGAAATGTAAGAGACATATTGTTTCTTTTTTAAGTTTTTATTAGCTTATATTAATAATACACAAAATTCATTATATTTTCTTACATGAACACAAAATATTTCAATTGCATTTAGCAAAATCTCCTTTTCTTGTCCCCCTCATCTTTCTGTAAATCTCTCTCTTCTCATATCTGTGTATGTCTGTTTGTCCCTATGAATTTTCATCAAGTTGTTAAAAAGAACACAGTGATGACTTGTTTAGGGAATGGAGGCACTTTACTAGTAAAGAAAACTTCTCTCCGTCCTCATTAGCTGTTATCTGTATACAAACCTTCCCAGAAGAGTTGATTCTATAAGAGGCCCTTCAAAGACAGTGTATTGGTAGTCCCAATCGTGTGGAAAGCTTGGGCATGCAATCAGAGCTGCTGAGTTCAAGTCTACATGAATGTTATAGATGGAAGTCAGTGTTCCATTCAGATCTTCCCTCCCTCAGCTCTTACGTCTTACTGGCTCTTATGTGATGTTCTCTATACCTTGGAAAGGATTGTGGGGATATTATAGATGTGTCATTTGTGTATGGGTATTCAAAATCATTTATTATTTGTATTCTAACCAGTCATGAGCCTCTGTCGTCACTATTGACAACTGGTGCTAAGTTTTTATTGAGTACATATTATCAGTGAGTACTTAAGTTAGAAATAAAAATAAGTAACACCACATGGAGAATTACTAAAGAATCCACAAGGGACTGTGTTATCACACATTTATGTAGAATTCTTGGAGCACAAACCAATACAGGCAAAGTGGTGAGCTAACTTAGTTGCTCATCTGAGACTATGATGAAATAGACTGTTCTTTGTCTATAGTTGCTTCGTAGAAGCCCTGTGAAAATTATTCAGAAATTGTTTACTAAGTCTAATGTCATCTATTTCCTTCAAACTTTAACAGCATAGTATAGAAAAATAAATCTTTAGGACAGACAAGGTAACCAAACAAACTCTTCCTTGTTACAAGACTATGAATATAGGTGTTGTCTCTGTCTGCCAACATCTCACCATCAACTTTATCTCCATCTCTGATTTTCAATGTTACACCTATTTGAATGTGACACTTTTTTTTCAAGCTCATTTTATCTGTTTGTTAATAATGTAAAAACACATACTACTGCAAAAAGTTATTTTAAGATGCTGTGTTTAATTGCTGCTTCAGATGTGTGAAAACCTTCTATTATAAAGTAGTTTGCTTCGTGCTTTAGAAAGTGAATATTATTAAGAATGAAAACAAAGCAGAATGAGGAAAGGCTGAATGGACAAAAAGAAATGCACTTTAGAAATTGTTTAATACAAATGTACATGGCCACCAAGTTGGTAGTTTAAAAGCCAAGGTGAGGTAAGGGTTAAATTTTTTCATCTTGCTGGGTATTGGTAGCACACACCTTTAATCCCAGCACTCAGGAGTCAGAGGCAGGCTGATCTCTGTGAGTTTGAGGTCATGCTGGCCTACAGAGCTAGTTCCAGGACAGGCTCCAAAACAGTACAGAGAAACTCTGTCTCAAAAACCAAAACCAAGTCAAATCAAACCAAACCAAAACAAAAAACCCTGAAACAAAATGAAAAATAACCTTCCATCTTATGTTGGAATCTGGATATAGATATTGGTGTTAGGAGACAATAGTGGAGGTAATATATAGAACAGATCCTAGTATACCTGAGGATGACAGAGTGGTTATAGTTTTTGGCACATCACACTAGTCTGAAGTCCCAGCATTAACTTAGGAAGAAATAGACAATGTGCAACTGAAAGAACACATTAAAAGCTGTCTATAAAGACATTTAGGAGGAGATAAGGCATGCAGAGCATATATTAATACCTGCATTTCCTTACTATGAGGCACAAGGAAATGGTAAAAGGTAGAAAAATAACTGTGGTTGAGAAGGGTGGTGTGTGTGTGTTCAGTAGAGGTAATGCATGAGCTCAAAGAAATATAAGAACTGAAGTAATAGAGTTTCCTTAATCTGTGGTTAAAGTTACTTAATAAAACTAAAAACCAAACCAATGAGAGAGACTAGAATTGGACAGGTGAATGAGATACTGATCAAACTGGATATGGTTTGGTAATGTCTTAAAGAGGTGTCTTCCAAAAACTGTATGGGGTATGTGTGCATTTAAGTACTTGTGTGTGTAACATGGTCTCTTCAGGAAGATCAGCGAGGCATTATCTGGAAATATATAATTTTACATGTAGAAAAACCAAACCATAAATAAGTAGGACTGTTCTAAGAAAGAAACAAAGGGCTAATCAGTCAGTATTACAACGTATTGTGAAGATTTTAAAGAAGCATAACATTCTTTTTTTATTACTCTATAATGGAAAAACACCAAGACCATGAGTCTCCAGGATCACTCAACACATCTAATAACACAGCATGGCTTCTGGGTATCAGTCCCAAGCTAAGAAGACCAGCTCTAATAGAGAAATCTGATTCTCAATCTGGGATGTCTTCTCCTAGAAAGTAATAAAAATGGTCAAAGGTAATAAGTTACCAATGGATCTATGAGCTTGTCTGAAGGGTCTTCCAGTTGCCAAATTTGGATTGATTTGTGCATTAAGCACAAGGATAATAGATTGTACCAAATGAAGTAAAATATGTAAATCCACAATGATATTATAAATGAAACCATGATAAAAAGCCAAATTCTAACAATTACCCAAGCTAAGCTATTAATAGCTTAGTTTCTTAGGTGAATTCATGCTACTTTATTAGGGAAAGATTCTCTTGATGAATAATGTGAGTTACACACATTGCCTATCTAAAGGGAGCCCACATTTGTGTTACACTGCATAGATTTCTTAGGAACTTTCATGATATAATGAATATAATCTCAGTAGCTTTTCATGATGCAATCAGGTTATAGGCTTAGTATTGCTAGAGAAAGGGGTTTCATTGCTGATTGGAGTCTATGATAGCTTCATGTTTATCTCTTCTAGTTTCCTGTGCTCTTGTTCCAATGCTAGTAAATCTGTCTTCTCAGATATTTGCAAGCACAATGTTAGTTCAAGATTAATGAGAACCTCTGTGACAAACTCAGCCAAATCACAACTGTGTCACTTATGGTCAAT
This sequence comes from Cricetiscus sungorus, assembly GCA_030556225.1. Lineage (NCBI taxonomy): Eukaryota > Metazoa > Chordata > Mammalia > Rodentia > Cricetidae > Cricetiscus > Cricetiscus sungorus. Next base: position 37,943,607 of record JANBXA010000491.1, on the reverse strand, counting down.
AGAAAAGTGCAACACTTGGCCTGTAACCAAAGGGGTCAAGTAGGTATGTAAAATCAGCAAAGCAAAACTTCGAGGAGGGGGTATCCCAAGAATGGCACAAGTAAGAATGGATTGTTCAAGGAGGCAACCGCAGCTCAGTGAGTGGAATGGAGCAGGAAGGGTAAGATTTGAGACATGGGGGCTCAAGATAAAAATGACTGCAGCTTCACAGGAGATTATTATGCATCTAGGTGTCTAATGAAATATAGACAGCTGTGAGCACACTTTGCACTATGGTATGTTTGTAGGTGGCCGAGGAAGAAACTATAAGTGAAATATCAAATTACTCTGAACTCAGCCTCAGTGTAAAACCTATTTTAAAAGAGGCCATAATTGGATAACAGGAAAAAAAATATAAAGGAAAGCTACAAATGTGTGAACTAGCAGTGAGCTGTCCTTAAATTTATAATCTATTACACTGGCTTTTTTTGTTTGTTTGTTTGTTTGTTTTTCTGATTGTGACTTCTAGAGTTATATTATTATATTATTTTCTTTAAATTATGAAGAGAGCTGTGCTATGTAATGTGTATGTTCATTTATTTATATCTACATAGGGTTCTGATAATGCAGAAATAAAAAATGTCACTAGATGTAGAAATGTAATTAGTCACTTATAAAGAAGTCATTGATCAGAATTGGGTACTATAATTAAATACACTATCCCAATTCACATGTTCACACAATGAATCGTCTCACAGTCTTACATTGATTTCCTCCATAGAGAAGAGGATAAGAATTAACATTGCCTTCACTAGGACTGGTAATGGCACTGGCTTTTTCAGAGTCTACTGTAACTTTTCTACGTGGCCCCAGTATTTCTCACACAGCATTTAATGGGAGAAGTTTTTAAAATGGCTAAGACCATGTAATTTTGGAGATTTTTTTTTTTTAAAGTTGGAAAATATAGCAGAAGGAAGTCTACTCCTACTTATGAACTGAGAATTTACTTGAAAAGTAATTAGTTCATCAAGTTGATAATTAAACATAGATGATAATACATAGTTCTTTAGATTTTTAGAACATGATATATTTAGAATATAGTCTTTCTACTACAGTGACTTATTAGGTTTCTCTGATCTGTATTCTTTAAGCAAAATAATTTGGTGTGTGTGTGTGTGCGTGCATGCATGTGTGTGTGTGTATGTAGGCAGGTAGGTGTGTTCATTCCATAGAGTGTCTCTGGAGGTCAGGGGTCAACTTTGTACAGTCAGTTATCTTATCCACCTTATCCAACCATCACACTCAGCCACTAGGCTTTCCCAGCAATCACTCATTCTTGCTTGACACATGAGGTATTCTAGAAATGTAACATGTGAAAACCTATAGGGGATGAATAGCAGGGACATTAGAGGCCTGAAGAAGAGAACAAACATTACATTTTTTGAATCACTTATATGAGAATAAGTTTGTGAGGCAAAGGCAATAATAGAATTATGAGGAAAATAATAAGATCTGAGTAAAAGCTTAATAGTTATTTTGTCCTTTATTTCACACACAACTTATGCTTTAATACTTAGTGTGTTGTTTAAAAAGAAATATTTGTAGCATATTTAGAATGCTCAAAGTTTAACTGAATTTAAACTTTTAGGGGGCACAAAATAGATGAAACTAAGAAATACTTTTTCCAGCCTTTTCATATAGTATAACTATGCTAATTATTAAAATTGCATTAATGAAGGCTGCTGTGGCTATCTTTGTTTCGTTTCCCTTTAGTACCCTGTCTATCATATTTCTGACATTTTTTAAAAAGAATCACCTGATAATTCTTATGTACTACAGTTCTAACCTCTGAAACTGGTACAATTGTTGAATGACAAAGAAAAGAAGAAAATATAGTGGGTGGGGAGCTGGGAGTCAGTGCATCATGACAACCATTCTAGAGTCTAACACTATGTAGTAGAATTATAGTAGGGGTAACAGAGTAGGCCTCCCATATTTGAAATTTCCTAGATAGTATTATAAATAATAAGTAAAGTGGGACAGATGAATCTAATTTTTATATTCTAAGTAACCCAAATAACCCAATGCATCAAAAGTGACTTCAGCACATGACCATTAGAAAATTATTTAACCACTTGCTGTCCTTTCAGTTATGTCTTTGAAATCTGATTTTGTATTATATTTGAAGTGCAGGAATATACATAGTTTATGTGCACACACCCCTGTGGCTCTCACACAGTCCAAGCTCAGGGCTGGGGGAAAAAATCTCAGGACTATGTCATGATTTTAAACTCTTTTAGACATCTTATTCATTTTCAGAGCATAGCAGAGATAGATTTTTAAAATACTCTCTGATTGTTTCAATTTCAACTTTCACTTTTTATTAAGAATATAAATTGAAATCCATTCAAACTCATTTTGTACTAAGAAGTAATCCCAAAATATGGTCAGTTGACTAAGAAATATCAAATTTATCTTCATGGCTATTTTTCTCTAGAAGCAAGCTAACCACTTTGCCAAATATGCTTTTTTTTCAATCAATTCATTCATAATTTGGTTCTATATGTAAAAAAATAATATTATTGCCAGCAAAGGACATCGTCACGGAGTCATTTTGTTTTAGGACATTTTCCTGGTATTTATGGTTTGGAGAAAACTATTCATGGCCCTGCAGAGTCGATCATTCTCTATGTTGTGAACAGAATGGTATACTTAATAATTGGATTTGCATACAGATCCAGTACCCATTAACTACTAAGTTTTAGAAATTATTTGAAAATCAAATAGCACATTTGTATTTACTGGGCTTTGCTCATACATGTTTTTAAATTCAACATTAAGTGACTTTTTTCCATGATGTGATTCAGCCTCTGACATAAAGAGACTAGACAGTGTTTGTATAGCCCGTATTTCAAATATGATGGTGGTAACAGAAACACTAACAAAGGGCTGGGGAGATAGTTCCAGCAGTAAAGTGCTGGCTACACAAGCACGAGGACTTGAATGAGAATTCCTTGCACCCTTGTAAAAGCAAGAAACAATAGTATGTATCTATGGTCCTACTACTCACAAGATGGGAAGTGGTGACAGTAAAATTCCTTATAGCTCACATGGACAACTAGCTTGGTGAACATAGTGGAAAGTAATACAGAGACCCTGTCTCAAGCATGATAGAAAGAAGATACCAATACCTGAGTTCTTCTCCAATCTCCATGCTTATACCATCACGTATGTACAAATGTATCATATACAGACAGGTGCTTGTACAGACATACTGAACATTGCTTTAGTATTGATTGTGCATCAGGAATTGTCCTCATTGGTGGATTCTGACACTTGAAGACTTTTATAGTCATTTTCAGTATTGTGAATTCTCTGTTGATGGCACCTGAAAGCAAGAAACGTCGACCTCCACAGTTTGCTGCTGCTGTTTCTAACTATACATCAACTCCCAAACTGTGTGTACTTAGATAGTAATTTTCCCCCATAAGTCATGGGTGAGTGTCTGTAAAATTCAGAACTTCCATTGAAACCAATTTTCATTTCCTTCTGACTGTCTCATTCATGATTGGCACAGCTAGTGAACACTGTGAAAGAGCAAAGACTTCGTTTGTCTCTGTCCTAGGTGACAAGTGGTGATAAAAGTCTACCCTGAGCTCACAAGGTCTCATAACTTAATTTTTATCATTCACGTGAAATAGTTAGAAAAGTATAGTGCTTACAAATTTTATATGTATGGCTAAAATTCAAAGTGTTAACATTTAACATGCGGACGTTTTCCTGCATTTTCTCATTTAAGCATCTATAGTGGTATTATAGGTCATCGTGGACTTGTGACAGTTAAGAATAGTTAGATAGGAACATAACATACGTAAGAGAGAAGAGCAAGGGAAATAAATGTGGGTTGAGATCTGCCATAGTAGAGAAAGGCCGAGAAGCCAAGTTACAAGCTTTGCTTTCAGTAAGACAAACCTCATTTTAGGCATTGCTTATTTCATAAGACAGATTTTTAAATGGGAATTAAAAATGATTTATCATGGAGGCTTTTTTATTTTTATCTTGACTTAAGGTGCTTTCTAGACATTTCCTTTGAGTGAAAGTGTTCTGAGGCTAAATATATTTGAAAATCACTACCTTGGAGGAGTTTTTCTTTGTTTTGAGTTTCACTATTTGTAACTTTATCCTAAATTAATTTTGTTGCTTTATTGAAGTGCAGCTGTTTCAACATTTGCCACTGAAAACAGAGAAGAATTTTCAATTTAGGTAAATGAAAGCTCAAACAAAACAGGAATGATTTTGTTTTTCTCAGCAAAACTACAACAGTTTTTAAGATTTTTCACTAAAAATGGTACAATTATATCTGATTCAGGAAAATTTAGGTTCAAACAAAATAGTACTCTTAAGGTAATATTACTGGTGAGTTGTTTCAGAAGTTTTGTAGTTTGTGAGTATAAAATAAAAATGAAAGTTCACTTTTTGTTCCAGTAAATGGTAAATGGTATGGGATGACAATATTTTGGTGATATTGACCAGTCAATGATTCATGGGATTTATCAGCTTCCAAACTGTGAGTGCAGTATTTACATGGGTTATAAAATATATTGCTTCATATTATTCCATGGCTCTATAATGTTTTTATCTAATTTTTTATGAATTCAACTTATTTATTTTGCATTCTTACTGTATTTTCCCCTCCCTCCTCTTCTCCCATCCCTCCCACCTCCCGTCTTCTCCCATCCACTTCTCCTTTGTCTCTGTTCAGAAAGGGAATGACCTCCTCTTGTATTAAGGAACAGATTCCTAAAAGTCAGTTAAAAATTAGGAACAGTCATTGCTCCCACTGTTAGGATTCCCATAAGTAGACCAGGCTACACAACTGTCACACATAAGTGGCGAGCCCAGGTTAGTCCCATGTGGGCTCGTCTTCGTCCAGTCTCTGTGAGCTCCTACGAACCCAGGTTAGTTGATTCTGTGGGTTGCCTTGTGATGAACCTTGTCCCCACTGGTTCATACAATCCTTCCTCCCTCTCTTCATTTTTCACCATTCTCAGTTGTCAGATACTGTATAATATGGGAGACCGATTGTCATAATGCAGAAAGGTCAAAGGGTATTTGTTATCCACATAGAAATAAGATTGAGGGTTAAGATGACTCCCTGTTTTCTATCAATTTTAAGGATTAATTTTCCTTTGTAATTTCAACTGCAATATACAACTCACTATGAAATAAATAAAGCCAAACTACTACTTAAAGGTGTGATCTAGTAAGAAGTGCTTTCAATATGTAAATTATTAAATACATGATGTACTTTTTGATATTAAAGTGATTGTCAGTGAATAAATTCTTGAAGGAACAAGAGTTGAATGAGAAAATATGGGCATTGGATTTCAGTCTATCATATCTCATTGCTTGATTTTTCCAAGCTAAGCATCAGTGAGTGTTCACTGCCAAAGCCTTTCAAGGGGTGAAGGAAGTATTCCCTTGTGGACAGAAGTGTGTCTGTGAGGCCATGTTTTGAACTATTTTAGGACATGACATTAAGAACTTAGTTGTCACAGCATCAAGTGACATTCGTAGCTCTGAATCTTTGGAGCTCATTTACTTGACAATGTGGTTCTTTGTCTTTAAAATATCTTTGACAGACACGAAATTTACTTTCACAACATAACTGAATACTCATGGAGGGGAGCATGTTAATGCTTACACACAATTCTGCGTCCTTGTGGCTTTTTTTAGTTCATCTTTTTTTTTTTTTTTTTGTAATTTTGAAAAATGTGTAGTGCTGTTCTTATTTTCTGGAGTTCTATTTACTAGAATTTGGCATCATATGCACTTTAAAAGTTCTACTTATTTGGTGTGTATGTATGTGTGCCTGAGTGTATGAATGTGCACCACATGTATGCAGGAGCACATGGATGTCAGAAGAACCTTCGGATTTCTGGAACTAGCAGTGTTACAGATGTTGGCAAGCCACCATGGGCATGCTGGGAACTTAACTGTGGTCCTTTCGAAAAGCATCAAGTTCTCTTCGTTGCTGAGCCACCTCTCCAGCCTTTTATGTGCTCTTTTAATTCATAGGAAACAACACACATGGCTAAAGTATAGGTTTAGCTAGTGTTCAATAAAGACTTTGCTTTCTTACTCACACTTGGTAGAAAATTCCTACATAATGCCATAAAACTGTATAAATATGTGATACAGGAAAATATTTCCAGAAGCAATTTTACATATTTCAGAATGGCTTTTAGACCCAAACTACCAGGATTTATCATATTTAGTCATATATTATCTGAGAATTCACAGGCATGACACTTGAAACATTTTAAAATTGCATCTTGTTTTCTAACCAATGTTAGCATTGAAATCTCTATGTAGCCTATAAACATTTAGCTAAAATATTGCTAAGCATCTCTTTAAACTCAGGTTAAAAGAGTGAATAATTCATTTTGAGAAATATATTATGCACAGGTGCAATTTTTTTCAAGCATGTAGTGGGCACTGATCAAGAAGGGAATAGGGCTTCCATCTCTGGGTAGCTATAACTGGTCATTTCCAGCAACAAAACAAATGTTAGTTATTTGCCAAATGGAACAGATGGACATGAGAAGAACACTTTCAGCATTTTTCATTTGTGTCTCAGGTGACTGGATTTCTTCCTTACCTCAAGAAGAGTCCCAGGTTCTCTACATCCTTTCTAGAGAGGGAAGCTATGTTTTAAGTCCCATGGTGTTGCCAGGAAAACAAAAGTGTGCTAAAGATTGTGAACCATTTGGAGCATTTGTCTCTTCTGTCTGTATGGTGAATCATTATGAAATTCTGTAAAAATGCTGGGAGAAATGGAGAATATTCTAAGTTAATCTTTTTTCCGTTGTTTTAAAATTTTAATTTAGAATCAAGCTTGTTTCACATGTAATCACAGTTCCATCTCCCTCCCCTCTTCTCCTGTCACCCCCCTCTCAACCTTTATCCCATCCCCTTTCTGCTCCTCAGGGAGGGTGAGGCCTTCCATGGGGATCCTCAAAGTCTGTCATATTATTTGGAGCAGGGCCTAGGTCCTCCCCCATGTGTCTAGGCTGAGAGAGTATCCCTCTATGTGGAATGAGCTCCTAAAGTCCATTCATATACTAGGGACAAATACTGATAAAGGTACCTTCCAAAATCTACAGTGTCATTTAAAATATGAATATTTCTTCATTATATAGATTATGCACATAGTAAAACACTTGGCTAATAGATGGTGGACTATTGGTTGTTACTTTGCTGCAAGGAAGCAAGATGCCTGTCACTGTGTTCTGATATAGTTTTGTGTCTTTATATTTCTTACTCCACATTTTGAAATAATGAGCTTTAGCGTGTTCTATAAAAATACTGTTTGTGTGAGTGGATGGAAATAAAAAGATTCAGCATAGACTTTCAGAGAACCACAATTACAAGGTGTTACTCTGTGCTCTGTGTTAGTAGTTATTTCTAGATTGTATGGAATTCTGTTGCTCACTAATTCATTCTCCATTCATCCAATAAGGTCCTGGAGTGGGCAGTGTGTGTGTGTGTGTGTGTGTGTGTGTGTGTGTGTGTGTGTGTGTGTGTGTGTGTGTTTATTTTTTGGAGGGGATGCTGGGACAAGATCATACTTTGTACTCACTACAAAGGTCAGGTTGTCCTGCACCTTGGATACCCCTTTATTCTCCCAGGGTCTGGGGTCACAGGCCTACATTACCATGCCAAGCTCAAGTATAGTTTTCTTTTTTAGTTAGCATTTAATGCTTTTTGCCTAAAATTGAAAATAAATAATTACAGATGACTCACACTGAGGAAGGGTTTTTATAATTTAGTAATTCCCAATGCAGCACAAAAATAGCATATAGAGAATAATATTCTCAGTAGGCCACAAAATATGAGAGGGGAAAATAAAAGTAAAGAAAAGAGGTAGCACCAACTGGAGACCTTCTCTAGGAACACATGACCTGAGAGGGAGATTGTCGATCTAAGTACCATGGAACTTGTGTTAAAAACAGAAGTTCAGTTAGGCGAGGTGTGATGAAAGATGCCTTCAGTGCTAGGGCAGAGGAGGCAGAGGCCAAGGCAAGAAGATTTCTGGGAGTTCAAAGCCAGCCTGGTCAGTTTGTCCAGGATGCATTAGGGAAGCCCTATTAAACATTTTGTTTCCTCTTTGATGATGTGAAATCAATGAATCATATCCTGACATTATTTAAGATTAGAATGGAAGAATATGCTTCTTTTTCTTCCTTACGAGGATGAGGATTGTGGCTGTGATTCCAACTGTTTTGTGATGAATGCATGCATTATGGTGATGCCATTAATGACTACTATGTCTGCCAATGTGCTTTTGCCCACTCCCGGTCAACATCCATTTTACCTAAGCTTAGTAACTCTGCTGTGTGGATCCACTTGCATTCATTTTTATTGGTATTTTAATAAGCTGACCTCCCCCAATACCATTTCCCTCTTAGCACCAGTGTAATGCATAGTTCCTTTGTAATGTTACTGAAATTCCTAAACATGTTTTCCCTCGCATGCCACATGTTCCCCTGTGGTCTCCAGTTTCTTTATGAAGCTGACATGAGTATTTATATAACCATTTTTAAAAGTAGTTCCCTCTCAAGGCATAATTTCAGTAATCAAAGACGTTTAAAAGTGACATGTAGTTATTTGGATTCTTTTATGGGCAAGGCCCACAAAAATATGTTTGTTTGCTGATGTACTTTCAGAGTTGTCCTGCAAGGTTGCTCATGTTTTACATATAATGTTTTAGAGGCTCAGTAGGACTGATCCACTTGTCTGTTAGAGAAGGCCTAGCAAGTGGCAAACTGAAAGCTTAAAGTCTGTATGACTCCAAGAGCGTTTATTTCTGACCCACTAGACTGGTCTCATATCATCCTATATTCGAGGATTGCATTACTTACAAAATCTGCTCCTCCATTTACACTGACTACTGTTTATTTTAATGCCTAATGAAACATATGTTGTTACATCCATGTGTCTCCAAATCCAATGGCCACAGGTAACGTTTAAAAAATGCAATTTGATAACACTTGTTACCTTGGCTAAAGCCAGCTAATGTGACAACATTAGCTCCCATGTTTGGTGTTGTAGTACAAAATTATTGAATCAGGACGAGGAAGAATCCATAACCAGTTCTGGTTTGAAATAGAAAGTAAACCAAAACTATTGTATCCTTTAAATATTACCCATTCCTCTCCTGCACCTCAAAAGATTAATGACAGGAGGAGGTAACTGCTTGTATTTTACTGGAAGATTTGATGATCCAGTGGTTCTTCACTTGCAATGGAGTTACCTTATCAGCCAGAATGAGCTCCTTGGCAGAAAGAAGGTAATGGGAATTGTGGAGTAGAGTGAATGTTATCTAAAACAGTGGTTTCCTAAAGCAGTAAAACCAAATGGGAAAAGAGGAGAAGAAGGAGAGGGAGAAGGGGAAGGGAAAAGGAAAAGAGGGATATGAAAAGGAAAAGAAGAAGAAGAGGAGGAGGAGTAGAAGGAAGAGGAGGAGAAGAAAGAGGAGGAGGTAGAGGTGGATGAGGAAGAGGAAGTGGAGGAGGAGGAGGATGAGGAGGAGGAAGATGAGGAGAAGGAAGAGGAGGTGGTAGAGGTGGAGGAGGGGGAGGAGGAGGAAGAAGAGGTGGAGGAGGAGGAGAAGGAGGAGGAGGAAAAGGAAGAGGAGGAGGTAGAGGAGGAGGAGTAGGAGGAAGAGGAGGTGGAGGAGGAGGAAGAGGAGGAAGTTGAGGTGGAGGAGGAGGAGTAGGAGGAAGAGGAGGTGGAGGAGGGGGAGGAGGAAGAGGAGGTGGAGTAGGAGGAAGAGGAAGAGGAGGAGGAGAAGGAAGAGAAGGAGGAGGAGGAGAAGGAAGAGAAGGAGGAGGAGGAGGAGGAGGAGGAAGAAGAATTCTTTAATATCAAGTTGTCTGTCTTTAGGATTCTGCCTTTAAAATCTGGGTCTGAGATGCAAAAAGAATCAGAAAATTATTAGGTTTAATTAGTTCAGCAAGTAAATACACAGTAGTGCCAACTTTCCAGGCTATCACAGCAACAACACAGCTGTAAACCACAAATATCGACTTTCTGGGTAGGTTAGAGGGACCACGGGGCAGCTTTTAACATCCTGAAGCCCCTCTAGTGTCTGAAGCTTCGTCTCTTTACTCCGTCTTTCTCCTGGGCTCATGTGGCCGTGGAATTTCGATTTCTTTTTCTAAATCATCACTACATAAACCCTAGCTATCTGTCCATGAGACCTCATTTCATTTCTTTGGTAGCTTATGTATAAATGCAATCACATTTATTTTGAGGTATGTGCCATTAGAGATTCAGCATATGACCTTTGCACCATTGGTGGATAAAAGTCAGTAAGGAGCAGTAACATTCCTAAGCAGTGTAGGACATCCAGGACAAATGATGTAGGCTTTCGAGGGATTTGAGCTCTATATAGGTATGTGTCCAGCAACTATGGGACTATTTGTTTCCTGGTGTATTGTCCCCACCTCCCTCGTGGTACTTAAAGAAAAACTACCTCGTGTGAATAGTTGGGCAAGTATTCTCTCCACATACTGTTGATACGAAGAGAGCACTTTTCTTATTAGGGAGTGTAATTATTTCATCAAGTCAAGTCTGTGTACCTGAGCCCCTGAAAAAACAGTTCAGTGAGAGCATATGATTAAGGACAGAATTAATGGAAAAGTAAATTTAATTAGAGAATAATATGAATCCAGGTTTTTAGGTGGGAAGTTGAAGGTGTTAGGAAGCAATGTAAAAGTGTGCGCTCTGAGGAAGGAATGGGTCTTTAGACTTCTCTTACAGGAGAAGATTTGTGGCGGCAGAAGTAAAAGTGGACATATCTGGAGAAGTTCTTGTGCTATTGTGTTTAATCATGAGTGATGCTGTAGTTGGCGGCTCGAAGAAAGTAAAGCTATCAAGGAAGCTGGAGGTTACACAACCGCATTAACTCTGAGGGCAAAACTATTTTAAAGAAACCTTCCTGGCATGAGAAGACTTGTTTTTACAGTGAGGATGTCTCCATTTCCCTCATGGTACTTAAAGAAGGACAATCTCACATGAATGGTTGGGCAAGTATTCTCTTCCCATTCCCATTAGAAGCTGTTCATACAAAGAAAGCACTCTTTTGTATCTGAATATGTTATTTTCATCAAGTCTGTGTACCAGAGAGATCCTGGCAGAAAAAAAACACATTAAAAAAATCTAAAAAGTATATGAAGAAATTTTTAATACTACCAATAACTGAGGCAATGTAAATTAAAAGTGTAATGATACCTGTTGTGGTTTTGATTATCAAAAGAAGCCATGAATTTGAAGGAGAGAAGGGAAGGGTACATGAGAGGATTTGAGGGAGGAAAGGGAGAAATACTGTAATTAAATTATAATCTCAATTGCAAGGGTAGCAAATGCTAGTGAAAACATAGAAACAGAATAATACTTGTGCACTATCGATGGAGTGAAATTTAGTGCAGTCACTGTAGAAAACAGAATGAGGAAGATTCAAATATTAAAAAAAAATGGTGCTGTCATATAATCCAGCAATATCTCTTGGATTTATATAATTACACTTTTGTGTACATTCCCAAAGATCGGTGTATTGAATAGGTATACACTTTCATTTCTACTGAAGCATTATCCAAAATAACAATGGAAGCAATCTTAGTGTCCAATGATTGATGAAATCATTATAGGGGATGTGAGTGAATGAAACACACACACACACACACACACACACACACACACACACACACACATACCTTGTTAGATGTAAACAAATCATGTTAATTGAGACTATGGATTAATATAGAGGATACTACATTAAGCAGAATAAGGCAGTTACGGATAATAAATACTCTATAGTCTCATTTATTTTTGAACAAATAAAAGTCAATCTCAGAAGCAAATAGTATGGTTGAGTCCAGGAAATGAGGGTCAAGGGCCCGAAACTTCACTTTTTCAGGGGTAGTAAGATCTGGAGCACTAATATGTAGCACTGTGGACATAGGTAATGTAGTATGCTGTAATATAGAAACTATAAAGATAGTAGGATGTAGACACGCAGCCCCCTTAAAAAGGTAACTCAGAAGTTTATCATATGTTAATTATCTCGAGTATCACAACTGTTTCACAGTGTGTATCCAACCATTATATTGCACACTTACAAATACATGTAATTATTATGAGACAGCTATCCTTCAGTACCACTGGGACCATGGGAAGCAAAAACCTTATTAAGATAAAATTCAGTTTTCTATTTGAAGAGTTTATGCAAACATTTAATTTATTACAGTGTTAATAGAAGGGAAGAATTTAAGCAGCAAAATCATGTTCACAGCTGTCGAGCACAGATCAAAGCTGCTGTTTTTCAGGTAACAGTTTGAGTTTCTTTGTGTGGTGTTTCACATAAATCTCATGATACTCCCTAAGTAAAGCCGAAGATTCACTCCTTGCATGAAGTTCTTTTCTTTAGAATATTAAGTTGGGGAACCAGTGATAGCTATTTTTGCATTAAAAGTGTAATTTGAGAGTGTCAAATTATTTTTTCATTTTTTACTTATTAATACTAATTTAAGCACTGGATTGTATTTGAGGCTAAAAAAATTAATGTTATAATGTTAGAAATGTTATCATGATTTGCCCCTTTGCCCTAAAAATATAATTGGTTTTACATCTTTTTAGGTTATACCCCAAAAGACCCTGACTGATGAGGTACATGCATAGTAACTTTTGGTAGATGATTTGGAAGTTTTAATGGAAATAATGAAAGACTTTAACTGATGTAGTACTTGACAGAAATCTACCTGTTGGGCGTTTCTCAGTCGATTTTAAGTAACTACCAGATGAGAAACATTCTGTGACAACATTCTATACATAAACATGTGAGTGAGTAGAGTTAGCATTGTGCTTCTATCCCATTCTCCATTCCAACTTTACATGCATACACACGCATGCATTCTAATACAACGGTTCTAAATGGCAGTTGTCATTCTCTATACAATATGTTGTTTTTTGGTTCTTTTCATCTTCTGTTACTCCTTAGTAGTTGGAAACTAGTATAGTGTTTTTGGAAATTAATTCAGCCACTCTTCTCATGAAAAACACGTAAAGACAAAGTCCGTATTAAAGATGATCTATGGCTACCACATGAGAGTGAGTATATCTCTAAAGTTAACAATACTGGACTGGTGGTCTGTATGTCACGGTAGATATTCTGGTAATTTTATAGTAAATCTTACTTATTGTAGTCTTATAATTGTACAGACAATAAATCTATACTCTTTATATGCATGCATCCATGGAAGATACAAATGTATTTTTATTTTTCAAGTCATTTATATATATTCTATAATTTGTACTCATTGATACATTGCACATTTTAAACATCCGTATTTAATGCTTAAAACTGATTTTTCTCTTTATTAAAAAATTATAGCAAACATAAAGCATAACTTACCAAACCTATCAGTCCAAAATACTCTGAACTTGAACTTCTAAAAGATTGGGCTCACCATTCACAATAGGAGCTGTGGAGCTTCACGCTGAATTTTATACTTTTCTCACTCAAATATAGTTAGGTCTCTCAAAAATCGAGATTTAAAATTTCTGTTTGTTGGGAGGATTGAGTTCCTTGCTAATGCTACACAGATGCTCTGCCACTGAGCCTTACCCATGCCCTCTCCAACATGGCCTGTCCTTACATCACTACAGGTCTCAGTGCCACTAGTCCAGTGAGAGTTTCATTCAAAAAATGATCTTTCACTGGCCTCCGGGAAAAAAAAATAGAATAAAGTGAGAAAGCCACTTTGCTGTAAAAGTATTTGTGTAAGCACTTACTAGTCTAAATAGAAGTAAAGCCTGTATCACTTGCTGTTTTGGTTCACTCCCTTTACTGGCATGGAAAATTGCAGGAAATTGATACGCACTATATTTGCTTTATTCAATAACAGAAACCTACTGTAAGGCCATGATCCAGTGAAAATTAGCAGTTCGATATTTCGTATTACATCTGACATTCGTTCTGATATTTGTTAATTGCTTTTCTTCAACTTCCATGAACCGTACTATGAGAATGCATACCACAACAGCTAGTTCTATATACCCAAGGTGTGCTCCACTCTGGTGTAATCCCCACATTATTTATCTAAGTCTTCAAAGTAACAATGTAGTTTTTTAAACCTATTTTTCAACATTTCATGATTACCAATGTAAATTTCGGTCTAATAAGCAAATACCAGGTTATGTCCAGGTCATCGCCTGCTATATTTGCAAAGTTTCTGAAAGGTGACTGTCTTATGAATCCTGTATCTCACACAATGGAACAGAAAAGATTAGGTCATTTACTCAGTTCATTTAGCAGATAGCAGAGCAGAAATTTGAAAATGTACTGGCTTACTTACCTCTGTCTTGCAGATGACACACCATAATAAGCCATGCTTCAGAGTCACTGTTACCTTAAGATCACAGGAATTGGAGTCCCAATTAGAGCTCCGAGAGTCACTGAGTTAATTCTCTAACAACTGTCCTTGATTGGAAATGCACAGCTACCAGCTTTCCAGTCATAACTTGGACAAGGTCCTAGAACGTTCTATTGAGTGTTTGGTTGTTTAAATGGCTACAGCAACTTGCCTGTCTTCTCCCTCAAGCTGCTGAATAGTAATGTAATTACGTCCAGCCCTTACATTTTGCCTCCTTCCCTTGTGTTCTTTATCATTTGCTGATTGGATTACAATGTCAATGATTAACATGCATAGTTTCCCCTCTCTAAGCAATAAAGCTAGTCTCTGTTCCATGTTTGATGACGGTTGCTGGGTTAATCCACTAACTGTCTGTACCTTGATTCAGAATTATACATTGATGAATGATGATGAGTTCCATGAAATTCAGGAAATAGCTTGTTGTCTGACACCAAGATATGTTATGATTTGATATGGCTGTGCATAAATGTTTGCACTCAATCATGACTGTAGGAAAATAGGTTTAGGGTGTAGAAAAAGGGAAGATGTGGAGCAGGCAATCATCCCAAGGGGAGAATCTGTGGACTGTGTAATAATCTTAATAATGTAACAAAACATTAGTGTTTATCTACTGCCCAGCAATACTCCAAGCACACCCCATGCTTTATGGAATCCTGGTTCCTCAGTAACCAAGGAGGAAATTGAGGCATAGAAAAGAGCACAACAATAGAGTAGCAAATGATGTGTAGCAACCTGGACAGTTCCATTTTATGTGTTCACTTTACCCTTGGGAGTGCTACCCTTTGAGGGACTCCTGTGAACGAAATCCTGTGCTGAGTGAGTAAAAGGAGTAGAGCTTATCAGTATGGGGGTTGACAGCACAACTCTTAATGAATCTTGATGCACATGTCATATAAATCATGCTTTCTATCAGTCTCAGTGTTTCCCAATAAATAAATGGAAATTTTATTATATTACATTGCATCCCATGTATTTTATTTTTTTACACGAAATGCTCCATTTTATCCTGTTGAAGATGATAGTTCAATCTTCTGTTTTTGTGCTTTATATTTTCAAGACAGTTCCCTACTGTTGAGAAATCATTAAATTTGCCCATGTTTCCTAGTTTTGATTAAAACACAAAGAGCCCTCAAAAAAAAAAAAAAACCCAAACATAAAACGATGACAGGGGACATGTAATAATTAGTAAAAGAACACCACACAGTAAACTTGGAACTGAAATCAAGAACAAAAATAATCAATGAGTTATAAATTTACCTGCATCATGCTGATTCTGGTCAAATAGTTTGAGGCATTGTTCAGAAAGTGTGGTTTTAATAATAGTAGCTGGAGCTGTTATTCAGGGTACAGGTAACACAGGTAAATAAAGTGCTTCTGAGCACTTGCATACAAGGGGAATCATCCCTTGAAAACAGGGCTGGTGTTTGCAACATTTCTCTAAAGCACTCTGAATCTTCGAAGATCAACGTTAAGACCAAAACTCTTCTTAATCATGTTTCCTCTGTTACCATTACATAATCTGAAAAGGTCTTATTGACAGTTTTTATTCTCAATCAGGTCATGTGAAGCTGTAGCTACCTAATACAGAAAGTTTCATTAGTCATAAGTAATAAGACATCCTTACTTACAGTCTTGTTCAAAACAAAACAAATTAAGAAGAACCCAAAATTTCCAAAGCTACTCAAAGGTGACCTTGGTGACAGGAATTGTGAAGTTCCCTTTCTAAGTTACTCTCAGTATAGAGATGTCATTCTTCCTGTGTGAAATCAGTGTTTTGAGAATAACAAATGGGGACTTTATTTGCAAATGTATGTTTTGAAAATATTCATCAGATCCCATGTAAAATACCCTCATTTAAAATTTTTTTATTTATTTTGAGTAAATACACTGTCTTAATTCTCAAAAAGAAATTGTGTAAGAGTGCTTACCTGTGTGTAAAAACATGTTAGAAACAATGTTTTATGAATTAGACATTTGTGGTGTAAAAGAGGCCGTTTTTTTCAAGTTTATTTATCCAGAGCTAGTTTTGAGCTCAGGGTGTCTTGTGTGCTCTACCAGTTTCTCTACTAACTCAGCTACACTGAAGCAACACTGTCTTTAAACAATAAAGTTTTCCAGTGGCTGGAAAGATGACTCAGTTAGTCAGAGAACACACTGCTCTTGCAGAACAGCAGAGTTCCGTTCCTAACATCCATGTCATGTGGCCTACAACTACCAATGACTCCCACACTCTGGGATCTAACATCCTCTGCTAATTTCAGTGAGCACCTATACTAACATGTACAAATGTCTACATATGCTCTTCTCTCAATGTTGCTTTCTGTCTCTGTCTTTCTCTCTCTCTCACACACACACACATTAAAATATTCCAAAATAAATTTTGGAATACATAAATACAAAATACATAAATTTTATGTATTTTCCAGTAAATTGACTTTGAGATATGTGATTAGATAATTACATTTGTGTTCTGTTCTAACTCTTCATGTATTCTAAAGCTCAACACTGACATATATGTGGGAAGTTATTTAAAGCAGTTATCTATCTTTGCAGTATGACTGCATGCATTGTATCTTGTTATTATAAAAATAATTCTTTCATAAATAAAGTATGAACTTTTTATTAATGTTATGGGAGCTGACTAAAGAAAAATGCTCAATAAAATTTAATAAAAACTGTTACTGATGTCTCCTGTTCTATTTCTACATCATTAATATTGTGATTTGTTTTGTCATTTGCTAATTTCCCTTGCTGGAGCTCTGGTCTGTTGCTATTGTCAATTGTTGCTACCTGCTCCTAATGCTGTAGGCCAGTTACTTGCAGAATATGCTAAATTAGGTCATAGAACAGTTGTTACTCTTGGGTGGGAAAGATAAAATAAGATAATTAGGCCACATGCAAATCCAGTTTGAGTAATGAAAACTGATCAGTAGTGCATAAGAAATTTGCATATTTACATGTAAAACTGATAATAGAAATAGTGCTATACTTTATGATCTCTCTAGATTGGTAGTATTTGTATGGGTTTATACAAATGGATGAAATGTGTCTTTGTGTTCTATAAAGTGTATAAACATTAAATGAGTAAAATATGATTATATATATGTCTTTATATTTATTAGGTACTCACATATATTTACTCCCAAAAGCTTAATTTTTCTAAATGTTTTGAAAATGACAGATACTAATTCGAAGATTTGAAAGAGTCAAATTTTATTTTATTTTATTTTACCACATTATTTTACCATAGTGGCCTTACAAAATTTGCATACCTGAATTGGGTTTGGAGATGGAGGTCAGTGGTAGAGCACTAGCTTAATACACCTAAATGATAAGAATTATTTGAGGCATTTGTATTAAATTTTACATCCTACCTCTTGTACTGGCACTACAAAGCTAGTAATCCTGTTAATGTTTGTCTGTGGTTTCCCCGGGGAGAAGGAAGATAGGAATAACTTTTTAAGAATGTCTTTAGCACAGTGGCCTCTTTTCTGCCAAGTCTGGTGTATGTTTTGACTTGCCTTTTTGTGCCTTTATTTTATTCTTTTAGTAGTTTTTTTTTTAATCTGTCTATGACCAGAGTTTACAAAGTGCTAATTCAGGGTTTGAGAGATGACTCACGGGTTAAGAGCAGGACTGCTCTTCCACAGGACCTGGGTTCAATTCCCAGCATCTACCTGGCACGTTACACCTGTCTTTACTTCCAGTTTCAGGAGATCCAAAGGCCATGATACAAACATCAGTGCACATAAAAATAAAGTAAATTAAAACAAAGTACTGATTTATTTGAATCCTGAATCAGACGGTCCCAAACAACAAGAAAATATAATGTGTGTCTTAGTCTTATTGGTATGGCTAGAAAACTATAATATGAGAGTAAATGTCATGTCTGTAATTTTAGACACCAAAAATGGAAAAACTGGCATTAACATTTGAATAATAAAATATTTATTGAAGCAGTCCTCAACACTAAACTAGAATTCTATTTATAAAAAATAAATTACAGCTTAAAGTTTATTATTCTGAACAATGTTAAAGACCTTATGTGACAAATAACCCTAAGGGGAATATGTACAGCAAACAGGTTTAGTTTGAATATTAAATATTTCTTAACTTTTCTATCCCACAATTTACATTCTCAGTTTTGTTTCTATAACTCTTTTCCTTTTCCTACTGCTGTCCTTTGTTGTTTCATTTTAGCAATGAGTCCATGAGACAGCTAATATTTTGTTCTCTTATTAAAAGGAGGCTTGTGTAAGACAAGATTTCTGGGACATACTATCCACATTAATTGCACAAAGAAAAAAAATGCACAAAATAAAAATGATTAATAAGATCTTTAACAGCAGTAAAACACAAATTCATGTATGTACATGTGATTGTTGCATGTGAGTATGGGTATGCTGCATATATTTCTTTTAAAGCAGTAACAAATACATAGGACAGACAACAGTGACAGCAAGAGAGACACAAAGTAAAATTTAGACCTTTCTTTCCATTCTTAGAAAAAACTAGGGTTGATTATTTACATAAAGACTTTATTTACACTCCCATGGTAACATTCAACAGGAAGTATTCAGTATATTGTATCATTTGAACTTCCTGTTTATACTGCACATATTTTTTCTCTTTTTCACTGATCCCAGGTTGTGGGATGGCTCTTCACTACCAGGGCAGGAGTTCATGACTCCCAGATAACTCCTACCAGTAACCAAAATCCTTGGATGCTGAAGACCATAGAGACAATGACCGTGGCTTCATTTAATCACTGCATATGCTAACATGTACTCACTGCTAGATGAGGCAGCCACCAAATCCGGTGAAAATTCCATGGAAATGATTTCTTAGACTGCACTGTTTAGAAATAAAATTATGTGCATGTTGAGTGTAGATCCACATCACAGGTCCACCTATTTTTAGCATTTTTCCAATAATATTACAATTGGTGGTAGGGCCCTTTATGTTTTTAAATTAGTTTATACATGACTACAGAGGGCTTATTTAATAGAGCTGCTATTAAGATTTAAAAGCTGGATGTATGTAGCATTTCAAAGGGGGCTCAGGATGACAGATCCTATAGAATTTTGGCAAGTGTTCTACAATGTCTTCTTATACATTTAGCTGAAAAATAAAATACAGTAGTTTTCTAAATAACACATATGATAAGCTAGTGAGGAAATGGGCTGAGCAATTTCAGTCCATGTGACATGACTGAAGAAATATGACTGGTTCTAAATGACTGTCTTACAATGTGTAAAGGAAGCATAACATCCCCCAATGAAGACACCAGAGTGAAAGGTCAAGAACTAGCATTTTAATATTTGTACAAGTGGAAGGTAGAATGGAGAGGTACAAATAAAGGATGCTAATGTGAAAGTATGTGGATGGGCTATGGGCAGAGATTGAGGGCAAGTCTGTCTTATACTGTTGAAAGGCCCAGTGTCTATACAGAATGAGGAAGACAAAGACACAGGATGCAGAGAATTCCTATGAGGGCATACTGCTTCCAGCTGTGGTAACGGGCTCCGTTCACCTGCATTGCCTGGGTAGAAAAGGCTCTTACTTAAATTTTTAACACCAATTTTATTGTAAACATTTAAAGCACAAATATTTATAATAAGATGGATTTGCATTTATAATGAAACAAAATACAAATCATATTGTAGGGTGTCAAAGAGATGGCTCAGAGGGTAAAAGTGTTTGCCACACAAACCCTAAAACCTGAGTTCAGTCCTTCCAATTCCCTGGAAGAATGAGTGGACAGAATACTGCAAATCGCCAGTTTTCCTTCTCTTACACAGTGTGCCATGAATGTCCACAGTTTCCTCCCCATATTAGTAACAAAATAATTTTAATTTTAAAATGATGCTATAAGAGCACACACGTCAGTTACTAAGGGTTGTAATGCTATAATTATGCATCAGTATTTCAATTTTCTTGTTTGGTTTTGAGGATGGCAAGAACATGTAAAGTCTACATATTTGGTAGACAAACCCTTTCAATTTCTTCATTTCTTTCAAAGCAATACACATAAGCCAGTGATTGCAGGAAGATGACCGTAGTGACTGAGGAAGTTACAGTTTTATTCTGTTTCAATTAATTTATATTTGAACAGGTGCCTATAAGCAGTTAGTGTCAGCTTGCACATCTCAGATACAAGCCAAGAGACTTGCACATCGTGTTATGCCCATTCTCACCATCATCAACCCATGTGATTTTCCCACATCTGGACAGACAGGCATGGTTGAGGACCCATGCTTGCTGTTCTTGGACTCTTGAAGTTAAGGTAAAACATCACACCTACAATGCTGACTGCTAGCACCTGTCAACCTCTGCTGGAAAAAACAGTGATTTTTTGTGTCTTAGCACTCTTAATCAGAAGCCAGCTCTTCAGTGAGTACAGCTTAGCCTCTGAGCTTGTGCAAATTCTCTGTATCATTGTGATGCAGATCTCAGCCTCAGTAGATAAGCTTTCAGAGCTGCCATCCACTTAGTGTGTCCTTGCTTCTCCATAAATAATCTTACCAGGCAAGCACATTGTGCATTTTAATTTGTATCTTAGTTCTTTTGAAATTGCTAAGGCGTTTAAATGGCAGGATTTCTTGGGAAAAGAATTGCAATTTCCCAAATAAAATTCATGTATAAAAACACCTTAGTGGCACCTTGCCTTGCCAGTGTGGTGGTGGCCACACCCTTTGGGCGTGGTTTCAGATGTAGACATGAACCACTGTAAAGGTAGAGGAGGGGCTGGCTCGTGTTCTCTTGGGTTGTGGAGAGCATCAGAAGGGAAAAGACTGCATCTTCTGGAGCAGGAAGACCTTTGTGGTTATTTACTTTTATTTATGAAAGTGCTTCCCTAACAAATACCTATTTATCAGTTATCTTGGGTCTGGTGTACTCATTTCAACCCCATCTTCAAAATACACGAAAAATTTCTTTTGTAAGCAACTTAATTTTGTAAGCAAGTCTCAGAATATCTAAACTAGATAGTATATGTTGGAAAGAAGTTAGTATTAACTTGTCTATACACATACAATTGTCTTAAACAAAACACTCAAAAGAGGACAAAGACAAATCGTCATGTATGAAGGAACTGGCTACATTTGATATTTCTTGGCTGGAACTCTAGTGGTACACTGCTTGTAAAGCAATTATGAGAAACAAATGATACTTTATTTTAAACTTAGGAACATAAGATATTTTATATTTATTCATATTGATCTCTATAATCAGTAGTTTTTTAGACTATGATCCCTATGCCTTGAGAACTCTCAAATATAGCTGTGAAACACGTTATGAAGTTACTTCCCAGTGGCTTTCCCTGGGATAAAATCTTCACGTCACAACCAAACTTTTCATGAATATTCCTAATTTTTAATGCCACATCTTAATCAGCATACCTAAAAATTGATGATTGGGACCAAAATATAGGTACTTTATAAGACAGTCCGTTCATTAACTTGTTCTCACTACTCATTCAATAGATAAGCCTTTTTTTAAAAAAGGTTTTATTTATTTTTTGTTCTATATATACATTGTGAGATTGTTAATCATGGTCATTATGAGACCCACTACCGTGGGTTTTTTGTTTGTTTGTTTTGTTTTTTTTTAAATAAAGGGACAACATTTAAAACTTTTCTCTTAGTAGGTTCCAAATATACAGTTTGTTTTAACAAGTTTTCTGGGGAAAAAAAGGAAGTCTCTTTAGAAGAAATTTTGGAAGATTTAACTTTACACCTGTGAAAATTAGAGGCTGCAAGTTTCAGTGCTTCCTAGTGAGTCATGGGTTATTCACAAAACTCACGACACAATCCAAGCCAATAGCTGAAATGATGACAGGATAAGTGATGTACGGGCCTTTGTAGTTGGTGGCAACAGGCCAAGGCTTGCTTTGCTGTCCGGAGCAGCATTGTTCAGGCAATATTCTGAAGAACAATAGCATTCGGTATATATCATCAGATTGAAAATGCCACTGAGTGTAAGATGTGCTAGTATTTTCGAAGGTGAAATATACTATTGAGTCAACAGTGCCATACTTTCAACTTTGTTATGTTATGTTGTGTTATGTTATGGTCTCACAGTCTAGTTTACCTAGTTAATTGTGATAAATAAATGCTACCCCCCAGCATCCCTTGTTTTTGTTTTATTTGTTTAATGCTATAGACTGAGATCAGAAAAGACCTGCATGCCCTACAGGGTAAGAATTCCAGCAGAATTTCACTCCCTCTTGAGAATGATTCTAACTCCAAGTCTGATTCAGAGACCCACTCCCCTGAGCTCCCACAATGTGTGTGCAGAGCCACTGAAGCTTATCTCAGCAGTCGATTTATTGATCTTCTGTACCACTGCATAATTTCCAGAGCTCTGAGGACATCTGATAGCTTTTTGCAAGCTTGTAGCACAGTCTCCAGTATGCTGGTTGGTGCTAAATGACTCTGATGAATGAACAATAAACAAAGGGGCTGGTGATATAGTAGCAACAATACCAAGTGACGGTTTTCCTTTAAAATTCCTCAGAGAATGACTAACAGGATGATTTCCCCAGAATAATGCTTACAGCAATAATAATTACATCGAAACCTGAAAGTTTTATTGCTTGCATTTGAATGATGCAATGACAAATTAAAGTTTGAAGTTAAATTATACCGATCCTAAATAATATAAAGTATAGGCAAGAAAAGCTGAGGTCATTAAATTTATGACTTTTCTGGGTTGTGTTTGTGGAATAATGTGTTTGCTTAATTTCACTACTCTTACATAGTAAATTTATCTTGGATAAATGGTGTGTGTGTGTGTGTAATTTAACACAGTGTAAAGGAAGCAAATTTATTGCAAGGTAAATAAAAGATGATGAATGGTGTGTCACTCTATTATTGAATAATAAGGAATAAAACAATTTGAAAGTTAGTAATTAAAAGTAGAACACAGATGGTAAATAAATAAGGTTATTGGGATCAGAATATTGTCACTTGCTTCTGAAAGCAATGACGCCAGAAGACAGAGTAGACAAAAATTAATTATAAGAGATTGATCAGATGGTCTTCCTATGCATTTCCAATGGGGAAAAAAAAACAACAAATGAGGAAGTAGTTGTCTAAGCTTCAGTTAGTAACACCTACCAAGGTGCTTGGCTTTCCTAACTTAATCATATCAATGAAGATTTTATATAGGGTATTGGAAAGGTTTGTAAACCTTTACTTACATAGCTTGCAATGAACAAATTTGTACATGTGCTTTTTAACACTGCGTGGAATTATGCTTGATAACACATCAACTGCTCATATCTGTTTTATCATCTTGTGATATCACTCTTAGACAATCAATAGTCCTGAATTATATATATATATGTGTGTATGTATGCACATATATATAAAAGAAATGCACTTGTGCCTTATTTGTATATTCAATCTTGTAAACATAAAATATTGTTGGACAAATTAACTTGAAATTATGTAAAAGGTTTCGATTTTGCTGTAGATCAAAAGCATGTGTATGATGAGAATGAGGATGATGGTGATGAAATAGTGCTTATTTCTGTTTCAGTTAGAGCTCCTGATTCTGTAGCTCCAGATAGAGAAATTGGTGATCCTGGAAAACACTGACACAGTATTCCTCGTTTTATCAGGTTCTTATTAGATGATGCCAAATGATAATGGAAGAGAAATAAACTCATTTCTAAATTTCTTCCAGATTTTTATATTGTGAACACGTAAAAGCTTTATTGAGTTTCCATGTATTCCTATAATTTTACTAATTTGAAGAGCAGCCACTTATTGGAGTTTTTCTTCAGGGAGTTTTATAAAATTAATTTTCATTGGAGGCATGGTTCTTATTGGAGTTTTTCTTCAGGGAGTTTTATAAAATTAATTTTCATTGGAGGCATGGTTCTATTAACCAGAATGTAGATAGAAATAGTAAATAGTATCTGTCCATAATTGATTAATAGTTTATTATTGTGACTATTTTAAAAAATTTACTTTATTTTTCAAATATAATTTTCATATTAAAGTAGACTATACTATATTAATAAATATTTCCAAGTTGTATATCAATTAAACATTGCTACCAATAAATATACTTATATTACGTAAACTGAAATATATTTTGCTGAACACTTCAAAAATACTACTTCCAAGAATTTCAGGTGAGCAAAAATATAATTTTTCTTGTATTTCCTCTAATTATATGGTTGACTGTAAAAGAACAATAATCACTATTTCCTCACAGTAAATGGGTTTTGAGACTCATTAACCACCTTAGTTTTGCTTCAGCTATTAATCTGGGAAGGCATTTATTACTTTGCATATTGCAAAGCAATAGAAAATATCAGTTAATTAATTCCACTGGGAGATTTTGGTACCAACATAAACAACATTAAAAAAAAAAAAAAGAAAAGAAAAACAAGTTAACCTTATAGAGAAGTAGAAAGTTCTCTATATCCACTGTTCGCACAAGGAGGGTGAGAACCACACGGAAATATTATTTTCATGTCAATGAAGAGACTAACAGCTGAAATTCAGTTCTTCAAAGAAATGGAAGTGATAGACATAGCCTTTGACACAGAGGAAGTCAGCATACTATGCCTCTTAATTGTGTAGACTCGGGGGAAATCTTGAGCGCAAACTTGCTTAATTGATTACTGGTTATGAGTCCCTACATAAATTACTTCTCTGCTCCAAACCTGGATTTTGTGAACATAAATTACTTCTCTGCCCTAAACCTGGGTTTTGTCAACATAAAGTGGAATAAAATCGAAACACACCTGAAAGAGAATGTTCAAGGAATCAAGGTGCTACATGTAAAATGTTCTGAGTAGTAATAAATATCCTATCTGAATTATTAGTGTAAGAGGTCCAAGGTATGTAACTATGCTGCTCCTCCATCTTGTCATAACACGAAAAGAAATCTAAAACTTAAGGGAAATACATCTATTGTGATTTAAGATCCAAAGACAGGGATATGGGATTGCAGGTAAATGTACCTACTATGGGATGTGACTACAGCTTAACTTTAAAGTCTGTAGACAAATATCATGTTTCATACTTGACCTTTAGTACCTTTTTTGAATATCTATTATTTATTGAGTGTCCTTTATATGATCAAGCTTCTGTGGCTATTTTAGACTTTCTTCAGTCAAGTGAATTGTATGCCTGTTATGAAAGATAAGTAAGTAAACACTGCCTGTCCATCTGTGTGACAGGAAAATTGGCATCAATCTCCTCATTACTTTTTAAAGGAATATGAAACTTGTTTATTTCTAAAATAATGTTTTATAAAATATAAGTGTTATGGGGAGGTAAAATATTATGCTTGCAACAGGTAAGGTAAAATTCTATTACAAATATAGATGAATGCACCCATGTATATTAATTAAATTATCAATTATTTATTGAACACCTGAGATGTTTATTCTTATGTTATATCAACATCTATTATGTAATTAACTTCATTTATTCAGGAACATATTTCTCAGCTCTTGTCTGTTGCATTGGAACGCACACGCAAACTCGACATGGCTTGATGTCAGACATGGATGGAATTACAAAGTGATGAATGACATAATATAACTGCAACAGTATCACTTAGAAACCTGGGAATGGAGCTACATCATCATATCTGAGAATTTTAACAGAGTTCTCTCAAATCTCTGATAGCTAAATTTGTGTGGCATACATACAAAACAATTCATCTCACTCCGCTGAAATGACTGAGATGACACAGTTGGTAAAAGAGCTTGTCATGAAAGCATGAGGACCTGAGGTTTTTTTTTTTTTTTCTTCCAGGATCTAGGCAGAAAGAGCCAGGTATGACAGCACCTGCCTGTAATCCTAGCTTCGCTAAGGTTGAGTCTAGAGGATTCCAGTAGCTTGCTGGCCAGTTCACCTTGCAGAATTAGTTCATTGAAAAAACCTGTCTCAAATAACCAAGGTATAGAGCAATAGAGGAAGCTCCCTGACAGCAGCCATTTGGCTTTTGTGTATGCTACAAAGACACATGTACCAGCACATTCAGATACATGCTCACAGACATGCATGTGTACAAACAGGAACACACAAGAATGTACACACAGAAACCTGTAGATACACAGATGCACATAAAGAGTGTTTTTTTTAAACAAACAAACAAACAAACAAAAAACGGAAAAAAAATGGTGCTATGACTGTCATTCACACCAGAACCTTGTTCAAACTAGGCCTCCAAAAGAGCATGGTTCAACCTTGGATACCAGAAAAGCCATTAATGTAGTGCTGTGATGGGGAATGTTTGGTATATGTTTGTCTTATTGGTTGTGAAAGACCTGGAGAATGTGGATCCTCACACCCTGATCAGGAAAGGCGCCCCCACCAAATCACTCACAAGAAGCAGTCTTGATGAAACAGCATGAGGTGTTTTATATTCCAAGTGCACTGGGGTCCCCAGCCATACTCCATGTGGGGGTAGAGGACTGGGAACCCTGGGTACAGAATTGAGACAGCTTTTATAGGGTTACAACAATACCAGCACATCATAAACCAATCATCTCATAGCATCCAGTGTGGACCAATCAATTTAAACTATCCAAGCTCGCCCTTAGCCCAGAAAGTCTGCTTTGGCTCCCAGGTGGGGTGACAAGGCTCATTTCCTGTGTTCATTCACTCACAGGTGCGGTCATAAACAAAGAATGTGACCTTTTGCCTACTCACTGCCAGGGGACAAGGTCTGGGATTTAAACTTCTAGTTTACTGGAGTCAGTGGAGAGTTACGCTAAATTTTTCCATCCTTACAGTTGATGAATAAAACAGTGTTGCTAATACCGCAGCAAGAAAGGTGGAAGAGGATAGGAGGGTTCTGGGAAGTGTAGGCAGAGAGGAGATTATGGAAGTGACTTGGCTGGGCCGAAACTGCCTCTAGCTAGCCATAGAGATTTGGAGGTCTGTACAGACAGGCAGGAAGTGATGTGGCAGATTAGGATTAAGCGGAGCAGAACAGGAAATCTCTTTCCTCTCTCTGTACACTTTTAGCACTCACCATGTGAGCCCCCAAAGGAGTTAGAGGTCTGGACCCTCTCTCAGGTAAGAGAAGACCACGTAGAAACACTTAGATTGATAGAAATGAGTTACTATATAAGGCAGAGTTAGCCAATAAGAAACGCTAGTAACCATCAAGCATTGCGTAATTAATGCAAGTCTCTGTGTGTTATTTAGGGCTGACAGGGCTGGCAGGAAAGTGCTTGTAACAGTGTTGTTACTTCCCTCAGAGAATTTACATATTAAAATAAGTTCTATCTTGAAACTTCAAATAGGAATATTTTCCTCTTTTACCTTTCCTTTCATTACTTCTTCTCTCCTTCCATCTCTGTTTCATTTTGATGTGTTTTACATTATTAGAATACAACTTGAATTTTTTTTTTTTTTGCCAATGACTTAGTTTAGGAAGGTGTTATCTCCTTTTCCTTCAGCTTTTGTTGTTTATTTAAAATGAGATCAAGTCCAGGAAGGACATTGTTCTCTTTAGTGGCAGTCAAGGATGCAGGGAAGAATGAGCAAAGGTGGACACAAAAGAAAGAAATGCTTGCTGTAATGAAAGGGAGAAGAGCTGGGGGCTCAGTAGTTAAAAACAGTCACTGCTCTTGCAGAGCTCCTAACACTTTCTTCAGTTGACCTGTAATGGCCTGTAACTTCAGTTCCTAGAGATCCAATGTCCTCTGCTGGCCTTTGTTGTCCCACCTGATGCAGGTGAACTCAGGCAGGCACACATGCACATACATAAAAGTAAACAGATAAATGACTATTTGTTTTAAAACAGAGAAGAGCTAAGCATTCATATGCAGAAAGAATTTCAGATCAGGGTGTTGCACCATGAACTTGTGATTGAACAAAGAAGTCCTTGTCTTAATCTACACAATGCAACAGTTTTTAGTAGTACTTATAAGTGGGTAAGTGTTTGACTACAGCAGTTTAAAATTGAATGGTGAGTGAGAGGGCCCCGTCTTGGTGAAGTACATGGGCTCTGCGAACCCCCTGATCTGTATAGCTTATAAGCATGTATGTCAGTGGTATAAGGTTATTGTTCAAGACATATTTCTGAAATGAGTAAATGAATGACAAGCATCATTATAAATTGTGTGCTGGAGAGATGACATGGAAAGAGCACTTGCTATTGTTTCAGACAACCTAGGATTGGTACCTAGCACCTACATGGCAACTCACAACTGCCTGTAACTCCAGTTTAAGGGATTCCTGTGTATTTTTCTGGCCTCTCTGGGCACAAGGCACTACACACACATACACACACACACACACACACACACACACACACACACACACACACGTGCAGGTAAACACTCATACATATAAAATGAAACTAAATCTTTAAAGATTTTTATAATTGATGTGGTCAAGAAAATATGGTCTCAGATTTTCCATCACTTTTTCTGCTTAGTATTTGCAATTCATAGATATTAAAGGAATGTTGTGACTTGCCCCTTGCTTGTTCTTCTATCTGTAGTTCCACTTCTTAGATGACAGTTTATATTGGGTGAGCATTGTGCTGCATTTCTAAGTCAAGATTCAGGTATCCAGAACTTAGGGTCCACCTCCATACATGTCCAATCTCCCTTTTTTGCTATGCTATTCCTCTCTATAGTAGATCAGTGAGTGCCTAGTTTTAAGAGTATGGAGTAGACACAACTGTATTTTTAGATATTGGTAACTAGATGTTGGAGCTAAAATTGTCTGTTATGCAGGACATTGCATTTTGAAGATAGGCTCCAGGGACTGTGGTGTGGGAAGTATAGAAAATGGCTTCAGGGTGGAAACAGAAGCAAACACCCGCAACTAAACACTGAACCAAACTGGAATCCAGGTGCAGAGAAAGGGAGGACAAGACCAGGCTGCAGAAACAGATAGAGACAGCTGACCTGAACAAGGAGGAGCTAATGGGCCCCCAGACTGATTGCTGGGAAACCAGCATGGGACTGACTCAGACCCCCTGAACATGGGTCTCAGCTAGAAGGCCTGAGCAGTCTAAAGGTCCTCATACAGTGGAACCAGGATGTATCCCTGGTGCACAAAAGGACCTTGCAGACACATCTCCTGTGGAGGGATACTCCCTTAACCTAGAGACAGGAGAAAAGTCCTAGTCCCTACTCCTAATGACTGGACAGGTTTAGATGACCCTTCTTGGAAGGCACCATTCTACATGTGGAGTGTTGGGGGATGGGAGGGGATGGTGGTTGGGCTGCATTGAGAGTGGGAGGGAGAGTGGGATCGATATGTAAGATAAAAAATTAATTAATTAAAAATGGCCTTTTAACTAATTAAAAAGTGATGTGTACACTGTGTGGCAATGGACTCCAGTGAGCTAGATGAGGAGAATAAGGTAATGGACTCCATGAAGAAATGTAGACAATATGGCTATGGACTCTAAGGAACAAATTGTAGACATTTAAGGTCATGGGCTCCAGGGAGTGAAGCTTGGGAAATACTGTGTCACATTACTCATGGGGATAAATTAAAAGGCATGTACATAGGTGGAAAGCCAGTAACAGATTGAAGCCATGCTACTGCCAAAGTCAAATTCAGTGGGACGATGAATTTATTGGGGGTCACTTCTAGTAGTGTGGTTGAAGAGTGATTTGCAGGGACATGGATGAGTTAAGGGAAGCTGCCTCACCAAAATCCCACCAGAGCACAGGTGACAACACAATAAATCTGGAGTTTTGGAGCTTTCTGCATGATTTCCACAGACAGAGTTTATTCTCCTTTCAGTCTGTGTTTAAAATTTCCCGAGTCTTGAGGAGTTTCCTTCTGTGGCATGGTACTGTAATGTAGAGGAAATTGCTTTCTAACAGGTTCTAAGAAGCAAGGCATGGATAGCAAAGTCATGGGTTTCTGGTAGCAAGGTATGGACAGTAAGATGAAGGGCTGCAGGAAGTGGCATGTACATACTATAGTGATGTGCTATAGGGATACAGATGAGGGAATTACAGTGATGCACCCCAGAGATTGCGATGAGACTCGAGGAATGACGTGTACACATGTTGTGATGGGCAGTATGAAGCGAAATGTGAACGTTATGGTCATGGGATCTAGGAAGTGATGTGTAGAGATTGCAGTGATGAACGTTGATAGATGAGGTGTGAACATGCAGTGGGGGATAGTATGGTGATGGGCTCTGGGGAAAGAGGTGTGGAAGGACAGTGATAGGTACTCAGAAATGAGGTGTGCACAGTGTGGTCATGGGCTCCAAGAACTTAGGAGTGGGCTATATGGTGATTGGCTCCAGGGAGCAGACTCACACTGTTATCTCATATATTTGAAGAACTTTATGAAGATAGAAATTTGTTCTTAACCTAAGAAGGAATGCTTACTAAAAAGGTATATTTTGAGGTAATATGATATCATGTATCAATTCATATGTTGCTATATTAATTTGCAATTTTAAGATATCTAAGCATGAGTTTGTATATCCTCATTTAGAATCTAGCCTGGAGACTATTGTTATTAAAGATGATTCTGCCTTCCTCTATGAAAGCAGTTCTCAACCAAGGGAGGTCTTGACCCCTTTGGGGTTGCACATCAAATATTTTGCATGTCAGATATCTCATTACAATTCATAACAGTAGCAAAATTACAGTTATGAAGTAGCAACAAAATACTTTTAAGGCTCGGGGTCATCACAACACGAGGAACTGTATTAAAAGCTCACAACATCAGGGTTGAAAACCACTGCTTACTGCACCTACTGATGACAGCACCATCTACACAGCTGAAACTAGAAAGACATTATCCTTGCCTATTTTGCCTCTCCCTTACTTTCCAGGGAAAGGAAGTCTTAATCACTCTCTAACAAATTGTGCCATGAATTTTCCCATTCATTTTGCATCATCATTGTAGTCACCTCAGGGCACTCATGCCATTTCTGCCCTAAAAAATTGTTGCAAGAGCCTCTTAGCTGGACTTCTGTTTTTACACTGTCTAATCCTTTCTCTACATAGCAGTTAGTGATGATCTTTCAAAATGCAAATCAGATCATGTCACAAATTGGCTTGGTCCTTTAGCAGCTTTTCATTATACTTAGAACAAAATCCAAATCTTTCCAGTGGCTTCAAAGCCCAGCTTGGTTTGGCTTCAGCCCATCACTCCAACCTTGACATGCTGCCTCATGATGTTTCTGTCTCACCAACAGTGACTGGTGTAAACAGCAGCCTCATTTCTGTACAGAATATTGGTATGTTTTCCTTCTTGTCTGTCTCTGTATCTCTCTCTGTGAGCAAAAATTTCTCTTTGCTCTAGATACTACTTATTTCTTCTTACGTTTAACGATACTGATTTTATTATTTTTGTTATATATATGTGTAAATATATATATATATCCCCCCTCCCCCGGTATCACATAACACAGTCTAGAATGGAAGAAGTTGTTCTGTTGTTTTCCTGGTTACTATCAGTTTGTTTCTGTGGTAGGGAAACTCAATGAGGTCAGAGGCCAGAAGCCACACCTCCTCCTTCTCCACTCTGTCTTTGTTATTTATCACTCTCTGACACAAAGGTACACATGATATTAGTTTGAAGATATGATTGACTGTGGTGATCAGTTTTCCATTGCTCTAATACCCAGGACAATGAGATTATACAGTGAAATGTTTCTCTTGGCTCAAATATTTGTAGGTTTCACTCTGTGGATAGGAAAGATTTGGCACAGACAAGGAACTGAATGAGAAATAAAGGAGGCATGCATGGTCAATACCCTACCACTGCCACCATCAGCATCACCAAGGGCAGTATCCTGTATTCCACTCTGTAGGCTTGTGTACTTCGTTATACCTAATGTCCCTAGGTCCCATCTCTAAGACCAAGCTTTAACAGAGCCCTGAGGAACATTTCAAGATCAAAACTATAACATCACCTGAGAAGAAGTAAGAGGAAGCAGGGTTTTAGAAATTCTAACAAATTCAACAAATGAGTGATTCCTGTGAATACTAGCGTAAGAAATATAATGTTGCTTCTAATAAAAATATTCAAGCAGGAATTCTTATTTATTTAGATCAAGTGGTTGCCGTGTTTTGGGGGTAAGACCCTAGAGGTTGATGCATTTTACATTTGTCATAGAGACACTGGCCATATTTGGGCCTCCACATTCAAGCTCAGGCATGTGCTTCCGGTCACACAGATGAGCCCATATGTTTCTGTGTTGCCACATTACTTTTCTGTGTGTTGAAATGTCAAGACAAAAGACTCTTTCATTTAAACATTAGGTGACTGTCACTCTAAAATGTTGTGTAGGGTTGGTGCAGTGCTCTTCTGGCATCTGCCAAGTCTGGTGCTATGTTGTCTCCAACATTGCATAAAACTGGGCATAATGGTGCAGACCCATAGTCTAAAATCTCAGGAAATTGACAGAAAATAGTGGGAAGTTCAATGGTATTCTTGGCTACACAGTGAGATTGAGGTTTGCCTTGGATAAAGAATGAATTATAACGTTCTTACAATTTTTGCTAACTCAGTCATGTGGATAGGCTTATTTAGCACTGCCTGACAGATGTTTGATTTTAGGTAGTACCAAAATATATTATGTTTAAACAATATTTTCATGCAGGTTATGTGATTCTCTTCTATAATTGTTTCTTTATATATTTATTTTATGATGTTTTATCTGCCAGTCTTTTAGTACTATCTGAATAGAATTATGTGATGGCCTTTCCTTACTCAACTAGTCCTCATGGGTATCCTATTGTTGTAATAGGCTTACATAAGGTTTATAACAATTAATTACAATTATAATTGTTACAGATCATTAGGTGCCATAAATCAAACCTTCAGAGTCATCTTCATTCTTGTAATAATGACTTAGAATTTTCCGCTTTGATTTTAAAATCATTACTATCACTTATGCCACTTGTTTATTCTTGAAAAAACATTAGTCACATATTGTCATGTGTCTGCCAGGACCTTTTAAAAGATACCATATTACAGGAGCTATTCCCTGGGAAATGGAAACTGACAATCAGCTAGCCTCAATGTGTAGAGGGTAAGGGCTTCAATAGGTTGAATGTTTACCAATCAGGGAGGGACTGTTGGTGTACGCCACTGTTGTTGAACTTTCATTTGTCCTAAGATGCCATTTAAACTGAGATAGCAAGGATGAGCATAATGTATCAAAAGAAATGTGTAATAGTGATAGCTAATGGTGCAGTCAGAGAAAAGATCATTGTATAATCATGAAATAGAGATGCAAGACTCTCCAGTGTTACAGTATCTAAGCTCCAAGAAGGCAAGATAGGAGACTTTACACTGTATGAGAGCTCATATGAAAAATTAGCATCATAAGAGACATGAATATCTCTGCAGCCCAAAGATTCCATCATATGGGACTGAGTCCGCACAAGAGTCCTGAGAGTAAGATTCACATCAGAAAGAAAAGCTAGCCCTGAAATACATGTATTGGTTTAATCTGGAGTAAGATTTTCAATATTCAGAAGAAAATTGTCTAAGCTGCTACATGGAGGAACTCATCCATGATTGTCTCATGAGAGTGACAGGGTTTTTTTAAATTCATTTTTAAAGTTTAAATTAAAAGCAATCTTATTTGAAAGTGAGTGGTTTTACATTCTTTACCAAGGAGAACATTTGATAGATTTACACACACACACACACACACACACACACACACACACACACACACACACTTACACATACATACACTGTATCTAAGAATTTCTATACCATCACCATAGTTCCCAGTTCGGTCTGTAATTTCACATTAGCCATTCATTTATTCTGTAATTATCCCACTCATGCATAAAATCATTAATTTATTTAGCTGGGCAGTCATTCAATGCTAGCCATTGATGGGGCAGAATTTACCAAACAAAGATTATATTCAATTTATTTGAAGGCATTAAAATCTGAAACATAGTCTCTGTTCTTGGAAAGAATACTCTTGTAAGTCATGACCAGAGTGTACAGAAATGGCTCTGGGTACCTGGAAGGAACATAGGAACACTGCCTAAAAGAAGTAAACACACACACACACACACACACACACACAAAACAAAACACAAATCAGGATTTGAACATAGCACTGCGTAAAGAGCAAGCAACATCTACATTCACAGAGAAGAAACACATAACAGTGACAGTTGCCAGACTCTCACACAGCTTCAGCTAGGACAGAATTCGAAACTATTTGTTTCAGAATATTAACATTCCATTTGGAGTCTCGAGGCTCATTAACTATAAGAAGAGTGTATATTAACTCACAGCCCCGTTTTTACATTCCTACCAGAATTATTTATGTACCTATTCATATCTCCTACTAAATGTTAAGGTGACTCAAGTTTAAATTATGGGTAGTTGGTGAATAATGAAAGACTTTGGAGTCAAGAAAGAAAATGGATCTCAGAGGGGGAGAAAAATAGAAAAGTTTTCTGCAAATGAGTGTTGGGATATTTCCTACTATCTTCCTTTGTTTGTAATGTTATAACAGAATAGCTGAGACTATTTAGCTTTTAGCCAAAAAAATATCTCTATACAGGTTTGGAATCTAAGGAGTCCCAAATGAAATCTCTAGCAATAGTGTCTTGAACTTCACATGAAGGAAGTTGGGAAGACGAAGGAGGATTAAATTTATGGCCTGACTATGCAGGACTACCCACTCCTGAAAACCCTTTCCATAATGATAAGACAGAGCCATTTTAGCTATCTAGAGTTAGAAGATAAAGTTCCAGCACCTGTAAGTAGGCACCACCTATCTATACTGAGGCTCTGGAGAGTAATTTACAATATGTAAATCTATATGGGGAAATCTATACAAAAGTATCTGTCGAACATTGCTTACTTACAGAAGAAGCTGCAAGACACACAAGGTTTCGTGCACCCAGAGACAGTTGGGATAGGACTGGGGGCTCCTGCCTGGCTGTGACATTCCCTCCATGAAAAGGAAAACCAGTTAAGCAATTCTACTTGCAGAAATAAAACTGAAACCTAAGCAAAATGCAAGTGCAATACAATGTTAATGAACAACATGTACATATACTTTCATTTGAGTACATTCCAAATTATTTTCTGAAGTGGCTTACATATAAATAAGGAAGAAATAACTTGTATGCATCTAGGTAATACAATACAATCCATAAATCATAGGATTTGTCTTTAAGTATTAGTAGTGAGATCAGGCCACCTGACAACAGAATTCACTCAAATTTCTGATATCCAAATAAATAATGCAATCATTTATGCCAGTTTTCTTTTTGGAATTTTAAGCGCGCTTGTGTGTGTGTGTGTGTGTGTGTGTGTGTGTGTGTGTGTTATGTGTGTGTGTGAATGTGAATGAAAGGGCATGTGTGGGTGGATGTGTATGCGTGCATGTGTGTGCATGCGTGTGCGTGTGTGTGTGTGTGTGTGTGTGTGTGCATGTGTGTGTAAATGTGAATGAAAGTGTATGCATGACCCTGCATGCAGGTGGTGATTAGAGAACTTTTTGGGAAGTTAGGTCTCTCCTTGCATTGTGGATTCTGGGGAACAAACTCAAGTTGCCAAGATTTACCCACTAAGCAAATCTCAGCAGCCTGATTTTATATAATTTCATGTGGTATCTGATTTAATAACACTTGTTATTTTGATGAATAAGTTAGTTATTCTTTTTGAAATTTGTGAGTATAGCTATTGGTTTTATAATAATTATTTCAGAAAATTATGGAGTTAGATAGTCATTTAATTTGAATAAAGCCAATAGCAACAAACAAAGTAACAATAAAATAAAGGGCTTCCATATCTGAAAATCTAATATGCAAACAATTCTGATGGCGTCTGTGGATAAGGTGAAAAACAACTGTCAGTGTTTAAAACTTTATGTACTATCACATTTTCTGGTTACTCTTAAATATTCTGATGAAACAACACTTTCCTTTGTCAATATCTGTCCTCATGTAGGAAGCACTAAAGATGCTCACCTTGCTGTCACTGGCAGCTACAATTGTCAAGCATCTGCTTAACTTTATTGTGCTGATATCTTTATCTCTCTTCATTCTTACAATATTCCTGAGGATTTATTGTCATTTTGGAGAGGAAGAAACAGACTCTCATGGAGGACAGGTTGCTACCCAAGCCACCATCAAATTGTTCAGGTTTTACTTCATTCTATGGCTCTCTGTTTCCAAAGTCCATATTTTGAATTTCTGTGCCACACTGGAGTGTTGGCTCTGTATATTCATTTAAGACTTTATATTCTAGAACTTGTTAAGGTGGTTAAGATGATGGGGAGAGAAAGATGTACTAGCGTTACTAGATACTCTGGAAAAGATGGCAATTAAACACTAATACAGTGGTGGCCTGGGCATCTTCTTCATACTGTTTCCACCTAGGACCATCAAGAAAGGGCTTCATAGAAGCAGTCAAGCTTATGTGCAAATGTAAGGACATGGCAGGTGGGTAACTTAAGAAATGGGTGTTGATCTGAGAAAAGATTATGAATCCTAATATGACAAGGGAAAGTGTACCTAGAGTGACTGCTGTGAGAAGCCAAGTAGAGGGAAATCCAGGCAAACTTTTTAATATACTGTGTGGGCGTTATTCAAATCACATGGTACAACAAGTTCATAACATTTCCTTAGCTCCGTCGACACTGTTGGTGACCTTACAGTGTTAAAAGGCCAATCATACATTTTCTCTCTGATCACTGAGGATATCATTACATAGAGTGGCATGAACAGGATATACACTAGGAAAAAAGAGCAGTAAGGCAACAGCTGAGGTTGGATGCAACAGAATTTCTAAAAGACGTTTCTCTTTTAAAACATAGTGCTTTGGTTCAATGCCCTAAAGTAAATTCACCGAGTTCTGTTTTCCGACACACAAGATTGGGCTTATAGCTTTATCTGCAAATATCTCAGTGTATTGTGGCTTCTCTCTAAGATCACCAACCTCTCCAACTGCAGGTCTGCTGAGTGAGGAGAGGTCCAAAGAGCTCATGGTTCAACTGGGGCTCCTCTCCCTATACAGAAAGATACCGGGAGAGACCTGCATCAAAAAGCACCCTGCCATCACACACCTGGAACATAGGCATTCGGTGTCTGACAGTGATGATATTTCTGTTCATCAGGGAAAGAGCAGGTTAATCAGACACTGCCCTCCACAAGAGCAGCTCATAATTTGGGGAAAAGGAATAGCCAGTGCAGCCCTTCAGGACTTAAGCTAGTATAGACGTCAGACTCAAGTGCTAGAAGATTTAATTGTAAAACCAGAAAAGATAAGAGCCCCAATGCAAAATCTGGTGGCTCGTGACATGGACAAATATATTCAGGGAAAGATATCAGAGACCGAAAGAAAGGCTAAATGGACGAGCTTAAAATTGAAAAGTATTCTACCATGGAAATAACATCAATACTGAAAGAAAGCTAAACTGAAAATTGTTTTCAAATGAAGTGAGAGATGAATATTTCATGTGACCAATGAAATATTCAAATGTATCTATATTAGGTGATCTATAAAATGAGAATAACATGATAACCACATGCCATTTTTTCTATCTGGTCAAAGCTAGTTTTTAAAAGTTAATATTCAGTATTGTCCTGAAAGTGAACTGGACATTGGAATATTCTATTACATCGATATTAAATTAACATACTCTTTATAAATACAGTGGTATGTATAAAAAGTTTTAAAACATATATATTGAAGAATGCTGCATATACATAACCTAATGTACATTCATGAAATAATCATGTAATTCAGTGAAATGTTGTTTAGCAAAGACATTTTGTAGAGTATCAAAAAGATCAGCACAGTCAAAACAACTATGTCCCATTAGAAAGAAATTAAATACTATGAAATTGAGTGTCTCCCTTACTACTGCATTATGGGTGCACAGTATTAACACGTGGATACCATATGGACCATTAAAAAGTAATAGTGAACAAATATCTTAGTCAAGTGTAGGTTATTTATTTCTTTTCTTCACTTCAGTGTTTATTTTTGATGCATTTTCATATTCAGGAAAAGGAAATCATGGTTTTATAGGAGAAAGGTAGCTGCATTTGTTAGAGATGCTTACTGTGAGGCCGGGTTTGGGGGTCATTCTCTTAACACTATGTTACGGATATAAGGGATATAAACTTTAAACACAAAGGTTTACTTTACTTTGGCAACCAGGCAATGTGACCTAGGAGTGCACCTGTAAGTGTCTACCAAGAGAAAAGGAGTGGTCTTGGTTGCCCTCATATCATCACTTCACTCATCCTGTCACTCAGTTTCCTGTGAACTTCTCTTTGTCTTAGTCATCCTCATTGCTTATGAAGTCCCTCTCATTTTAACACCCAGGAGTTTGGATTTAGGGATTAACATCACCCCACTGAGGGGATTGGGCCTGTATAGAGTAAGTCAATTGTTTCCCACTGTTCTTCATTTCCTCTTGTCTTTAATCTATTTTAACATCAGTGAAGAAATATTTGATCATGGGGCTTCAACTCTCCTTCAGTCACTGTCTGAGTTAGGTTACTGTGTTCCAGGGGTTTCAGCTGCTGTTTCCCAGAGGCTGCAGCCTCCTCAGTAGCATCTGCATCTTCTGTTGATTACTTCATCTCCTCGCCTTTCTTTCCTATTATCTGTTCACAGCTCTTTTTACTATTTATCATTTTGGACCACTCTGCAAACTAAATTATAAAAGGAGCTATCATAAAAGAAAGCCAGATAACTCCCTAATTTTCAGTGCATTAGTGATTTTTGGAAAAAATCCACAGCTAAATTGCTCATACACCCTCAAGAGTCTGGTCATTGCTAATTACTCCTCTCTGCCTAGCCATTTCTTAGCTTTGGCAGACTATTCCATTTGCTCATTTGTCTTTTGAGTCAGCTAAAAAATGGGAATCTTATTTTCCTAAGAGTTCAATTAAAAATCCTTTTCGATGTTCCTTATCTAATCTGTCTGATAAGATAATGCACAGTCTTCAATATAAAAATGTACCATCCTTCAAGGCATTCTCAACCTCAAACCTTCAGCACATGAGGGAGTTAACTGTTTGATCTATAATGATTGCACCAGAATTAGTTTACAGTTACCCCTCATAACTGATACAACCAGTTTTTGAAATAGAGTTTCACTATATAATCCAGGCTGTCCTTGAACCTGTGATCACTCTGCCTCGCCTGCCCTCATCATTTCTGGGATTCGAGGCTTTTGCAACCGTAACTGTCCAGATTTGTTTTAGGGCTCATATCTTTTCTGGTTTGACAATGAAATCTTCTAGCATTCTAAGTTGTAAAGTAGACTCTCAGACCTTCCAGGGACAGATGTTTTCTTAATCTTCAGTTGTCATCTCTGGAAAGCATTACCATTGTTGAATGGTTTGCCTTCATTAGAATATCCCATCCTTCCTGTCCACTATTCAGTTTGAAGCTCCTCACCATCAATTTTCTAAGAAGACACACAATTTAAACTTGTAAGAATTCACAAGTGTAGAGATATCAAAGTCTGGTTTTGTTCTTAGTGGTTTCTCTTCCCTCTTTTCTTATTTTGAATATTTTATGAGAGTCCCAGTCAGGTTTTTTTTTTTTTACTTTTGACAATATTTCACTTAGTGATAATGGAAAAGTTACTTTTAGCTGGGTGTGGTGATGTTTCCTTTTCATTTTAAGGACTTGGAGAACTACAGATTATCCAGTTGAATGAATGCCTTGCAGCTGAAGGCAGCCAATTGCGCTGGTTTGTGTCTACTCCCTGCTTCTCTTCCTGAAAGCACAAAACTTTGAAATTTGCCCTTTTGTCCTGTTATGCAACAAATGACCACGGGTGACTCCTGTAGAAGGGGTCACCAGGCAGATAGGTGCCTTTCATCCTGAGCTGCAGCTTATTCTCTGAAGTTTATAAAAAAAGGTATACTCAAATATTTTATGCTATCATTTGAAGACAACTTGATGTCATGATGACAAGAAGATAATATCAGAAGGTTTTACAGGACTTTGATATAACAGTTATATAAATCATGAAGAAATAAAAACTTCAGTATTATTAGTAATCTTGGTCAGTGATGCTTATTTCTTCCCACAGCATCTGATAATTACCAGTGTATTTATTTAGTAATGAATTATCAATTCTGAGAGGATGAAGTTCAATAGGTAGAAGATTCAAATACTATCAGAACAATTTCTTAGAGGTCACCAAATGATTCTAGGTAAAACTATCCTTTAGTGAGATATTCACTTTGTCTGTACCTGTGGCACTGACCGTGCCCATTGGGGGTGGGGACAGGGGCGGACGTTACCTGGGGGAACTAGGTCGGGGGGAAGGGGCCCCGAGTGTGCTCTTGCTTGCACAGGACAGTATCCGGAGTCATCCTTGGGACCAGCAACCTGTTGGTGTTCATCTGTCTCTGCTGTAAGTTATTTCTCCTTGAATAAACATCTATTCAGCCTATTTGGTTTTTTTTTTTTTTTTTTGATCCTTATTAAACCACAATACTGTCCTTTTGGCTGTTTTCATTGTTTAATATGAGAACAGATGGCTCAACTGTGCAACATCTAGCATTATATCTTATGCATGTGTGTGTATGTCTATGTCTGCTTTATGTGGCCATGCATGTGTGTGTACACGTACACTTTGTTTGCATCTGTATGTGGAGACCTGATGTTAATGGCAGGAAGCATCCTCCATTGCTGTTCTAATTTATATTTAGAAACATTATCTCTCAGTAAATCCTGGAGCCCTTAGATACGGCTAGTCTCTGTAGCCAGCTTGCTCTTGGGATGCCCTCACTCCGTGTTTTGAACTGGAATTAGAGGTAGGCTCACCTGACATTATTGCGTATTTTGGAGCCTCAAATTCAGGATGTCCTGCATGGCTGGAAAAAGCTCTTAACTAATGAGCAATCTCCTCATGCCCATTTTTTACCAACCATATAATATATAGTATTTTTTAAAAACAACTACAAAGTGTTTTTGAAAGGATGATAAAGCTCGTGCTGTTAATTGTGAATGAATTTTTTAGGTATATGTCAATAATTTTTTAATCAATTTTATGATTACCCACCCAGTTATATAATATTTCAGTGCTATAGAGAAACCCTATATAGAAATCACTTGGATTTGTTTATTTGAGGCAGAAGTCTACTATCTGCCCCTTAAAGGCCTAAAACCTACTGTGAGGTTCAGGCTGCTCAGAAACTTGTGATGATAGCATCCCTGCCTTAGCCTTCAAATGCTGCAACTGTGGGTGTGAGCCACCACTCCTGTGTCACAGGTCATCATGGATGTGCATACTAGGTACGTTCAGGAACCTTGTAAAAGTGAGCTTCTTACTGAAGAGCTACTCAGAATGTACCGTGTTGGCTGCATTACTAAAACCCAGGAGGTTCCATTGGGTTGGTTTGTTGCCATTTAGTAGCAATTGTTTGAGGAGAGGTGAGACTTCTGCTCATTGCAGTTGTCTTTGCTTCTGTGTGGTAGCAGCTCTGTTTTGCTGGAATGAATCAGTTCCCACTTTCATCTGTGTGAGAATCACAGGACTCCAGGTCTTGATCTAAAAAGAGAGAGATGTAGGAAGAGCCCATAAGAATGCATTTCCCCAGATCACACCATGGATGCCAGAGCAGACACAAGGACTCTTGCTGCCACTCAGTTTACTTTCTACTCAGTATATCCATGCTCTCAGTGCAGTGGCAGCATTTTACTGCAACAAAAACATTACAAGTGATTTGGCAAAAGTGCAAATGAAAAAGCTGAAAATATAAATCATTTCTAGGCTCAAAACTCAGATGAAATATGTCAAAATGATGACAGACTACATACACTTAGTAAAAGTTTACTAAACTTAATCAACATGCCATGGTATAACATACCTCTGAGATGGTGAACCGTCTGACAATGACTGACTAGAAATTAAAAGAGAGCAAACAAAAAATGGTTATAATCAAGGCGACAGAATAAATGGGTGTCTCAGTTATATTATATTCCTCAATATATATTGCTGTGAGGAAACATCATAACTAAAATGTACTTTAGGGAGGAAAGAGTTTCCTTGGCTTACACCTAAACATTTCTGGTCATCACTGAAGGAAGTCAGGATAGAAACTCAGGATGGAAAAATCCTGGAGGCAGGAGCTGATACAGATGCCATGACGAGGCATTGCTTACTGTGTTGCTTCCCTTGGCTTGCTCAGCCTGCTTTCTTATAGAACCAAAGACTGCTACCCCAGGAATTGTGCCACAGGCAAAGGGTTGGGCCCTCCCCCATTAATCACTAACTGACAAAATTCATTGCAGCTGTATCTCATGGAGTCATCTCCTCAACCAAGACTCCTTCCCCTTAAATGGCTCTAGCTGTGTCAAGATGACACAAAAAAAAAAAAAAAAAAAAAAACAGCCAGTAAACTAGGAGACTAAATACAGTGCACATCAAAGTACTTCTAAATGGGCAATTGCTTGTGGGAAACGTGCTGATACAGTTCCACGGGCTGCGTGCAGATCATGTGGAGACAATGCCAAATGGGGAAAGCAGAGTCTGGTACTAGGGACAGTCAGGTAGGCTGCAGCGTGTGAGAGGAATGTTCCTAGAGGGAGCAGAATCAGATGGTCAGTGTTGGGAAGGTGCTGCCTCTGGAGGAAGAGGTCAGAGAAGTCTTCAGAGGTAAGGGTAGGGGAAGCAGCGGTTTGCAAAAGTAGATAAAGAGAAGAGAGCCCAGAATCACACAATCAGATCATGCCTTCATGGCAGCTGTTCATGTTAAAAAGTGTACTCATTGGACCAAAGTCAAGATCTTCTTGACAATGACAGTCACATTGTTCAGATTAGATTTTGGGTTTAGATCCTTTTCATTGGTGGTGAAGAAAATTCCCAGAAAACCTCAAAGGAACTGAGAAGATTTAAAGCAACATCTGAACCAGGTTGGTGGGGGAAGAAAACAAATGGAAGTCTATTTTTAATCTGACGATAACTTCCAAATGTTTCTCCCTAGGGAGGAGAAAATGTAACGTTAAATAAATGTTAGACAAAGATTTGCAAATGAAAAGAGTATTTCAAACTGGAAAATTAAAGCTGGAGGACACGAAACGAGCAAAAAATGGCAATCTGAAATAAATTCAAAAACAATAGTTTCTTCAAAAACAAATTTGAACAAGAAAATACCTTATAACATGTGGCTCTACAAAGAGCCATTCATTATAACTGTCATGCCCATCTGAGATTACTTACATAAAATTTAGTGAGCAAAATGGGGCATTTTACTATGATGCCCCATTTATCATTCAAAAGCCTACAATGATATGCATCAGGAGTACACTACACATTTTTTCTAGAGACTATGACATTCATCTGTAAATTAAAACTTGGAGAAATATCTATAAAGCGTCTTTGTGGAAACAGCCAGAGGTTGATCTCTGCATGTCACAGGAAGAAGCACTTTGCTCTAAGTATTTCCACTGTTTAAAAATAATGAACTAGATATTTTAGGTTTACTTCGAAGGAGTATAACTTTCTTCAGGACAGACTTTATTTTCAGAACTTTTGTAATGACCCAAGAAGCCCAGACAATGTTCTCTGCTTAGCTGTGGCAAGGACTCACACTCTCGGAAAGAAGAATGTTTAATATTGAAACTCATGGTTAACCCAATGAATACAGGTAGAGAGGACTATTGACTGAGGTGACAAGAGGAAGCACAGGGCATGGTGGCAGCTACTGACTGTATAGTGGCAGATGGCAAATCCATTAAATTCCGTGACTGTCTATAGCATGGAACTTGCTTCCCAGTCCTGGTGTGGCTCAGAGGTCCTCATGTGGTGTGTCCTTAGGGCATGCTAGAACCATCTTAAACTACACAACTGATCCCACACTACCTGTGCGAGGCAACAACTTTTTCTCTTATTGGAGCTGATGAACCCTGTTTCAAATGGCATAATGTCACAAATCAGGACTTTGTGGCTTCCTAT
Organism: Cricetiscus sungorus; assembly: GCA_030556225.1. NCBI lineage: Eukaryota > Metazoa > Chordata > Mammalia > Rodentia > Cricetidae > Cricetiscus > Cricetiscus sungorus. The sequence goes on along the minus strand of JANBXA010000491.1, from coordinate 37,899,232 downwards.
GATCTGACCATTCCATAGATCAGTTGTTCTTAACATGTGGATGATGACACCCCTCTCCACTAAGGTCTCCTATGACCATTGGAAAACTCATATATTTACACTGTGATTCACAACAGTAGCAAAATTTCAGTTACAAAGTAGCAATGTAAATAATTTTATGGTTGGGGTTCACCCCAATGTGAGAAACTGTATGAAAGGGTTGTAGCATTAGGGATGTTAAGAACCTTCTACTAAGTGCAATTGTTAGTAGCTGTAAATAACATTCTCTTTCAAATTAAGGTCTTTTCCAAAGAAATTAAGACATTTTAAAGGAAGCAGCAAAACACATTCTCACTAGTGCTTCGTTATTGTGTTGATGAAAATAATCATGTCCCTTCATGAATTGTATACACAGGGTTCATATTCTAATTTTATCAGAACCTCAATTATTTCCACTAATATATGTGTAGCTGGCCCCATTATGTTTCTTGTAGGGCTGGCAGATCTCCTGCCTTTTCCATGGGTCAACTCATCAAGCCCTACTACCATTGATAGAGAACAACTAACATTGCCCCCCTTGTTTAGATGAAGAAACTGAGGCATTGAAATGCTAACAAGGTCCTCCAAATCCTTCAGCTCTCCACTGTGTATATTCATTTATGCTGAGACTCCCTGTTTATACTAAGACTCTTGTGGTAATTATTTGCTTAAAACAGTTTTACATTATGAATTTAACAAAGGAAAAAAAATAAAAAGCTGGTGTTTTCATTGACCACTGGTGTGCATTTTTTGTGCTGGTGGCTAACTTTCCTTCCTTCCTTCCTTCCTTCCTTCCTTCCTTCCTTCCTTCCTTCCTCCCTCCCTCCCTCCCTCCCTCCCTCCCTTCTTTCCTTCCTTCCTTCCTTCCTTCCTTCCTTCCTTCCTTCCTTCCTTCCTTTCTTTTTGTTTGATTTTTGAGACAGGGTTTCTCTATATTGCTCTGGAGCCTGCCCTAGAAGTAGCTCTATAGACCAGGCTAGCCTCCAACTCAGAGATTCACCTGCCTCTGCCTCCGGAGTGCTAGGATTAAAGGCATTAGCTGCTAATGTCCAGTATCTTTGAGGGTTTGTTAATATTTTTTCTAGACAGAATAAATTTCTATGCTTGATAAAGCAGAAATGAGATAAATAAATAATAGAAAAAAATATCTGGCTAGTCTGTGATTTCAAGTAAATTCTAAAGGTGTAAAACTAGATAATGATTATATTTTGAGGCATTATTATTTTGTAACATTTAAGTAATGTGAGATTTGGATTTAGCAAAAAAAATGTTTTAGGTAGTATTTTATAAAGGATATAAACTTTAATAGTCTAAGTTATTATCCTTGTAGAACTGTAATTAGTGTCAATCAGAATTTGCTGATTTTGGTCTCTGGACTTCCTGAGACCCAGGGTGTGAAGAGACTTGGCCTCTTTCCTACAATCAATTTGGATAACTGGTATTTATTGAGTGCCAATAAGTGCAACAACGTCTCTAAGAAATAACTTAGTACAGAGAGCAGCCTTGGTGACAGGGAAGTAAGAAGTGAATGTCACAAGGTGATGATATGAGTTCATAACCACATAAATAATTAAGAGCTGATCTACATTTCTAAGGGAAGAGAAGGTGCTTTGCGATTTGGCCTCATGGATGAAGATGTCCTCAAGGGAGAAAAGCCTGAATATGGAATTTGTTGGACTTTTAAAATTAGTAAAGTTAGATGGTTTTCCGGCTCAGGTACAGACTTCTTTTTTTAATTAGGGAACAACCAAAGGGGTATGACAGGGTCTGGTGGGAGAGCTCATTCAGTAAAGAGCTTGCAATGCATACCAATAATCCCAGTGCAGGGGAGGCAGAGACAGGAGGATTCTGAAGGCTTGCTGGGCAGCCAGATTCTAGGGGAATAAATATGCCTCAAGTTCAGTGAGAGGTCCTGTCTAAGAACTAATGTGGACCAAAGACCGAAATAGAAGAAGACAAATGCCAATGAATTTTAGCCTTCTCTCTCTCTCTCTCTCTCTCTCTCTCTCTCTCTCTCTCTCTCTCTCTCTCTCTCTCTCTCTGAACTTCTCACTATCTCAAAGAAGCTACATTATGCATTAGAAGCAAAAGATAAATGCTCATATCTTAAAAAATGATTTATTGATAAGCTTATGACAACAGCAAACACAAAGACACTGAAATCTCTGTAAGATTTTATACGAGTTGGAGAATGAGAAGATTGCAGTTAACCTGACAACTAGGGATTTCTGAGAGTGTTCCCATTCACCAGGACAGAAATCTATAGGATGAAGGATTTCCAAATGTTCTCTAGCCTTAGTTATGTCACTATATTTACTCAAGTGTAATGTTATAGTCTTCTGTCCATGAGGTCTTTTTCTCTGTGCATTACAGAAGCTAAGTGTAAATGGCAGGGAATACAATGTTCAATACACAGGCACTGCTTTTGTCTTCCTTCCTAGCTCACCTGCATGAATTTTGCTAAGTGATTCAGTTTTCCTTCTCTTGTCCTTTTGCATTCCTCAATGTTCTCCAATCCATGGACTTCCAGACTCTACTTTTCAAGAGGCTGTCTTCATTGTCAGGGTTCCATGAACCAAGAATCACTATCTGAATAAGGTAGGAGCTCCAGAACAACCCAAGTCTGGGAAGACACAGAAAGATACATCCTTTCTTTGCTGTTGCCTATTGCAGACAGAATCATTTGGCTCTGCTAATCTAGTTGATGTTCAACAAACTTTTCATCAACCACAAAAGATGTAAATCTCTGGTACAGCATTGTCATTCTCCTCTGTGGTTTTAAGATAGGGATTAATAATCTTTTTGTTGTTGTTGTTCTTTACTGCTAATTTGGCAGATTTTGAGGAGAGAAGGGATAGTAACAAGTGTTTTCATCCTCTTTAAAATTTCCGGTATGTCTGTGAGCTCACCCATCTAACTGATTAAGGGATGAGAATTCAAATGTGATCACCAGCAGTGTTTGATTCTTACTGCTACTCTTTGCTGATGGCTCTTGGCAAAATAAAGAAATAAAAAAAAATACAGGATTATTTTCAGAACATTATTTTGAATATTTTTCTTATTTTGCATATCGATCCCAGTTCCCTCTACCTACCATCCTCCCATGCCCCCCAAAGACCCTCCCCATCCCATCCCTCATCCACTCCCCAGGGAGGGTGAGGCCTTCAATCATCAAAGTCTGTCAAAACATTTGTGGTAGGGCCTAAGCCCTCCCTCATGTCTCTAGGCTAAGGGAGTATTCCTCCAAGGGGAATGGGCTATTAGAGTCTGTTCCTGCCCTAGGGATACATCCTGATTCCATTGTCCACTGCCCAGGCCTTCTAACTGAGACCCATGTTCAGGGGGTCTGAGTCAGTCTTATGATGGTTTCCCAGCTATCAGTCTGGGGTCCATGAGTTCCCCCTTGTTCAGGTCAGCTGTCTCTAGGTTTCTCCAGCCTGGTCTTGACCCCTTTGCTCATCATTTCTTCCTCTCTGCAACTGGATTCCAGGAATTTGGCTCAGTGTTCAGCTGTGGGTGTCTGCTTCTGCTTCCATTAGCTACTGGATGAAGGCTCTAGGATGGCACATAAGGTCATCAATCTCATTATTGGGGAAGGGCATTTAAGGTGGCCTCTCCACTATTGCTTAGATTGTTAGTTGTGGTCATCCTTGTAGGTCTCTAGACATTTCCCTAGTATGAGATTTCTCTTTAAACCTATAATGGCTCCCTGTATTATGGTATCTCTTTCCTTGTTCTTTTCTATTCTTCCCCTGACTCAATCTTCCTGCTCCCTCATGTTCTCCCCTTCTCTTTTTACTCACTCCTTCTCCCCTTCGCCCATGCTCCCAATTTTCTCAGGCGATCTTGTCCCTTTCCCATTCTGTGAGGGACCATGTATGTCTCTCTTAGTGTCCTCCTTGTTTCCCAGCTTCTCTTTTGGTGATCCTTTGCTCTGTGTCTAAAATCCATATATGAGTGAGTACATACCTTGCTTGTCTTTTTGTGACTGGGTTACCTCACTCAGGATGGTTTCTTCTATTACCATCTATTTGCCTGCGAATTTTAAGATTTCATTGCCCCCCCCCAATGAGTAGTACTCCATTGTGTAAATGTACCACTTTTTATTTATCCATTCTTCAGTCTAGGGTCATCTAGATTGGTTGCTCCCAGGTTGATGTCATTTTGACAGTCATTACCTTTAGAGTCTATATTTCAAATACTTTATTGGTCAAATACTGAATACATGGAATTTCATATGCCTTTTTCTTTTTTATACTTTTTTTAGGGGGGTGTTTCAAGACAGGGTTTCTCTGTATTGCTTTGGAGCCTGTTCTGGAACTAGCTCTGTAGACCAGGCTGGCCTGGAACACACAGAGAATCACTGCCTCTGCCTCCCTAGTGTTGGGATTAAAGGTATGTGCCACCACATAGCCCCCAAATGCAGAGAGGATGTATTTGAACACTGTGGACAGCCAGAGTTGTCCTACAGAAAGGAAAGGCCTCCTTCCTGTCAGATTTTAGTGTCATTTTTGTTGCATTTAGCCATTATGCATACCATTTTACACAACTTTGCTTCTAACCCATGCAGTTTCATGGCTGATGAAACTGTTGTCTTGTCAGGGGGCACTCCAATTTTAGGTCTTAGTTGTCTGTTTGTTACTCATCTAGTTACCTCAAAACTTACCCACTTCAGACAGGAACAATCATTTTATTTGTTTTTCTCCCTCTTCCTGTTCCCCATACTTCCTCTTTCTGTCCTTTGCTCTTTGGTGAATCATACATTGAGATGCAGCTGAGGAATTTTGACTTGCCTCTCATCACAGCATCCATTAAGGGACAGTAGTGTGGAGCTGGGGTTATGGAAAGTCTTTCACCTATGTCTGAATGTGAGTTCTTGCTACTGCTTGAGACCTACAGAGAATTGCAGGTGATCTGAGATGGTAGCAGTGTTCACATTCACATGTTGACTCTTGTACTAAAGCCTCATGGGTCCATGGAGATACTTGGGAGAACACTGACCTTAGAGATGATAAGCTCCACAGCTGAGCATTTTTCAAGAGGCTGTATGCAAACTTCTCTAACTCTGTCCCAAAGGGTTGTGTGACTTCTGATTTTACCTGTAGTCTAACAATTCAACCCTTGCTTGGGGGAAGGTGAGGGGGCAAACTGATCCAAGAATTCTTTACCAAAGCAAGCCTTGAAAGATCAGCTGGGTTTTTGCTAGCCAGATATGCAATAAAGTGTGTGTGTGTGTGTGTGCACGCACTTGCGCGCGCGCACACACACACACACCCACACCAAAACAAACAAACAACAGCAACAAAACCTCATTGACAACTTTCTCCCAACAAAAAGGAGGCAATAGCAATTAGCAGTAGTAACACCTGATCTGGTAAGATAGCCTAAGATGATGGCAGTCTTACTGGAATGTAATTAATATATTAGAATTTGGATTTCTTTTACTGGTGGGCTACACATAAGGTAAATTCTGCCTGTGGGCCTTGATTCAGAAAAGGCTACAAACAAGAGATTCTTAATTGACTTAAACTGCCTACTGGAAAAAACAAGACAAAACAACAACAATAAACAATCAAAACAAAAAATCCTTCCCATCCTCTCATGCTGTTGTTATTGTCATCAGCTGGTTGAGTAAATAGATCTGATTCATCACTTCAAGTTGCTTAACTAGCTCTGGGTGACATATTATCTTCAGAACATTAATTAATAGTAAAGATAATATCTAGCCTGGAGAAAGGTAGGCTCAGGGTCCTTGAAGTCTGCATGGTACCATGTTCAAATAATTGGAAAGAACATGGAGTTGGATTGGGTGTGGTTTAAACTGCTCCAGAATACAGAATCAAGATCAATGAAAAGAAGAGTTATGAAGCCAACAATGCACTCTCACTAGGAAGAATTACTTTTTAGCAATTAAAGCACAGCCTGGGAGGAATCTCAAGTGAAAAGTGGGGAGGCGCATCCCTGAAAGCAAATGTAAAGAACTCCCTGTGCAAGCACCTGGAGAAATCAAGCCCTTAGAAGCAATCCTCATGTGTTGGGATTCAGAAGCCAAAAATGGATGCTAAATGGAAGGAGTGACAGGGTCCCTGCAGAGAACAGCTCCCCTCAAGAGAAGCTCACATTTGTTCATTTTGACACTGACAGGCTAAAGCCTGAGAAAGCTGGCAAGGGCATGGTTACCCTAACCAGGAATGCCAGAGGAGAGCGAGGGCAGACTTGAGAAATCAGCTGAGCTTCTTTCCATCTGCCCCCTTCTCCAGTCTACCGTCTTCTTTCCTTTATTCCTTTTTTTTTTCCTAAAAAGAAAAAATTGGAATCAACGTGTACTTTGTCCGCCTCTCAGGCCCTGTGCTCAGATCTGAACATAGATGGTTATATCCGATAGCAGAAATCACGGTCTTTTCCTTCCTCTTGCTAAGAGGAACACAAGGTCCTCTTGATCTGAAGCCATAAGCTTGCAAAGCATATTAGAAGAAATTTATGAGGGATAATGAAATTGGATTGATAGATGAAAATAACGTAAGTATTGTTGAATGGAGAAACACTTCAGCATAGTGAGAAATTGACAGAAGGTCAGTGTGGCAGAAGCCCGGTTCCTGCAGGCAAGTGACATGGCATATTTTGAGGTTGTAGCATCCAGAAGCTGAGCCAAGCTGCTGTGTGAAGACCTGACAGACTCATGGAAAGTCAGTTCAAATTGTCTGAAATTCCTGCTACAGTCCAGATGGGGCATGTGCTTTAGACTTTGAGACTAAGAGGTGAGCATAGATCCTTTTCAACACCATTTAGTAGAACTGGCCACTCTTTAAAGCAAATAAGATAGATTATTATCTACCATTATTATTTTGTAATTGTCATCATGAATCTATTGCCTTAGAAACCATCATCATAACAAGTAGCCTGCGGAGTGACCCTGACCTTTTCCATATCTTAGCTTCCTTCCTTATTGTCTGCATGATCTGGCCTTAGATCCATTATTTGTAAGATCTATACACAAGTATCTTACAGTTACCATTAAAAAAAGTGATGATCATTTATGATAAGAGACCGCAAAGGACAGATTTTTCTTTTTATACTACATCAAATTTAAAAAGAAATCATTTACTCGTTACCCATTTGTGGACTATGATGATATTTTAATTACTATCTATATTTTGTGATGATCAAATTAGCATCATTAGCACGTCCACCTCAGTATTTGTTATTTCTTTGTAGTGTAGATTTCAAAATCTTCTGTTCAGCTGTTTAGAAATACTAGTACATTATTAAATGTAGCCACTCTGCGGTGCCACGGAGCTTGTCTCACACACGCTGTAACCTCTTAACCTACTGCCAAGCCTCTCCAGCCACCTGCTCTGCTCTGCATCCTCAGCCTCTGACAACTGTTATTCTACCTTCTGTTTCTCCAACACTAGTGATTTTTGAGATTCTGCATGTGAGATTGTAGTATCTGTGTCTCTGTGCATAGATTAGCCTATTTCACTCAACACAGTATGTTTTGAAATGCCAGATGTCATGTGTATCTTCAAGGAAGTGTTGAAGAGGTTGGGTGGATATGATTATGAAGAGCAAAGGACTTTATGCATCATCCTCATTAGCATACTGAGCGTTCCTGATCGCCAGTGTTGCTCATGTGCCCCAGTACTTACCTGACCGTGAAAGTTTTCTTTGATGTTTTTCTGATGCTCTGATTTGTTTCGATAATTACATGTTGTTTGTTTACATGACTAATAGCGGCACATACATGATGTCATTGAATTGACCTTATGGAAATATTAATGCTCCCTAGGCAGTATCAGATCTATTTGAAATTTGTTCCTGCAACTTTTGCAAAGATTTAATGATATAATTTTTACTGAAATGGTAAGCTTGCCTACATGTGGTAAATTATGTATACATAATAGAATGTAGACTTTAATTATTAGTAAATTACTCGGTTAATGTGTGCTTTATTACTAGTTATTCCAAATTCTAGTCTAAAAAGAATTTATCTTTATTATTTTTCAAGAGCCTTTAATAAAGTACCTCTTCAAATGTAATAACCCGGACGTGTCTAATCAAAGTGAACCAGCTCACCATCTGTTCACAGTTCTGCTATTTAGGCAGGAATAACACTAAAAACAGTCTGTCCGAGTTTCTGTTAGGCAAATAAAATCGACAGTGGTACCCAAGCAAACCTTGCATTGCATTTAATTGCAACTCTTAGAAATGACACCTCATGTATAGCTACGTGTAATGATAACAATTAATGAAAGAGAGAAAAGCAAAACGGAGGACAACAGTAGAAGTTGGGAGTCTTTGGGAGAGGGGTGGGTAGATCTTAGAGGACTCCGGGAGAACAATGGGAAGGTAGATATCATCTAAATATATAAAATTCTCAAAGGTTTAATAAAACTTCACATTAAAAAAGAATAGCACCCATTTGAAAATGGTCCTGCTACATTGTGCTAAGTGAATATGTTTAGTAAAAGTCTTCTGTCAGTTGAAAAGATATTTGACAATTAAAAACAACCATATGCTGAAGTTTACTGATCTAATTAGTTACAATCTTTATAATAAGGGCCATCATAAATAAGGCATTTACGCCTGTATTTTTCCTTCATTTTCTCCAGGGATGAAATTCTTTATGGATCAAAAAGGAAGAGATAAGAGGGCTGCCAATTTATATGCTGGATACAAAACATCTGGCTAGGCTTTGTTGAGCGTTTTAGGCTGTCTGGCTAGGCTTTGTTGAGCGTTTTAGGCTGTCTGTCATAAATGCCTGCTCGTGATGCACATAAAGAAGCTAGCCAGGCCTGGGCCTACAGCTTGAGTAATGTTTCAGGAAGCTCACAGGGGAAATTAGAAGTGAAAATTAGTCAGTAATACTCCCGTTCATCAACTGTATGTAGCCTGGGCCAAATTACCTTTTGATAGGTAAACAATTCCATGCTGTTCCCTGTGGAGCACACCTGATATGAATGTTTCAACTCACCCAAGTGTACCTCTTTTGTCAGAATCACACATCAGTAACGATTGTTCTAACATTGTTTTCGAAAGATGGGTAACAGTAGTGATTTGAATCTCCTTCCTTTGTTGGCAATGCAGTCCGCTTGGATAGAACCCTTAGTCATCTAGTACTCTCTAACCAAACCCTCCTGGTTGCACATTCCCATTGTGATGCTGCAGCTGTGAAAACAGTCCTCCTCTTAGTCCCATCTCTTCCTGACCTGATGCCATTGGACACTCTGGGCTGCCAATCAATCATCTTGAAAGCTGGCTGGAAATCTCCACATGAGTCAGGCTCATATTTAGATGCTTTCAAAAATGAGAGTATAAAGAAACAACAGTTTTATTTTTGGGAAGTTTTACATTTTCCCTTTTGAGTTATAGAATATAAAGAAGACATAATCAACAAATTCAGCTTCAGGGACTGAGTCTTTTAAAATTAGCTTGATATAATGCAAACATAAGTTATCGAGCTTGATTATCAAAAGAGAAAGGAAAAAAATGTCACTTTGTATTCATGTTTCCATTTTTATATATTACTTCATTTCATAGACATTGGGAGATTATGTTTTTAAACTGAAGTAGTTTTCCATTGTGATAAAGAAAAGAAGAGGATGTTATGAAAATCTGTGTTATGAAAAGATAACACGGAAGCAGGTCAAGATAAAATGGGATTAAAATTATATTTAAGAAGACAGAAACCTATTTCACCTCACTAGCATGAGGAATTATAAGAAAATAACCTGAAAATTGACAAATTACATAAAAAGTGACTCAGATTCTTTATTTACCCAATGAGAAGATACTACATGTAGCAGAATATAGCTCCTTCATATTCATTGACTCGTAGCAATTTTACAGATGCAGTTGTGCAATAATTTATATGAATGATGGGGCTCAGGGTTAATACCAGCAGTGAAGAGGCAGAGGCAGATGTTTGAGAAGTTTAAGGGATGCCTGGCTACACAGTTAGATTTTTTTTTTACAAAATAAAAAAGCAATGTTTAAATATTCTTTAGTAACCTATGTGAGGTCAACATTCAGGAGAATGAAATGTTATAAATCATGATGAGATTTTTCATAAGATATATCGGTGGCCCAGTTACTCCCTTATCTCTAAACTATTGAATTACATGTTTGTGAAAGCATTTCTGAGGAGAACATTGAAACTTGTAATTTTGCTTCTGCTATTCTGGTTTTGACAAACAATAAAATAATAGAAGAAGAAATTAGCTGAGCGAGGAAAATGTGTTAAAATAGAAAACATTGAGTAAATGTTTACCTTCATTTTACAGAAAAAGGTGTTGTAATATGTACTGTCAACTACATAAAAGTATCAAAGACTTAAAAAGTTGGTCATAAAAAAGCATACAATTTTACAAATATATTATACAGAATTTATAATTTGATATTTATCTTTAGTTAATGTTTAGTAGTGTTTCATTGATTATCAGTGGTGATATGAAAGACACCTTAGGAAGCTATGTTACAGTATTTTTATTTTAATTTTAGGAAAATAGGTTTTCATGCATTCAGTGGTATTGATAGTATGGCAGTGAAATAGAAATTCACATATTGCTTAAGAATTAAAAAATACATACATATATATTTAACTCCAAGTCCTGATGAGAAGTTAGCAAAAGACACAGAGCAGAATTTCAGGCATGATGCCCTTTCCTATACAGGTGCATTGTGACTCACGCCACAAGTCATATGTGCACATTATGTTCCAGTCTGAATTAAGCTTTCCTATCACTCCAGAAAACAGCAAAAGCCATTTTTTTTTTTTAAAAATGTGGTCAAAGTTTGTTTAGTAGGTTAATTATATTAATAAATTATGTAAATCACACATAGCAAGGTAGAAATATAGGTGTCTATGAGCTTTAGAACTAAGAAGAAACAAATAATATACACATCCTGTAAGTCACATTAAAACTCACAGACAGCATTCAGTGCTACTGTCTCTGCGGATTCTCCACATAAGAGCATGGCTTTTCAGCCTCTTGTGTGCATTTGTAGAGCATTTTCTTACAGGTTTACCAATTAATTAAATGAAAATTGAAATGTAGATAATAGAAAACTGCCCAGTCCCCCTGTCAAAACCCATGTGTCACAAAGTAACCCTTGTGTAAGTCCTCCTTCAGAATAGGGTATTTCTTAAATGGCATTCCTCCCTGATTTTAGAATTTTAGAAGGTTTTTGTGCTGACATTGCAAAGCCATTTCTGCCTAGTTACTCAATATTAAATATATTCTTAATGTTCTAAATGGGCTGATGTTGAGAGAGTGTTTTCTTTATGCATCATGACAAGTAAGAAAACACTAGGAAACATTTGACTTCATATTTGTTGAGGACACTATTTTCATTTCACTAAAATATTACAAAATGTAAGGAGGGAAGGTAGCATTCCTTTCTTTGTAGAACTGAGAAACCTTACACAGATGTCACTTGGATTTGCCTGCTGTGTTACGGAGGCTGTAGGATCAACACAGCCCCATGGCCCCTTTCAAGTCACTGTGCTCCTTTGGAGAATTCAAGAAAAAAAAAAAAATGGATAAAGTTAGTACACTTGTTTTGAAACTTTGTCAAAGTTTGCTTAAACAGTATATTAGGAAGTGCAATTAATAGTAACGGTATAAACATGACATCACTGTAGGCTTTCTTGCTTTTGACGCTGCAGTCAGGAACTGAGGCTGCACAGCAAGACTCTCTGGAGAGTCACTATTCAGTGTCTTTAGTTGTCTTTAGTTCAGTGTCTTTGTCCTCCGCTATGCCATCCATGTCAGTAAAATAGAATTCCAAAATGAACAGTGCCTTCAGCATGGTAATGCAGACTGACCAAAACAGTTAACACAAACAATCAAATTGTAGTTATCAATACAGTTGTTACAAAGTATCCAACACTTCTAGGCTCACTGAGCCTTCTGCATGTTTGGCTTTTATTTCTGATGAAATGTGCCATGCTTATATTTTATATTTTGTGTTTTTTTGTTGTTGTTGCTGTTCCCTGGAATTTCCCTGGATTAGCAGGAATCTACACTCTGGTATATTTCGGCTCACAAAATTCCCCTGAAGGCCTGAAAATTACCGGAGAGAGGCACGTGGTCACTGCTTTCAAAGGGTTTACCTACCATTTCAAAAGAGACATATGCAGCTCATGTCTACAGTGGGCAAAAGTGCTACAGGCAGTGTCTAAAACATGTCCCAGGGAAACAAGAGTGTGAAATGTAGAACAAACAAGGAAAAGTCCTGAAGAGTAGAGCCTTCCTGGGGAACCACGTGACATCTCTTCAATTGCTCATCTGCTTCCATTGCTCATCTGCTTGTACGGCCTTTCTTCTTCCATTCCTGTCTGTTCAGTATTGGTGAGTTCTCACTGTGTTTCAGGCCAGTGTATTGAGTCATAAGAATTCAGGGTCTCTCTTTTTTGTGATTTTTTTTTTACATGTCAATCCCAATTCCCTCACCCTCCTGTCCTCCCGTTTCCCCCAACAACCCCCATCCCATCCCATCTCCTTTCTGCTCCCCAGGGAGCAGAATTCCATGGGGGGGGTCTTCAAAGTCTGGCATATTGTTTGGAGCAGGGCCTAGACCCTCCCCCATGTGTCTAGGCTGAGAGAATATCCCTCTTTGTGGGATGGGCTCCCAAAGTCCATTTGTATCCTAAGGATAAATACTGATCCATTACCAGAGGCTCCATAGACTGCCCAGGGCCCTCTCAAAGTGTGGAATCTAGGGCTCATTAGAACAGCACTACATTAAAATCCTTTATAAATCTAATTATTTTATATAAAAAGTTCGTGTACTTGTCTTTGTATATGCATATTTAGTCTAGTGTGTGAAATTTTCTAATCTTTTGGGTTTATTTTTGTGTGTATATGTGAAAGAGAGAGAGAAGTGTATGATGTCTGTATGATGTGATTGTGTTTGTGTGTGGGGAAGAGAGGAAGAGAGATAGAGATAGAGGGAGGAAAGAGAAAGGTATGTGATGTGTTTCTGTGTGTGATAGAAAGAGGTGACTTGCATGTGTGTGTATGTGTGTGTGTGTGTGTGAGTGTGTGAGAAAGAGAGAGAGAGAGAGAGAGAGAGAGAGAGAGAGAGAGAGAGAGAGAGAGAGAGAGAGATGTCTGTGTGGGATATATGCTGTGGTGTATGTAAAGGTCAGACAAAAACTATGTGATGTTGGTCCCCTTCCGAGTTTTAATCAGTTCCAGGAACCAACTCACATCTCCAGGCTTATGGATCAGGTGCCATCATTTGCTGGGCTATAGCTCTGGTCCTGTGTGATAATTCTTTCAAGTCTTTTTGTAGCCACATATAGCTGAATTTGATTCATTATATGCAAAGTCATGTATTTTCATGGTTGCATTAATCCATTTTCTTTTTCACCTGTAGTTGAAAATGCTGTTTTACTTCCCACTTTCTGATCTTGCTTTCAATTTTATGTGTTAGATTCCCTCTTTAATTTTGAATGACAGGGTTTGAGTCTATATAGTAGGCTGGCCTTACACTCTCTACATAGCCCAGGCTGGGGGACATTTCCATATTTTACTCTGGGGTTTATTTTTGTTCCTTTCCTTTTTTTCCAATTTTGATTTATTCTTGAATAAATTGTGTAAGTACACCAAACTTGTTTTAAAATATTTTTTTCTCTGAGATTTAATAGCAGTAATTTTTGTTAAAAATTTTGTCAAATTTGTCCTTGATCATTTCACTTTTATGCACAATTACTCTTATTCCCATGTTAATGGATAGGAGAGAAGAGGTGGGGATTTTTATCTTCTGTTTCTGAATGTACTACTAATTTCATTTTAGATATTTGGAAAAGTTATTCTGTGGTCTTAATATTTAAAAAAAGCATATTCACCTACTATATGAAAATCACAAAAGAAATTATCAATTCTCCCCTATGCTTTCACTCATCTGTTTCACAAGTATTATTCATATAATATCATTTAAAATGAGCTGCCATAATTTTATTTTGCTGTTAGACATTTTCAGTTTTAATCTGGTGTGCCATATTAACAATCAATGAGAGAAGTTTCTATCTAATACTACTTTTGATATTGTTAATTAACATTATGAAGAAGCAACATCTTTGTGATTACTAATATTGTTTTTCATTTATACTCTCATGTTTGGATATATTCTTAATATTGGCATGAAATTATTATATCAGAAAACACATTATTTTGCTTAAAATGCAAAGTAAATACTACATAGTTATAAAAATACACACCAAATGAGAAGAAAGGTAGACGCAAACCAACTCTATAAGACTGTCTCGACTGTGCAGGCGGGTAATGTAGATTGTGGCGTGTAGGAAGGATATGAGAAATTATGCACAGAAGTGTGCTTCCCACACATGTCTTAAGACAACTGACTAAGGAAGATTTCAGATCAAAGGATGCATTTAACTCAGATCTACAGAATTTAGGGAAACCTTCATGACCAACACAGGGATTAAGTAAACACAATGCAGCAATTTTAAAACTGTCTATAACCAGGACTTAGAATCATTGATAGAGGTCATGTTATGTCCATGTGCAAAGGTCTACAAAAGCCCTTGTGTAGAGGCTTTGCTAGTCAAACTCTGGCTTTCTGTAAACATGTATATTTAAAAACAACAACAACAAAAACATTAACAACAAAAGACAAAACAAAACAAGGAAACATCGCAATATTTATGTCCTTTGGCAGGAATGCTTCCATAGAATGAACATTCAACAAGATAGTTTTGTAAACATGAATTAATGAAAACCTGATTGTAATTGTTCGCTGAAAAAACTGTCTGTGTTTATGTACATTCCACATAAACTTTTACCCATACATTTCTCAAATTTGAAATAAGGAATTATAATATTGCATAAATTTTTAAATATAGATCAAGATTTCCTTTTTAGAAAATAGTCAGAAACATAACCAAGGATGACATCTCACAAAAATCATTATCATTATGAGTAGGGTTTCATTTAGAACTGTTTTGAAAAGCATGGCTGAATATCATGTGTCAGTCCAGTGTCGTGGCAGAAGAAGAAATTTACCACAGTTATGGGTCTTCCATAGGTCAGAGCTGTGAAGGGTCAGTGTGATTACTGGAAAAGCATGATTGTTGCTGAGGCTGGTAGAGGTGAGAGGCGTAGATTTGTTTGCCAACATCTGTCAGCTGTTGCTGAGTGCTGTCCTTGCAGTTATAGCTTTATTCAATAGAAAGTTTTCTAGAACTTCAGGCAGGACAAGAATTACTTGTAAAAATATTTTCAGATCGATCTCCTAACATAGTTTTCTTGCATGAAGAATGGAATTTCTAGTTTCCAAACAGAATTGTCCTCATTTTCAGGAAATTCTTGTCCTTTGCTTCCTAACAGTTTTATTAAATCAGGTGTGTTCTTCCATCAAATGCCTGATAAAGGGATTCCTATGGAATAACTGGGAACAGCTTACATTTTGTGGCATTTCCTCACACAAAACTATTTCCAAGGGATGTGCTTCTTGTATTAATGACCTGTAGAGTGACTTCTGTTCTATTTGAACTCCTCATCTTGACTACATCCTTAAAATAATAGAGCATTTTTGAATATGTGAAAAATTAATATTTTACAAATGGGCCAAAATTTCCCCTCTGTCTCTCCTCTCACTCCTCTCTCCTTCCTTCCCCTTTCCCCCATCCACTCTTCCTCTCGTTCTATTCAGAAAAGGGCAGGCCTCCCATGTATATTGCAAAACATGGTACATTAAGATGTAATGAGACTAAGTACCTCACCTTGATTAAAGCTGGGCAAGGCAACCCAGTATGAGGAGTGGGTTTCCAGCGTACTTCGTTGCTTAGTAGACAATGACAAATAGACTCAAGTGACAGAAAAATCTTTTGACTCAGAAAAATGGTATTTATTGACCGAGCAACTTTTTGCAAATGGCTTAAACTTAGTATGTCTCAACTCACTTTTCTTTTTGTAAGGGCCTTAAATAAACCAACTCGATCAATTTTTGGACAAATATAGGAAGTAATATTGTTACACCATCTACACTTCCTAAATTAGGAAACTGGAGTGAGTAACTGTAAACCATTTGCCCAGACGGCAAGCATGTGAGCCTAAGAACGGGCCTTTGTTTTCTCCACCTCTGTTTCTATGGAATACTAGCAATTCTTAGCATTCTTTTGAAAATTGAGTGAGATAATGTCTGAATATGCATTTGTCAATGGTTTTTAGTTTTGCAACTAAACTTTTATAATTTATAGATTTTATAGTTAATTTTCAAATATAGATAAAACTATTGTGGATAAAGAACTTCATTTAGTAGGCCAAAAGAAAAGAAAAGAAAAAAACCATAGGAATCACCTGGCCAGTAAAGCTAATTATATGTTCAGAGAGTTGTTGGAGACCACATTCCACTTGAGTT
Source organism: Cricetiscus sungorus (assembly GCA_030556225.1). Classification (NCBI taxonomy): domain Eukaryota; kingdom Metazoa; phylum Chordata; class Mammalia; order Rodentia; family Cricetidae; genus Cricetiscus; species Cricetiscus sungorus. The sequence continues at coordinate 37,882,825 of JANBXA010000491.1, read as the reverse complement.
ATTTTATGGAACATTAGGTCACAGATAATTGAATCTCAGAATTACAGAAGAAAATTTATTCAGGATTTCACTGTTTTTGCACACCTAAATTTGAGTTTCGGTAGACTATGCCTGGAGTGGAAGGAGCTGGGAACAGTGACACCTTCAAGAACTGAAGATCCTGTTAAGTGTTTAATGGGACAGGAAAGCGCCAAGTTCAGCCATAAAATGCTAAAAGTTCATAGCAGGAAATCCATCCCATTTTACAAACTTTCATGAATATTATAGTGCCAATGGTACCATATGCCTTCTGATACCAGGTCTGAAAGAGGCATCATGCTCAGTTTGTGGTCATCTGTTGTCCAGCAGGGAGTAATTCTAGGGCCCTAGGCAGAGGACAGCCTTTTATCCTGACTTCTCTGCTATCTCTGCCTTGCTTATGATGACTGATCTTAATTTTCAATTTGTAAAGATCTAGAATCACCTGGAAGATGAGTCCATGTATAGACCTAGAAGGGATTATCTGTAGTTGCTGATGAAGTGGGAAGACATATATATTGTGTGTAGCACCATTCCCTGGCCTGGGGTCCTACATTATAAAAGGGAGAAATCTTCATGAGCAAATGCATACATCCATCTCTGCTCTTGTTCACAAATGAAAAATGACCAGCTGCCTTAAGTTTCTGATGGATTATACCCTGGAACTCTAAGCCAAAACAAACCCTTCCTTCTGTAAGTGGCATTTGTCAAGGTATCTTGTCTCAGCAGAGAAGAGACTCTGCTTTTTTCATGAAGTCGATTTTTTTCAATAGATATTCTAAAAGGGCAAGAATATTTAAGGAGGTATGGGTTTTTTGTAGTTAAAATAATTCTTTTGGGGTAAATTTATTTTGTGAAAAAATTGATGAATGATCATTCTCAGATGAGTATGTTATGGTGAACAGTTTCTAGGAAATATAAATTGACTAGAAAACAGATTAACAAGACATATCCAGATAATACTGGTCATTTTACAATTCAGAGAGTCAGTAACAGTAAATTAGGGCTGTTTGAGCAGGACCCAAGATATCTACATTTCCAACACCATGTTTTGTGGATGTTGATTATATGGATATAATGACACTCTGGTTTGTTTATAGTACCACAATAACAATTAAAGGTACATCATTGGTTTAGATGAATCAATAAAAAGCATGGGTTTCCCTAGGATGTCATATCTTAAAAAAAGAAAAAGTGAGATATGTAATATGTGATGTGATAAAGATTACATGTCAATATATTTCCTTCAGCTGGGACCACTGCATGAAACAACACAAAGTGAAAACTTAGTAGAATAAACACTAGATTCTATATTTAACTTGAAATATTAAATGAAGTGCAGGATGGATCATAGCCATGCTGTGCCGTTTCTAATTCAATGTAGAACCGAGTGTTTGCTTATTTTTGTGTTTAGAGTTTTATATAGCATTAAACTCCCCTATAATTTCTCTGCCTCCAAAGAGTTAGATTGCATCATATATGTTATATATCTAACACTTATTTTTGGTTTGACTTCTATTCTCATCATCTGTAACACATTCAAAGAAATGGTATCAGTATTGATGGCAAGGAAGTAGATAAACAATCTGTCTTAAAAAAAAAAGAGGCACTGTTATGGGAATAAGAACTTTTTACTAGGGGTTGGAGAGATGGCTCAGTGGTTAAGAGCACTGAGGACCTTCCAGAGGACCTGGGTTCAATTCCCAGCACCCATACGGTAGCTAACAACTGTCTGTAACTCCAGAGTCTGACACCCTCACATACATACATACATGCAGACAAAACGCAAATAAACATAAAATGAGTTATTAAAAAATAACTTTTCACTAGCATGATGCTTGGAACCTGTCTTTGAAGGAGTAATGCTGTTTGCCTTACTCCTTCAAAGTAAGGCAAAATCTCCCTTCTTATTTTTTCCCTCCATTTACATAACCATCTTTCAAAGCTCAGTTTTAGAGACATTTCATTTGTGAAGACTCCCCTGATGCTCCCAGGATCAAATCTTGATGTATCTTTGATGAATGGAAAGGCATTTATTTATTGACAGAAATATGTTATTTCTCTAGGCAACTTTACTAATATGCATTTGCATGTCTGTGATGAGATATTTGCTGAATTTCAGAGACAGTTTTTTGTTTTTTTTTTTTGGTCTGAATTGAACAAGAAGAAGAATAGAATGTCCTCTCAAGTTCCAGAGGAAAAAAATAATAGGGCCAAAGAGTAGTGATGACAAGGGCACAGATTATTTAAGTTCATTACTAATAATTAGAGCTGCCCGAGAATGATATGACCTGCCTTTACAATGTAGGTCAAGAACAAGTGGATGATAATGCAGGGGAAATGTAGCATAGCCTGACCTCAGAATTCCCCTCCAGCTCCTGTGTTCTGTGTCTTACATTTTTCTCTTATGTCATTTACTACCCTCTTAGGTAGTCTTCAAAAGCACTTTCATATATATTATCTCATTTATTTGAACTGGTTTCCTGTGGTGCATGTAGGGAAAGGTATTATCATTCTAATTGCTGAGGAAAATGAGGCATAAAGAGGTTAAGCGACTTGAACAGGGATACTCAGTCAGCATTAAATCTGAGACTGGAATATAATCTTCAGGGTAGTGTTGTAACTTATTTATGGAGGTAATATGTCAAATTATTATTTTGACATTTGAGGAAACATAGTTATTGATATTTCTCACTATGAAATGTGTTTTTCCAGATTATGCATTTATATGTGCTTAATTTGTTCTACTAACGAAAGTACTGTTTGAAGTCTTTATACCACTCTTATTTTTCGTACAGTTTGTAAGGTGCTTAATATAGAACATTGATCCTATGATGAAGCAGAGATAAGTTGTTATGTATGTATGTATGTATGCTATGTATTTCTGCTGCTAGGGTGTGGAACGTAATGACTGGATCCTAATTTACTGAGTATTTATTTCCTATTTCGTGTCCAGACTTTTAATGGAGTGGTCTAGCCTATTGACAGTTAGCATTCAGTTTAGACAGAGCTGATGGCTCCAATGTATTCCCTGAAAGAGCTGGACATTTAACAATCACTTACATTAAATTAAACACCCGCCTACAATTTATTCTATTATAGATTCTGTGCATTCTAGTCTTGTAGGTGTCTAAGATAGATTGCCTTTATGAATTTGGTGTTTCCTGGAGATAGCTTGAAATGGATTGAGGTCAGTTAACAGCTCATTTTCTGTTACCTCTTCCTGAGTAACGTGCCACCCTTTAACTTGGAGTTGTGATCACTGACTACTTCTCTTGTGTCTCATGTGTGATCAGTCACTCATTAATTGTCAGCAGCAGGCTTGCTTGTAGCTGCAGCTCGAGCCACTTTGTTCTTGTCCATGTTAAAGGCTTATTGGATGGCTCAAATAGTTATTTCATAACACAGTGACCTATGACTTCTATGGGAGAGAAGTTAGGAACTCTTCAATGGGACTCTCAAGTCTAGGATGATTACTTCAGTTACATTGTTTATTCAATGCATGTCAAGTCACAAGGTCAGCACACATGAAATCATAAAAAGCTTGCCTTATGTAAGGGGAGGCACATTATACGTAACAAAGAGATTATAGGAAGTCTGGGTGCTGCTCTTGGTAGCTACTCTTGCAAGCATCTTACAGTGACTTGCCAGGGTGGTGACAACTTCCAGTGGAGAAGGAATCCCTTCTGAAACTGCTGAGTTTCAAAGTGGTATCAAACAAGCATGTTGAATAAAACTTCTTGTAATAATCTCAAATTTCATAGGGTCAATCATTTGACGTTATTTATGGCTTATAGCTATGCTTTAGCTGTTTATATAGTTGTCTTTTTAAATTTTGGATACCTATAAGTCTGTGCAGCAGATCATCAGTTTGGGATTTCAGTCTTCCCCCCTCTCTCTTCCTCTCTCTCTTCCCGCCCTACCCGCCCCTGTTTTTCTCCTTAATATCTTTTATAGTAAAGAGTATGGCTTTTATTATGGATTTTCATGTATAAAAAGAGCCTTTCTCTGAGATCCTTTCCTGTTCCCTCCCTGCTTCTGCTTGTGCCCACCCCCTTCTCCTTCCTCCCTAGTTACTTACTCTGCTTTCATCTTTATTTATTTAGTTAGCTGGATAATTAGTTCTGGTGACCCACTGAGTTTCATTAAGATGTAAAAGGATAGGTTGTTGACAGACACAGTTTTAGGAAGAACTTGTGCCTATGTATATCATTCATATACTGGTTATGTATCTGTGTTGGGGCCTCAGATTCTTGGTTTTATATGGTCAGAATTAGCTTTATTCATTTTGTACACACAAAATAACTTGTTTGTGTGTCATTTATTTTTTGAAGGATAATATTTAAATTTAGATTGTTAATTGAATTTCATTTGTCTGAAATTGATGTTTTTAATTGATATAATAAATATTCAAACAAACAACTGAGTTCTTTTTATCTGAGCAAAGGCAAGAGTCATAGCTATTGTTTTCAATTCATATTAGTTGATGTTGAATAAAAGTTCATTCTTTCGTAAGTAATACTATTTTAAAATATCTATCTAAATGTCTTATTGTTGTGTTTATGACATGACATTAAAATAATAATTTTTATGAATTAAGGAGCATATCTTTGCTTTAGTGAATTTCACCTCATCTATCAGTTACTCTCATTTAGACAAACAATGAACTCCACTTACATATATAGGTGAATGGCCTACTAATTAATATAAGTCACAGAATGAATATACTTGAGAGCACCCTTTTGGTCACAACATTTAGCCAACTTCTTGAAGTTGGCTGGAAAAATAATCCTTTTGGCACACCAGCATCATACTATGAGTAGTCCCTAGCAATACAGTCAACCACTCTCCTCTAATAGAATCTTCTACAAATTTGATGAAAAATTTGAGTCAGTGTTCCAGAAAAGAACTTTTCAGAGGAAAGGCTTTCTTTTGGCACATGTTATTCATTTTGTTTGCAAGGTCTACCTCTTTGATTGAAGCTTTTATTCTGGCGCCCATCAACTTCTCACTACAAAAAAAAAAAATGTTGCACATTTCTATGACATGTAAGAATTGTTCTGATTCCTACTGGAGACTAAAAAAGCAGCTCAACTTGCCAATGAGCAAAGAATATTTACAAAATCAAACTGGAAACATATATGTGCATCAAAATATTTACAGATTCTTTTCTGTAGTAACAAAATAAACATTGAATAGAATCCTAATCAATTCTATTAATATTTCTAAAAGAAAACAATGAATAAATATCTCTAAAATTTGTTTTAGTAAATTTAATAATAAAATATTGTATTTTAACTATTATAGTTTAATAAATTGTTTCCTGTTCTGTAAAATATTATGAGTTTTTCATCATTGTTTGAATTGATAAAAAAATGTCTTCAGTTTCCTAAATTGTGTAGAATAAAGTAGAATAAGATTTGTCATACCTATTGATGGTCTACTAATGAGATCATGAAATCAATTTTGTAAGTTAAATTACTCACTAATGTAAAATGAAATTAAATAAACACAATGTAAAATAATATGAGAATATATTATGAAGGGTACTGCCTCACCAAAGAATTGTTTTCATTCTACGTGGGAATGTATAGTTACAGAGTCAGGGTTCTCCAGGACAGTGGTTCTGGACCTTTGGGCGTCAACCCCTTTAGGATTAAGTGACTCTTTCACAGGGGTTACATATCAAATATCCTACATATCATATATTTACATTACAATTCATCACAGTAGCAAAATTAAAGTTATTGAAGTTGCAACACAATAATTTTATGGTTAGGTGTCACTACACTATGAGGAACTGTATAAAGGTTCACAGTATTAGGAAAGTTGAGAACAATTGCTCTGGAGGAATAGGACCAACAAGATTCATATATATGTACATATAATATATGTGTGTTTGTATGAGTGTATATGTGTACAAATGTATTATGTTAATATATAAGATTTTATATGTTCTATAAAATTACAGTGTATAAATATATTTCATATATAACAAGGTATTATGAATATACAATACATAGTTAATAGTAAATAAATTATATGTGAATATAATTTTTCAGTCAGCTTAGGTTATAATAAAATCATCTGCCTTACACCTGGGCATCTGAGAAAGCAGCACTTTCTAGGTTTTGAGGCTGGGTACCTCAACAGTCTCAACTGCCTCAGAAACCTGGAAGGTTCTGTGAATTCTGTTAATCATTACTCTACAATGGAGATAGATAAATGCTGCGTCTGATATCAGTGAGGGAATTCACAGCAGCAGCCCAAGGGGAAGTCAATCAGTGTCAAGAAGGGAGGGAGGAAGGTAGGGAGGAAGAAAGGAAGAAAGGGAGGGAAGGAGGGAGGGAGGAAGGAAGGAAGGAAGGAAGGAAGGAAGGAAGGAAGGAAGTCATTACCTGTAAGCAAATGTTAGGCAGTCTTCCTTTTGTTTACCCAGGACAGGTGGTATGCATCTTTCAGACCATTCTTCAGGTGAGGCTTCTTAATCAACTGATTGTAATTTGTAGCAAGTTAACATTAAAGCCACCATATTTGTTTCTATAATTTCTAAGTGCTGTGGTCAATCCATCTAAAAGCTACCCATTAGAAAAACAAACAAACTGCAGTTTTTCAGTAAGAAGATTAACATTAATTTATGGCCAAGCTTGATAAATTTCCATTGTAATACCAGCACTCTAGAGGCAGGATTGGAAGTTCAAGGCCAGACTAGGCCACAGCGCAATATCCCATCTCACAAACAAAACAAAACAAACATCAGAAAGCCTAAAATTCCAAATCTTTTCATTGAGTCAGTTATGTCTCCAATTATGATTTGATGAGCCACTGAGTACTCTAAGATTGGGCAATTTTTACTCAAAAAATGTGTGGTTATGCTGTGAAAATTAGTAAGTGACTGTTTGGCTCTCCTATTAAATGCTTTTCTTTAATATTGAAATGTCAGGAGCTATGCTATTGATTTGTCTCTGATTTCTAGGTTTTTTGTCCATAACCTTAGAATATTTGCCAGTGATTCTTGGTTCTTGAACTATTATGGCAGGAAACTTCGTATTCACAAGAGTAAGTATGATTACAAGACAGAAACAGTTGTGAAATTAACACATAAGATGCTTTAACATTTTTTTAGTTATCTTGACTTAGCAAGTACTTTGAAAATAAAGTATAGGATATAAACACAACAATTTCTTTTATTCTGAATAAAATTTAAACCATTTGATCTGCTTAAATGTTAATATGTTATCAACAGAATATTAAGTTGACTTAAAAACAGATACCTTTTTTATTATTGGCTTGTCAAGCATCTACTTAAAGTATATACTTTGGTTTAATATTATTCTTCTGTATGAAGATAACATTTTAGTTGAGGAGAAAAAAATTAAATGCTAGAGTCTTGAAGCCCATGATGCATATTTATTTTTATGACTCAGACTTTCAGTAATTTCCTTTGCAGGCTCTCAGGAAGCAGCAGAGTATGAATGGATAATGAATGAATTAGTTTAGATGATGTCGAAAAGATTATGTCTGTGTCCTTGAGTTCAACAGTAGCTAGAGAATGGCAGAACTATAACATGGGGTGGGGGAGTTATGACCTTGACCATTATGATGTGTTCTACACTTAGAAGTGATATCTCTTAAGACTTCTACTGGAATCTGAATAGGAAATTCTTGCTATTCATGGGCTCATGTGTCGGAGCCTAGGTCCTTAGACTATGGTACTATATTGATAGGCAATGGGAACAATAGGATTTGGGGGCTGGGGTGAAGTAGGTCTGTGGTGCTTTAAAGAATGTATTAAATTTTGTGGATTGGGTCTTGTTCATAAAAAGGAGTTGCCTTGCTATGCTATGTGATACCAACACTACATTTTGTGTTTCTTTAGGTCCACAACAACATAACCCTGTAGCCTATAGAATGAAACCTCTGGAATGTAGTCAAATTGAGTTGTTCCCCTTCTTAAGTGTTTCCTCTGATGTATCTGTCTGAGAGTGAAGGAAAAGGCAAAATCTTGAACCACATATGGTAATAAAGCCTTTCTTTCAGAGCCTCCTCTGTTTATACAGAGAAACAACCCCTTCCAAAAGTTGACTTTGTTAGATTTAGAATCATGCTACCCAAAAAGTCCCTGCATCTCAGCATGAAGAGTCTGTTAATGGTACTTTACACTCAATATCTATTTGAAAATATGGTGACACATATGGGCATTGAGATGAATAATTTTTCTGAGAATATCCAGGTGGCCAGATTAAGTAAGAGGAGAAAGGCTGCATGTCCTCCAATAGTGGTCAGAGTACTCTGACAGGTAGGAAAATCTCTGATATCTGTGAGAGATATGGTCCTGTAATTTACCATTGTGGATGCTGAAAGGGTCTCCATGACAACAAGGAGTGAGAGATGTAACTCTCCATTGTTGGCACTGAAAGTGGAAGAAGGCATCTGCAGATAAGGAATGCATGTAATGTGTAAAGGCTAGACCAGCCCTCAGCAAAAACCCAGTACAGGAACAGGCAACTCAGTTCTATGATCACATGGACCTGGATTCTGTCAATAATCTGGAGAAGCAATTTTGTAAGTTTCTTTCTGGGGTCAACAGAAAGGCATAGAACCATGTGGCACTTTTATTTTAGCCTGGTGAGACATGATGGAATCAACTGTGAATTGATAAAAGTTTTTTTTTTTCTTAACCCATTAGTTTAATGTTATCCTGTCACAGTTTTCTAGATCTGATATACTGATGTCATGGTTGGTGTAACAACTTTCCAGTTGAGGCTCTAGGGAGCAGAAATATGTTAGTGGTCAATAGATATTTGAACCTACAGTTTAATAAGTAATCATAGAAAATCTAAATCAGCCAGTGGTACACAAATTCTGTCTTAGCTCAAAACTAAACTGGCCAATGAAGTTCTCTTCAGTCCATTAAACTTCATTCTAGAAAAAGAAAAGAAAATGAGTAAAAAACTTATCATTGGCACTGTGTCCTACTTATATTCGCCTATATTCAGAAGATCAGGACTTAATTCGGGGCCCCTGGGTGAAAAGAGTAACAAACGGAGGACAGCAGGAAAGCAGGATTTGAACAGGTGTGCAGAGAAGGGACTATGCAGCTCTTGACCTAAGGATAAGAGGAAGCTGTCCTTTTGCTGTGTAGACTCTGACGTTCCTCTAACACACCTTAATGCTCCAGATAATTTAAGGGAGTCCTCTGCATCTAAAACAAAACATATAACTAAAACACGAATATCGCCTGAAAGGAGTCTATAGTAAAGCTAGTTGAAGTGATTTAATACAGTGTATTCAGAGAGAACGTGAGCCAAGAAAATAGGTAAACAGGACAGAAGGTAACTAAATAAGACCTGGGATTTCTTTTACATCTGAGCACTTGGAGTAAAATTTTTGTCTTATTCTAGCATCATTTACAGAAATTATGAAAGTACAGAGAACACCTCTTCTCATGTTCCAGGATCTTGATGTAGCTTTAACAGTTCATCCATTATTCAGACAAATTTTAACAGATCCTACCCTCTCTAGTGAAGCAGTATTACACCCTGATATTCGTTTATACAGGATCCCCGAATAGCTGTTTATTATCATTCAGTGTTTTATCAAGGTCAGAGGCTGCAATCTTTATGTAGTTGCGGTATTCATCTTTATCCCCCTCTTTGCTTTCTGTTAAGTACAGTCAAGATCCTGGACCAGTCACATCTTTATTTTTCAACAGCAGGAGCATCCTCTCTTTGTGTCTTTTTTCTACTCTTGTCTAGACTGAGCTCTGTGATGATCTTTTAAGATTTCCTTTTTATCTTGTTGCTTTCCAGAGTCAAAAACTTTAAATGGTTCCCTGACATTTATAGTCTTCTCTGTGGTGCCTCTTTCAATGCACTCTGCTGCCTACTTTCAACTTCCATTTATTATGCCTCATATCCCATTATATTTCCACAGAAATCATCTCCTTGAGCTAAGCTGGCTCATTCATAGCCCTTAAATATACCTCTTGGGTTTTTGCCAGTATGATTTTTTTTTTTTACTCTCTCATTCCTCTCACCTTCAATGTACAGACTCCTCTCTGGCACCCCTTTTCTATTCAAACCCTGCTTCTCTTTGTTTCAGTGTCTTCAAAATTAGCAGATGCTTTGGCTAGAGAATAGATTGTATTCCTGTTCTTAAAGTAGTGTTGAAGAAGAAACTTCAGAGTTGTAAGAGAGTAAGACCAATGCTTTGACTTTTTTTTTTTCCTTATAAAATGTGTTGTCAGTAAATTTTTGATATATCATCTTCCTTTCTGGTTTTGATGGTGGAAATCTGAAACATCCACTTATCCTAGACTTCAAAGCTGTGTCATACAAATGAGGCTGGCCCATGGCAAGGGGCATTTGACCCTTTGTTTTCATTATCCTCCAAGGACAGAGATTGAGAGTTCCTGGTGAAATCAAATTACAATCTCAGTAGGGAAATGCCACTTCCATCAGTTGAAGCCAGAAACAAAAGGACTCGTATCTGTCTGATCTGCATTCATGAATGTTCCTGAAAGAAGGAAGAGGAGGTCTTTAAATACAGGGTGTGTGTTTAAACCTGCTGCACAGCAGGTCTTCAAGCATCTCATCTCAGGCAGCAGAGTGAGCTTGCTTGCAATGCTGCTAAGGATCTCTTTCATTTCTTTGTATAAGAATGAAAGCCTCTATCCTTGGGTTTTGAACTTTAGGCCTTGTTGATTACATCCTGAAAGATTCCCCCAATATATCTAGATTGTGTTCTCACAAAATACGAATCTTTGTAATGCATGCCCTTTTGCAACCTCTTATGTCCAAAAGCAGGTGTTGGGGATGTTGAACCCTTGACTAAAGGGTTCACACTTACCTTGTATGCATTTCATTTACACTGTCATGACTTAGTTATATTCTTGTTTGCTAGTTTGTTCGTTTGTTTGTTTTGATACAGAATCTCAATCCACATTGGACTGGAAATTAATATGTAGTCCCAGATAACCTTGAATTAGTGACATTTCTCCTGACTCAGTCTTCTGAATGATAATAGAATTTCCTTCAGGCATGAGCCACCACATACAATTTAATGACCACTTTCTATGATGGGAACATTCTTGTGAATTTTTCTGAAAACAAAACAAAACAAAAACAAATAGTTTATTTCTTCTGTGAGGGTCTCCTCTGCTCTAGAATACCATTTAAAATATCCGCCACTGAGAAGTCTGTACTGTTTCAGCAGGCTCTGAGAAGTTCAAATACAAATAAGCAGACAATAGTTTAAAAATTACTGTATTTTATTACCTTCTGTCTCTAATGGACTCTTCCCCATCATCTGACCCTGAACTAATGGCCTGATTTTAGTTTCCTATTTTCATACACCGTTCACCATTAATTAAACTCAATGGATTGAAATCTTAATAAATATGAAATAAAAAAGGAGGACACATTGATCTTGCCCAGATATGAAGCCTGGAATCTACAACAATGACTGGCCTGGCAAGGTATGCCCAATGGTGTGCTACACTGGCACACATATCATAGGAGTAACAGGGTACTTTCTGCTTGAATTTCAGGTCTACTCTACAAGATGAAACCTAAACCTGTCACTGTTAATATGGCCATGAAGCTATGGCTAGACGTCACAGCCCCTAGGAGAAATCCTACTACTCTTCTGCCAAGTGGACATAGTATTAATTTGTTAACAGATAATCCTTGTGTCCACAGACTAATGCATCTCTTGCCCCTCATCAACAAGCTTCTATTTGGAGTAGATGATGATTAGCACAGAGACCACAACTGAGCAAAATACAAAGACTAGGAGCCAGTTGAATGCTCAGCCCTAAGTAGAGCATGTATATTATATCCTCTTTGTAAAGGCTCAGGTATCATTGTGGAGGGGAGGGATGAGGAAAGAGTGTAAGGGGTATCTACAAGGAAAGTATCTTTTGGACACAGCAGGTGATGTACACAAAAGGATTCACAGTGCTTGTGACAGCATGCACAGAGTCTGTGCAATTCTAAGAGAGACCAGGTCCCAGCTTGGGATCATGGTCATGAAGTCACAGCTGCAGCTGAGGACCTATTGGCAGCTGTCAGCAGCTGGGAGGAGGGATCAGTTTTCTCCTAGAGTAAACTCCTTTCTAAGCTGATTATGCCACAGCTGGAATCTACGTGTCCAAGATTCTCCAGCCAACACAACTTGGCCTTGATGGTGTGTGTAGTTGGGTGGATAGAGAACCGGAGTGAATCTGGGGAACAACAAATGCAGGATGAAAATGAACAGAACATGAACTTCTCTAAAATAGAAATATAATGTGAACACCGAGGCACTGGGAGATGGTAAGGGGTAATGACAATCAGTGTAATCAGAATGCACTGTGTATATTATGAAAATTTTAAGGAATATCTTAGAAAGGAAGAAAGGAAGAAGAAAGAAAGAATGATGAAACCCATCTCTTCCTTAACTGTTCACAGGCACTTTAACAGTAGATGGAGAACAGCTTATACAATCCTGGATGGGGCTAAAAGTTACAAAAAGTGAGAATGGATTCTTAAATGTTCACACAACTCAATCAGAACCAATATTGTTGCCTATGATTGACTCACAAGCAGAGGAGCTTGTGGTAGGCTGTTATTTTTATCTAACTTCCCTAGTATTTACAACCAGTGTCTATTGGTGCTAAACTTGTTTTCCCAAAATTATTAAAAATAGGAATATAGTAACAATTCAGAACTATTTTCAGTAAAAAAATATACATATATAGGAAAATAACTATAAGGATCAGTGAGAATAATCTAGGCATGTTGTGGTAGCTTTGAGCTATGGAATTAACATTATGTTACAGAAAGCTACTAAAACAAGGTCCATTTCTTTTTGAAAAATGCTTCAGAATGATGGACCAGTGACCATAGGTGTCATTTTCAATGTCCTTAGCTGTCGCCTGCACTTTCTGGCCACACATGTAAGCTTAGCAATCTAAATTGCTACTGGGAAATTCATCATTCTTAACTACCATCCACAATCTCTGCCTAAAGTTGAAATGCCAGTGTCCCCTGTTTTCCCAGGTGATAGTTGGGAAAAACCTGATTTGGCATAAAATAAAAATAAAATGAAATGTAATAATAAGTGATACAGGATAAAATATAACAAATGCATAATTTTTTAGTCATCCTATAGTTTAATTTCGTTCTGTATTTATTCCACTACAATATAGGTATATCACCTTTAAAAATCAAGCACAGCAAAACAAATTAAACTTCATGGTGGCCACAGAATTGAATGCTTATTGAATGTATAGAGACAGAGCTACCTAAAAGTAGCTAGTTGCTCCAGTTTTCCAGGCATCTTCTGTGACCGGGTGTCCATATTTCTCTTATGATGAATGCAATGGTTCCTTTGCTGCTTCACATCCTGACAGAATTCCAGGGTTTTCTGCAGCATGGGTGTTGTTTGAATGCAAAGAAAACATCATTCAGCAAAGTTCTGGACAAAGTTAGGGTTGAGTATGTTACAGTAATCTATTAATGAGAAAGAGATCTTAAGGGAGGAGCGACAGAGGAGAAGGAGAGAACAATTGGGATACATATGTCATGGGAGCAGGAAAAGAGGCTCTTTGAAAAGGGGCAGAGGCAGGTAAGAGTATTGGGCCATGAGAGTGATGGAGGGAAACAGAAATAAGAACAAAGTAAAATGAAATGTATGCAAGACGTACCATCATTAAGCACATTATTTTTTGTTAAATAATGTGAAATAAAAATGAATAGTAAGTTTTCAGTACTCATCAAAAATGGTGGGATCCCATAGCAATAAGATACTGTGATGCCACTTCTGGGTAATGGTAAGCTTCCAGGTGATGGTGATGCCTTTACAATCCCCATTCTTTCTTAATGGCTTTGGCTCTTTTAAGAACAAGAACTCTTATGGTTGAAAGACACTTAGGGAAATACTCAACATTCTTAGTCATCAGGGAAATGAAAATAAAAACAACTCTGAGATATCATCTTGCAACTGTTAGAATGGATAAAATCAAAAACACCAAAGATAGTTTATGCTGGAGAAGATGTGGAGGGAAACACTCCTCCACTGCTGGTGGGAGTGCGAAGTTGCTTTGGAAATCAGTATGGTGGTTTCTCAGGAAAATGGGAATTAGTCTACCTCAAGATCCAGAAATTCATCTCTTAGGCATGTACCCAAAGGTTTCTCATTCATGCAACAAGGACATCTGTTCAACTATGTTCGTAGCAGCATTATTTGTCATAGCTAGAACCTGGAAGCAACCTAGATGCCCCTCAACTGAAGAATGGATAAAGAATATGTGGTACATTTACACAATGGAGTACTATTTAGTGGGAATAAAAACAATGGAATCTTGAAATTCACAGGCAAATGGATGGAACTAGAAGAATCCATTCTGAGTGAGGTAACCCCGTCACAAAAAGACAAACATGGTCATGTAGCTAGAGAGATGGTTTGATAGTTAAAGCACTGGCTGTTTGATTCCCAGCATCCACATGGCTTCTCCCAACCATCTTCAACTCCAGTCCCAAGGGATCCAATTGATTATTCTGGACTCCATGGACACCAGACATGCATGTGGTACACAGACATAAAAATACATAAATAATTAAAAAAAAGAAAAAGAACTAGAACTCTTACTTCACCGCATAGGAATTATTTACTTAATATGCTGAAGAATGTGTCTGCCTCATAATCAGACTAGCATTATATTTGCAAAAAAATATTAAAAACTAATTAATTTGGAATTTTGGATTGGTGGCCACTTATGACATGACACAGTGAATGTTTTAGTAAGCAATTGCATTATTCCAGAGATGTTATCATGCAACTGTTTGACAGATGTGTGGAGGCGGGAATCCCTGCCATGAATACAGATGGAGACAGAGGTAAATTTTTTTTATTATTATTCATTATTTAAAACTGCAACATGTGAAATACATTATGTGTTGTTTGACTTAAATCTATGTCACTTCAATTTCTGTTATTTTACTTTCAATTTCATTATTGAATTTAAGGTTTTTAGGAATGGAAACCACATACTGTCAGAAATAGGAAAATATTGACTAAGAGAAGCATAGGAGGTAGGAAGAAGAGGAGGAGAGAAGAGGAGGAGGAGAACATGAGGGATCAGGAAGATTGAATGGGGAGATGAATAGAGGAGAGCAAGAAAAAAGACTAGAGGGAACCATTATAGGTTTAAAGATAAAGCTGGCACTAGGGAAATGTTCAGAGATCTACAAAGATGACCCCAACTAGGAATCTAAGCAATAGGGAAGAAGGTACCTAAATGCCCTTCCCTTTAATGAGATTGATGACTACCTTGTATGCCATCCTAGAGCCTTCATCCAGTAGCTGATGAAAGCAAAAGCAGAGATCCACAGCAAAGCCCTAAACCAAACTCCTGGAATCCAGTTTCAGAGAGAGAGGAGTGATGTACAAAGGGGTCATGCTGGGAAAATCCACAGAAGCAGCTGACCTAAGCAAATGGGAACTCATAGTTGGAGCCTAGCTTGACAATTGGGGAGCCAACATAGGACCAATCCAGGCCTCCTGAATGTGAGTGTTACTTAGGAGGACTGGGCATTCTATGGGTCCTCTGGCAGTGGAACCAGGAAGTATTTCTAGTGCAGGCATGGACTTTGGGAGCTCATTTCCCAAGGAGTGATAATCACTTAGTCTAGAGACATGGAAGACAACCTAGGCCCTACCCCAAATAACTTGACAGATTTTGATGATCCCTAATGGAAGACCTCACCCTCCCTGGGGAGTGGATGGGGTATGGGATGGGGAATCGGTGGGGGGAGGGAGGATGGAAAGGAGAGGGAACTGGGATTGATATGTAAAATAAGATGGTTTCTAATTTAAATAAAATCTATTAATAAGAAAGAGAAAAGTTTAATTAATAATTTACACTGATTACTACTGACTGGATATTATCAAAGTAACTTCTGTAGTATATTTAAGATATAACAGTTTTAATTATTATTTTAAGAAAAATCAATTCACTGCTTTTGGTATTCAGAACTACATTTATCAACAATATTTTCCCTATCTCTATCAGCATTTTTCAGGAAACATGAGTGTTAATACTCTGGATTATTAACAAAAATTAACAAAATCCAAATATATTAGTATTTCATTCTTTTAAGGTAGATGCTAATGTTGAAGTTCAATTGATGCTTACTTTCTTGATCATTGACATTGGAAAATTTGGGCTTAAATATTTCTTTGTATTTTTTTCAGCAATATTAATAGAAAATAAAACAAATAAACTAGCATTTACTTGTTTAATTTTATTGACACTCCCAATTATGTCACATATCTTTTCCTTAGTCATAGTAGAGAAGCTACCATAGATTTGAAACATTTATGTGATCAGTGAAGAATGGGGCCAGGGGGAGAGGCCTTGTGTTGATGCTCCTCCTGGCAAGCAGCCTTTATTTCATGCAATATAATGAGTTTGACATCAGCCTGAACTGCATATAGAAACTCTGCAGGAACAAAAACAAAACAAAACAAAAAGCTTGTCTTGGTCTTCCAAGTCTTATATCACAGCTCTTGAACAGGTCAATGTGGGAAGATTGCAAACTCAGAGCTTGCTCTTATTACAGAGTGAATTCAAGACAACTTAGTGAGAATCCACCTCAATCTAAAAGGTAATTTTAGATGGTTGGAGTTACAGCTCAGTAGGATATTTGTCTGGCATGTATGCGGCTTAAGGTTCTTCTATATTTGGGAGCATTATTAATCATAATGTTTCACAGATCAGGACAAACTTGATGCTAAAATTACCTACAATGCCAGTAATTTTCAGTACGCTAACACATTTCATAGTCTTTGCAGAGCAAGACCATAGGTCAGGGAGTCTCTTTCTCAGCGTTCCTCGTAGGATGCAGTTAAGTCACCCAAAATTCTACCTGGCAGTAAACTGTGTTATTTTCTTACCAAGTTTATGCATCTATAGCAACTGGTAGATCTCAGTTCTTTTCTGGGATAGAATTTTATGAAGACCTGAATACCAAATGCTGGGGTAGAGAGTTTATCTGGATCATCTCAGTGGATTCCTATCACATTTATGTCCATAGTTTAGAGAAGTCTCACTTTACCTGCTAACTTCCTCTTAAATCTTAGTAGTGTCCTCCCAGAGAAAGTCTGAATTAGATATACAATTCTTTCATTAAAAACTAAAAGAATAAAATATTTTCCATGACAACCAGAACAAACAAGAACAAGAAAAGTTAGAACCACATTATATAGGACAGGATGAAATCTAGGATTACTCAGATTGCCTCTGTTTTATTCTGCCTTCTAAACTGTTGTTTTTCCTAGCTAGAAACTACTTTGTTGGTATCTAGGAAAAGAGAAGGTAATCATTTATTTTGTTGCTTTTTATTTTTTTTTAATTTGTGTGACTCTGTGTCATGTATATGTGGGTACATGTTTTTATCTTTGTAAATGTATGCCATGTATATTTTTGTGTTTGTGTTTAAGTGTGTGTGTGTGTATGTGTGTGTGTGTATGTATGTATGTATTATGTAATTGTAATATGGCTGCCTGTAGAGAGGATGAGAAAACAGCAGAACCCATCTCATGTACCTAGAATAACAGGAGGTTGTAAGAAGCCTAACATTGGTGCTGGGCCCGTCCTCTGGAAAGGTAAGATGTGCTCTACCTCCAGAGAAGATAGTCATAAAGAAATATTTCTGCCTTCCTTATCTACCAACTCCTTGTTTCTTTCTTTTTTCTTCCTCTGAATCTCACAATTTTGGTTAGTCATTTGGAAGGCAAAGGTTTTAATTTTTTTATTTGTATGTATGTGTATATGCCATCCTCTTATTATGTGTAACACTGGAGTACAGTAACTGAGAAGGGAGGCCAGAAGAATGAATAAAATCCCCTGGAACTGTGGTTTTTGGCAGTTAGGAGATACCTAATGTGGATCCCATACAAGAACAGAAATTCCTCTAAACCTTTTTAAGCTTTCTAGCCAGCCATAAGAAAACATTTTTTTCTCTCAAAAATTCCATCAATGTCATGATCATATACTGAGAAGGATATGTACTGAAATACAAAAAGAAATAATGAGGAACTGGGGAGGTGGTTCAGTGGTTAAGAACACTGGCTGCACTTGCTGAAGACTTAGGTTTGATTTCCAGTACCCAGTTTGTCACCAGCTGTGTCTTCAGGGACACTGTAGGCATATGGTGCATGTACATCCATGAAAACAAAGTAACTA
Organism: Cricetiscus sungorus; assembly: GCA_030556225.1. Lineage (NCBI taxonomy): Eukaryota > Metazoa > Chordata > Mammalia > Rodentia > Cricetidae > Cricetiscus > Cricetiscus sungorus. Next base: position 37,864,575 of record JANBXA010000491.1, on the reverse strand, counting down.
CCAGTATAATATAAAAATAAATGTAAAACATTTAAGCGAATTTCGGAACAGCCTAATACTTAATGCTGCAGTGACTCTGTGGGTGTTACATGCGAGTCTCAGTTTAGGAAGACTTCTGTAGGTCTGATAAGTCTACAGGGATGATTCTCTTCCTTCATAATATATTTTTAATGACATTCTATTTACAATATCATTAGTTTGTTTGCACTTGATTTGAGTTGTATTAGTGAATAATAACTAAGAGAAAATGTGCAATACATTGTCTCCATCACTGTAAAGGAGTCAAGCTGTAGGTACAAGAGGACAGAGTGCTACCCATATTAAATGCCCAGTGCCCTGAAGCTCACACACTCAGAATAGACAGTGAGTAAACAAAAAAAAAAAAAAACAAGACAAATACTACAGTATTTTCATCCTTTAGAGTAAAATCTAAAGTTCAAAATTTTATTAAAATACACAGCAAATTAAATTTTAAAAATTCTGACTAGTGATACTATAAGCAAATATTATTTTAATGGTGACATTTTGGTATAACATGGGAAATTTATATCTATAAGGCAAAGAATTTCAATGCAAATCACCATATGAAAAATTGCAATGTTATTGGAAGACATTTTTTTAACCACAGAAAGGATTTAAAATCACCCTGGATTGCTGTCTAAAATACTGCCAAGACTCTTTTATCATTGCACCTCCCTGCAGGTTTTCCATATGGCACACCAGAGAAGCAATCTTCCAGCCTCCATGAGTCCCAGGTCTACCATCAGCATCACAGACACATGCTGATGGCTCAGGTTTGGGCCAGGTGTCTAACTTGTGGTCATTCATTCATATCACGATGAGCATGGCCCTGTTCTTGACCATAGCTGGGTGTGGTGTTTCTCCTTTCACTAATCAGGACGAGCAGGTGACATGATTCACACACATCTTGAGAGCTGCCCACTCTCTTCAGTCCTACAAGCCCAATATTTTCATTTTTACATATAAGTGCTATACAACATAAGAGAAACCCTCTGTGAAGTCACTATGCATTAGTGAAAAATATAACACAGATGGAAGAGAAGTGAAAAAGTGTGAGAAAACAATGCAATAATGCCACAGCCATCCCCAAGCTTTCACACATTTGAAGAGTTAAAGAGTGTATATTTTGGGTAATTTTCACAAATATATTAAATCCAAGTCTAATTGCTAAGATACTATCTCGTAATAGTAATTGTATTTGCAAGAAATATGTTGAATAGCAATATTAAATGCTAAATTTAAATATATAAGTAGCAACTCATTCCCCAAACCACCTCCAACTTCCTTCTATTGACATTCATTTTTTTCATAAGGATAACCTTGAAAGGATGAAATATCTAATGCAAACATGTTTTTCTAATGTCATACAAAGTTTTTTTTATTTGTTTTACAAGTGTCCTGCTTAAAATGAAATAACAAGGTCTCAGTGGCCTTGAATATTGTTCTATAATGAAAGAATTACGTTTACTCTGGAAAACCAACTTTACAAATGTTGTCATATATCTACCAACACAGCAGTATATACTTAATTGCATTTGAAGGTGGAATCACCAGCATCACTGTGCTTTTGCTCTTAAATTTTAACAAGATAACTGTGAATTCATAACTACACATGCTATTTGATGTGTGTCATAACCCTGGTAATCAGAGAGCTCACTGGTAATAGGCTATTTTGTTTTGTGTTTCTTCATTAATAATGTATAACGTTTTGGAATAAAGATAAGTTTTGGAGACAGACTTGGATCCCAGCTGTGCCACTTATTACCTAAAATGTATCTGGAGCCTTCTGCTGTGTTTTTCCCTGGGTTGTTTTGTACTGAATTGTGCTGTTGGAAGGTGAATTGCTGAAAGACATGTGAGGCCACTTTGCCAAGCATAATGAGGCTCAGTGAATACAATGCCTTTGGTCTGTTCTCAATGGATATTCTTCACTCTGTGTTTTGCATATCACAAAGCACTTTCTCTTAACTTGTGTGTCCCGAACCTCCCAGTATCATCCCATGGTAAGGGAGAAAGGTCTTCCTTCTGATGTGCATTCAAACAAACTTGAAAATGGAAGATCAGAAAAATATCATTTTATACGTTCAGTAAAAGGCTTCAGGATAGACACAATACAGCAACAGTGGCTTTATGAGCAGACAAGGGTGATGTGAAAAGGGATTCAAGAAGCATTTCCAAGGATGAGAGGAGTCAAGAGCCAAATGAGGTATTTAAAAGTCTAAATTGGATCAAATTTGAACTGTTCTACACAAACTTGAAGGGCATAAAGTATAGCAGTAGGTGGCCAAAGATTATTTAGCATTATTTTTTGACATTTACACATTTGTTTAAAAAATTATTATAAGGATTGAAAATTTTGTGAAATAACGCTTTCTCTCGCCATTTTGTCTTCACGTTACTCCAGACTTTATGTGTGCCTGTGTGGTGTGTCTCTTTCCAAAGAGTTCCTGAGTTGTTTGCCCCACCCCAAACTCTTACTTTTGTTAACACTTCTTTGACTACAGATTCTAACCCTCTTGCCTCTGTCTTGCAAGTACACACACAGACACACACACACACACACACACACACACACACACGTGCATATATAATAATTAAGAGATTTTCCATCTCAACATCCTTGATTGCATATGCAAAGTCTCTCCTGCTATAGAAAAGTTGGATTTCCCTGTAAAGAAGTCTCAGTTCATAGGCTATGATGGAGCCTACTGATATCTTATGCTTATGATATTGAATTTATATCTCCATAGTGAATATAGAATAACTAATACTCTTCTATTTTCCCCGAAAAGCTCTGTCAACAAATACATTAAACCTCAGCAGATAGTGTAGTTTCTGAGATCTTCTCATAGTTCAGAAAACAACATAATACACCTTTCCACATGTATTTGGGGATTATTTTTAATTTTCACTGGAACTTAAAATATTATAAATCTAACTACTTTCAAGTCGAATTCATAGTGTGGTGCTGACCTGTTACAGCAGGTTTCCCCGCCGGCCTCCGGGTCCCGCCGCCACGTGGGCCCACATCCGCGCCAGCCCCAAATAACACTCAGAGACTCTGTATTTGATACAATCCTGTTGGCCAATTACCATTACTGTTTATGGGCTAGCTCTGCCTTAATTATTAACCCATTTCTACTTATCTAAGTATTTCCACGTGGTCGTCTTATCGGCGAGCCGCGCGGCAGGCTTCCTGCTCCTTCCCCGGGCTACATCTTGACTCCCCCTACTACTTCCTCTTCCTCCTCCTAGTCTCCTAGCCCCACCTATCTAGTTTTCTATTGGCCACAGGGCTTTATTAACAGTATGAGAAACATATATACAGAATCACATCTCCCATCATCTCCTCTTTTCTGTCTAAAGTAAAAGAAGGGGTTTAACCTTAACATAGCAAAATATACCATACAACAGTTATCAAATAAGAATCACAGTTAACAATATTTAGTCCATTAACATTTTGTAAGACTTAAAGAAAATATCATCTATCCTATCTTTGTCAGTCTAAAGACCTATATGTAACTTATTTTTAATCCTAACTAAGAAAAACTATAATCATAACTATCTGTCTTCAACTCCTTCAAAGACCACAGAAGGATAATATATAAACTCTAGAAATGACAGAGACAATGCATTGCCTGGTCAGTCACCCGAAGTTCTTCTGTAATGTTCCATCTTCAGCCCATAGGCCATAGTGTGTCTCCAGACTCCTCAACAAGGCAGGAAACTTTTCTCTGTGTCCTGTAGACTGTCTGGCTGTTTGGCAGCCTCTTCCATTAAGCAGGAATCCTGTAGCAATGTCCATCTTGCACCTTTTGTGGGTCCTGTATGTCCAGTTTCTACAACATAAAGTCAAACAGTTCAGAAGAGCAGTACCTTGCCCAAATGGCTAGTCTTGCCATATTAGAAGCAAACTCCATAATGTGTTTCTTCGATGTCCATCTTCCTTTCTTCTGTAGGTGGTGTTACCAGGAGCAGTTGTGCCTCACTGTCAAGAAAAACCCTAAACCATTTTAAATGCCATATTCTGTAGGTCTTTGAAAGGTTTGAAGAATGCCTATTCATCTCAAATACATCTCTGCATATCTAGAAATCCTAATTAACTTAACTCTAAAGTTTTCATTATCATAGGCTACTCTCTAATCTGTACTAAATTATACATTACATTTTCCAATGAGCTATATAAACATAATACCTAAACAAGAGGAGAAATATACATATCACAAAATTGACCTTAAATTGTATCAATAAAAGAATATCCATTTCAAAGCAAAGTATTCATATCTATACCATAATTCCCTTTTTACCTTTAAAAAGATTGCTTGTGTCATTAACTAGTTATAATCAAGCCCATTTAAATGAAAACAAACATTTATAAACAATATTTGGGAATTTGGGCGTTGTTCTTTCCAAACTACTTCCTGCTGGTAGAGGGCGCTGTCATGGGGGTCCAAAGAAGATGCAGAAATCTTGGCTGTAGTCTGCAAGGCTTTGTCTCAACTGCTTTGAATGTTGGATCAACTGGGGGAGTTGTTTCAGGGGGTCTGGCTTGATCAAACCACATAAGTCTGGAAAGAATCCATAGCCTTCCATTTTCTGTGGAAATAAAAATAGAAATCCTTTTCCCCAGTAACTTGTCCTTAGGCTTGAATTTTTTGAGTCAAAGCATTTTTAAAATATATAAATTGAATTAATCTAGCAGCATTTCTTTTATTAGTAGTTGTTTTCTCAGCAATCAAATAATTTAAAGACAACAGAAGCACGTATAGTATCCAAAATTTCTCTGTGTTTTCCATCTTTATGTGGCTTTTTTATTATTCTATTTCTTCTATTTCTATTTTTACATATTTTGAGACAGGGTTTCTCTGTGTAACTTTTATCTGTCCTGGAATTCAGTGCATACCAGGTTTACTTTGAAATCACAGAGATCTGCTTGCCTCTGTCTGCCCAGTACTAGGATTAATTCTACTTCCTTTTTTTCTTTTTTAAACCATTGTATCCTGTTTCTTTTTCTCTCCCAAGCCAGCGTATTTTTAAAAACACAGTGTAAACCTTTATTGCAGCTCTCCTACATACCAACGAATTGTTAGCAGAGCTCTTTAAAAGCCAGGCTTTTTGCCGCTTATGCTAATTTTGGAAACTTCCCTTAAAGGAGCCGCGCAAATCTCTGTCTATAGCAAAACAAATCCAATCAAGAAAATGCTGCTACCAAGAAGTCTCTGTTCCCTTGTTTCTAAAAACTATTTTTTTAAGCTTTTGTTAAGTTTTAAATGAAAGTTCTAAATCCCGCTTCTGACACCATTATGTTACAGCAGGTTTCCCCGCCGGCCTCCGGGTCCCGCCGCCACGTGGGCCCACATCCGCGCCAGCCCCAAATAACACTCAGAGACTCTGTATTTGATACAATCCTGTTGGCCAATTACCATTACTGTTTATGGGCTAGCTCTGCCTTAATTATTAACCCATTTCTACTTATCTAAGTATTTCCACGTGGTCGTCTTATCGGCGAGCCGCGCGGCAGGCTTCCTGCTCCTTCCCCGGGCTACATCTTGACTCCCCCTACTACTTCCTCTTCCTCCTCCTAGTCTCCTAGCCCCACCTATCTAGTTTTCTATTGGCCACAGGGCTTTATTAACAGTATGAGAAACATATATACAGAATCACATCTCCCATCACTGACCTTTCCCTCATACCTTAGAGACCTCAAACCTTACCTATGAATTGATCACTTTACCCTGAGAATCATGTAGGTCACGTTTGAATTCATCGTGCCCCAGAAGTGTGCTTCCACTTTCAAGGATATAAACAGTGCTCCTTTGATGATTATGTGGTTTGAGGTTTCTTCAATATTATATATTCACATAGTAATAGGTACAAATACTTAACATAGTTGTATACTGTGGACCTTATTCATAAATACATTATATACATAAGAACATGTATATGTATCTACATATTATATATATATATATGTGTGTTTGTATTTTAAACTAGAAAAATGGGTAGATTCTTCCCCATAACTTGAGTATATTTTATAGAAAAATATAATTAGGCGTAATGTAACAGTTTTACTATTATTTCAAGAGATTAAAAACATAGATGTGTAGAAGTATGTTGCCACCCCAGGAAGTCTGGCTAATACCATGTGGTACTTTCATTGGCACCGAAAAGTGTGTTAGCAAGTGTGTATGAACTCCTTCTTCAGCCTGACCCCTATTCTGCATTCAGTGGGTGACTTGGAATTGGAGAATACCCTTATCTTTTGAGTCTCTGTGAAATAGCTTTCTTTTTTTGTGTGAAGCAACTTTCTAAAGAGATCTGGGGCACTGGAGGAATTGTAATATTCTCAGATCATTTATAGAAATCTAAACAAAAGTAAGGTTATTTTTATGCTTGTTTTATTATAAAAAATTACACATTGTCTCTTAAGGACTATGTCTTGTAGGAAGAGTGAGATAAATATTTCATATTTCCTTGTTCACCAAGTCCTATAATGAAGTATAAGCTTTATGTTAAAAGTATATAAACTGTAACTTTTATAACATAATTAAAGAATAGTATTTATAAACTATATGAAACTTGATCTAAATAATTCTTTTCTGGACATATATCAATATTTGAATTCAGGCCCTAACATTTGCATCAGGCTTTCTTTTTCTAGAATAATCCTCCAAATCCATTGCATGCATTGACAAAGAGTTTTAGGAGGAATTAACAGAAGGCAGTTATTCCCAACAATCCATCTCCAACCTTCCTTTCTGAAATCCACCCCTGAAAAAATAAGAAAATTTGGAAGAATGTAAACATATGTAATATAGACATACATTACCGCATACCTTGGCCTTTGCTTGCCTTCAGTAACTGCCTGGTTCCCTTGGTATAGTCCCAGCTACCCCTTCCTTTCCCATTTTCTCATGTGTCATTCTTTCCTGTTCCCAACTTCAGCCAAATAGGCATCCTTTCCATTTTCTAAGCATGCTAACATTTTGCTGCCTGATGAATTTGCAAATTACTTTTCCTTCTTGTAAATCTCTTCACAATGTTCTGATTTGTTCTTCTCTAGAAAACTTAAGTGTTTCCCTCTCACAACTTTCCTGATGTGGAATCAATGGTACACACACACACACACACACACACACACACACACACACACACACACACACAGGGGTTATACAGTCAGACTCTGGTCCCTAGGACACACATCTGCTTCTCTGAAGTTACTTGAACACCCATTGCCTTTTGGTAGGATGAAAGCAATTTGGGCCTAACCTATAAGTAAGTATACCTCTTTTTTTTTTTTTTTTTTTTTTTTTAACCCAGACTATAGATTTAACTCATCTTGGTGACAACTTGAACTACATTTCTGCCAGTAAGACCCCCAGTATATTTTACTCTAGGTGATCTGATGTCTTTTTTCTTAGGTTTCTTTTTCTTCAGTTTCAGTTCATCTTGAAGCCAGTTTCCATACACTGGCATTAACTTCTCTAGAAGAGTAATTTTGTTGTAATTCTAAAGAAAATATATTACACTTGGCAAAATAAGGGGTGATAGTTGACAAAGGAAATTTTAAAGAATTGTCCTCGTATAATAATAAATTGTTGCTAAAGAAAGTACTGCAAAGAAAAACATGTTTATTCAATTATAGATACTAAACTACCTTTCCTTATTCTGGTGAGCAGGTGTGAAACTATCTTATTTAGTAGTACTATTTTCTTTCAATTTTCTATTATGTACAAGGTAAGTTATTCACAGAAAGTCAAGCAGTAATGCAGAAAATTGCTATGTTTTAAGGATTGTTTTTTACCTTTCAAAGTCATTTGTGGTTCAACATGAGAGATATTCATGATTTTAAGCTATATCCAATCCATTTTTATTCTTATCTAAGAGTGACACTGGTGTTTTGTTAAACACCCTGTGCTTTTCTAGCTAAATATTGAAATGTTTTGATTCTGCAATAAATCACTTAGAAATACATAAAATTAGGTAGATAGCTTCTAACAGTTTCATTTAAAAATATTTCATCAATCAATAACAGCGTAGTTTACAAGGAGAACTGTAGATGAATTCACATATGTTCAGTGTAGACAATTTATATGCCATTAGCAGCACTTTAACGTATCACAGCTAGGATAGACATCCCATAGAGAAATGTGGATTACAGGAGCTCATTAATTTATCATATGCAAAGAGGCTTTAGTTGAATCCTACTTGCCGATTACCTACACATTCTCTACTAAAGAAAAAGACAGCCATGGCTGTCCTCTTTTTTAATAACTAGTATTTTTTCCATTATCTTAAACTATCCACTTTGAATTATATTAATTGCAGTGAGAGATATGATAATTTTAAAACCCAAAATTAGTGTCATTTCTAATGAGAAGCATATTCAACACCAAGTCTGCTTGAGTGTCTGTTTTCAAACTGTAACATTCAAGTGAATTCCATTTCTCTGTCGGGGGAAAAAATAAATGATGAGAGGAGAGAAACACAGCTCTAAATGAAAATATGTGGATTTAACCATCTATATTCTTGGGACAGAAATATTTTGTGTGTGTGTGTTTTTTTTTTTTTACTAAATCAAAATCTATATATGTCTAATTAGGAGACAATAATATTTTCCAAGGCCTGTATGATCCTCCATTTTTTAAAATGCATTTACAAATGGGAGAAGTTTAGGAAGAGAAGCTGCCCAATATGCTGTGGACCACAGAGAAGGTAGATGTACTAAATGTGGCACTTCCAGCTGTAAACAAAACGTTACTGAGATGAGGTTTGATAAAAGACTGAAGAAGATGAAAGAGTGTGTGAACGGGAATCTTATGGTAGCTATCCTAACCTGAAAGCAAGTGTGAAGCTGTTGAGAGAAAGTTTGCCCAACATGTTGACAAAGGACCAAGAAGTAACTGTTACTAATGAGAAGTTAGGATCTGGAAACAGAACAAATAGTTTCAGGCAATTCAAAGGCACTTGAAAGCTTGATGAAACTTTTTTTATTTTCATGATGAAACTGGGTATTTTTTATTAGACTTGGCTTAGTTTCATTCATTTATTTGTAGACAAATCTCATGTAGCTCAGGCTAGTCTTGAATGTATCATGTTCCCAAGGCTGTTGTTGATGTCCTTCTGATCTTCCTGACTCCAGTGCCAAAGCTCCGAGACTGTAGTATTAAGGCATCTGGGCTGGATTTTGACCTATGTTTCTAGAACAACAGCTCTGAGTGCTATGTCATTGGAGATGGCAATGAGACACCAAAATAGAACAGGGAATAGCCATGAAAAATCATGTTGTTTTTCTGCGTAGTAAAGGGGTGGGTGAAAACAAATGATCAGATTCTAGAGAAAAAAATCAAATGTTTGATTAATATAATTTGCTGACGAATTAACTTATAATGTAAGTAATGGGAAAATCAAAGTGACTTCAATTGTCTCTGGCCACGTTTAGTTAGCTGCAATGATAATTAAAGTCACCTTTGACTGCATGTTGGCTTTGGGGTGTTGTGCAGGAGTCACTTTTGAAATTCTTCCTCACACTCAATCCTCTGGCAGCCAAGCTGGAGGACCACGGTGCTGTGGTCTCTCCTAAACCTCTGCTATTCAAATCACTGAAGGCATCTGTCATGTCATCATTGCTGATTCTTTCCTCTTCAGTTCTTATCTGTTCAAACTATGACAGATCCTCATTTTTCAATGGCTTAGTTTGGTACATAAATAGTTGCAAAATGTCACATCCATCAATTACATGGAACCCTGCAAGAGTGAGAGATTTGTAATGTCATGGTGTGTTCTTTGAATTATTAACTTTCTTTGCATTTTCACATGCATGTCACTGTATTGCATTTTCTTGCCCTGTTTGAAACAATAGGTAGCGGACAAAGATGCTGACCCCAAGAATTGGAAAATATGCAAAATATTTCCATTTAAAATTAATTAACTCTCTATTCACACAAATATAGAGGTTCATAAAATGATGGAAACATTTTCCTCTAATGGATTTTGCTTTGCAATATTCATAATTCATTTTAGTACTTAATATCCTTGACCACAACAATTTTTCTTTATTACAGTCACAGATAATATGATAATCAATGCAGTAATGCGTGCCTTTTGTTGCTGTCAAGGCAGAGACTGCACTGAAAATATTTGGGCAGCAAAGAGAAAACTCATTTTAAAGCTAACTATGATAGACATGGTAGAAAGAAACCAGAAGACACGAATGTTAGCTGATCGGCTTTACCAAGAGGGAAATCAATTTCTCTTCCTCTTTGTGATGAGATGTAATTGCATAATTTGGAACAAGGTTCTACGCTGCAAAAGTTATGCTGCTTACTTTCTTAAGAAACTGGAAGAATCCTTTCTGTTTACTGTTTAGAAAGGAATTATAGGTCCTTGAGAAAGACATCCTCCGGTATAAAACATAAAAAATAAACCTTTTTAAAAAGGTTTGCATCTCAAAGGAGAGAAGAAAAAATTCGCTATCATATGTCTCTGTGATCACATGATCTCTAAGAAACAGTTCTCAACCTTTAGGTCATGATCCCTTGGGAGACAAAGGATCACAGGGTTCACCTAAGACCATCAGAAAACATAAATATTTGTATTATAATTCATAAAACTAGCAAAATTACAGTTATGAAGTAGTAATGAAAATAATTTTAAGGTTGATGTCACCACATGAGGAACTGTATTAAAGGGTCACAGCATTAGGAAGGTTGAGAAAGGAAGATCATAGTCCCAGTCATGAAGACACATGTCCATGGACTTCTCAGGCTGAGGCAACATATAGGAGGGTTAATACAAGTTAATGCAAGTTCTGTATTAACTCTTCAAGAAGAGTTGTGATTTGCTATGTTAGGTAGCAATGTTTTAAAGATAGTTGATACATGTTGGAAAGTTGCTCTCTGGAGTGCTGTGTTTTAAAATTTATATAACTATAAATAGGTTATAAGAATTTTCTATCTTTTGAGTATTTGCAAATATATAATTACTAAAAAGAATAATTCTAACTTTAATTTCATGTACCAATTTTTTGTAGAGACTATAGTAGCCTACATTCCGTTCCCAGAGGAATTGAACTTTTGATATGTGCATCGTCTATCTGAAATTCTTCTGTGAAGAATTGCCATTTCAGGAAATTTTAATTTTCCTTGTATTTTCTTCCTACAGTATTTTGAAAGGAACTGTAAATTTATTTGATGGTTTAGAAGGGGGGAAACTCCATGAAGTGCACAAACAGCTAATACAAAAAACTAGGCAATATTTTGATCATAGAAATATTTTATACCTTTATCACTAGCTCTTTAATTGTGATTAGGAACAACTGGGGTAAGAAAATGTGAGTCAGTATGAGAGTGCTTTTCTCCTTTTGGCTTCAGACAAATAGGATAGCTATTACTTTGGTAAAATACTGAATACTGGTCTGGTCTTCTCTTGTATAGCAACAATCCTTCTGGTGAAAGAAGGAAAAAGTAACTGTTTATAGGATATATGACATGTTAGAATTACATAAAAGCAAGAGAAGCCACCAACCCATGGAGCCTACCCCCCTCTAATATACCACTCACCTATTGCACATCAGAGTGTGTAATGCTATGTGCTCTAACTTGTTGTGTTGACCGCTTTTTACACGTCTATATCATTTCTTGCTTATGTATGTTAAAGCCTCTGTCTTTTTATATAATTAAATGATGAGGTTATATATTATTTATGTTTTATTAAAACTTGCATGAAGGTACAGAAAGCAAAGCTGGCCACATGCCATAGAGCCAGGCAGTGGTGATACACACCTTTAAATCCAATCTAGCAGGCATACTAGCAAGCAATAGAGCTAGCTGGTGGTGACGTACACCTTTAATCCCAGGACTCAAAAGACAGATGGATCTCTGTTAGTTCAAGGCCACTGAACAACATGAAATTGATGTAGTCCTAGAGAGAAACAGCTCACGCAAAGGTGATATCAGCACTTAAAATCACATGTCTTTAACCTCAGAATGTGAGAGGTATAAAAGGACAAGGCCATCAGTCTAGGATTGCAGTCTAAGGCTTGGTAGAGACAGGTTTGCTGTCAGAGGTTTGGTGGTGGACTTACTCTCCATCCACAAAGAAGAGAGGATAGCCCTTTCAGCCTGAGGTAGAGGTAAGAGCTAGTGGTTGGCTGCTTTGCCTTTCTGATCTTAAGGTTGAAGCTAGAACTTCAAAATCAGTCTCTTGGTTTTTACTGATTTGTGTTATAAAATTAAAAATGCTTCAATATTTCTCAGAAAAACATGTATCAAAGGAGAAAGTAAATATATGAATGCAATTACTAGTGTTCATCTCACCTAAAAACCAAATAAATTGATCATTATATAGACCTAGCACTACATTCTATATCTGCAATAAACATTACTGTATTAACAAAATATTCTTTCTTGAATAGTAGAATATTAGTATTCACTATTGTCATAGTATTATTCTTGATTTACTTATCGTGTAGATCATTTTCTTTTTTATTTTTTGAGTTCATTTTACATTTCAACCCCAGTTCTCTTTCCCATCCCTCGTCCCACCCCCCTTTCCTCCTCCTACCCTCTCTTGCCTCCCCCTCAGTCTCCCCCCAGTCTACTCCTAGAGGGTAAGGGCTCTTATGAGAAGTCAACATAGACTGGCTCAATAGGTTGGAGCAAGACTTGGCCCCTCTTCCATGTATTAAGACGGAGCATAGCATCCCACTATAGGGAATGAGCTCTAACAAGCTAGCTTATGTACCAGGTTTGTATCATAGTCCTACTACCAGGGCCCGTTCTGATAGTCCAAGCTTCACAACTGTCTTTCACGTATGTAGGGTGTAGTTTGGTCCCCTGGTGTCTGCACAGTTGTAAGTCTAGAGTTCATGATTTTCCCAGAGCTTGGTCTATCTGTCTCTGTAGATTTCTCCATTATGATATTGATCCCCCCTTGTTCATATGTTCCCTGCTCTCTCTCTTTACCGGCGCTCCCAGAGCTCGTCCTGGTTCTTGGTTGTGGATCTCTGCATCTCATACTTAGAACACTTTCTTTACTGTGTCTTTTTGTATTTCCATTACTTTATAAACAATTAACTTATTTCTAAAGAGACATCCTGCATTTGGTTGACATAGTGAAATGATGGCAAATCTTTAAGCATATTATTTCAATTTAGTGTATAAGGAAAAGGCTTCCACAAATGTGCAAATAATGTGAAATGAGGAAAAGGTTAGAGGAATCACATGGCTGGCATATTTTTAACAGTGAATTTTGGGCTTCCATTTATCATCAATAAAATGTCTGAATCTTTGTATAACTTTAGGGGAGAAAATTTTAAACATTACTTGTATTTTCTGGGATTAGATGTTGTTTCATTGAGATTTTCTCTCATATTTATAGTGGCTCAGTTCCAAGAAAGTCAATGATACAAAGTTATTTTTTAATTTATGTAATCTATCAAGATTTCACATAACACTTAAGTTAGAACTACATTCTATATCTGTAATGTTTATGAGATACATGTGTATGTGAAATACATGTAAGCTTATGTTGCTTGTATCTGTAATTGGATATTAAATCTTAGTTTAAGAGATACAAGTCAATATTATTTAATTTTCCTTATATCTGCATTGATGTTTGTGTTGCAAGAATTTTTTCCTTACTACAAAAATGGGATTAATGGAGAACATATGGATAAAATAGCTAGCCTCAGATGCCAGTGAAATACAGTTCATGTATTTTTCAGTTACATATCATGCTTCTGTCTTTGAAGTTTGTAAAGTTTAGGAAGAATGCAAAGGAGGGAAAAAGATTGAGGAGATAAGGACATGAGGAAGGGAAGGAGAGAGGGAAGGAAGGAAGATTGGTTGTCTAGAAGTAGTAAAGGAGGAGAAGGACAAGAAATGATTAACTTTGATGTTAATATCTAGTGATAACTATTTATCAGAATTATATATCAGCTAAATATAAATTCTTGAAGGTTCCCCAGCATTCCACCCTCCTGAATGTATTCTTCCATCAATATGTGCAAATGTTTATGCCTATTTCCATACCAGTGTTAAACAAAGCAGTCCTTTTTCTTCTCTTTGCAGAAGTACATAGAATCTGCATTTCTTTCAATAATCTTTCAGCCTGATTTAACATTTCAACTGAATTCTCAGTACTTTGATTTTTTGTTTTCTATATTCTGTTATGATTCAACACCTACATAGATTTTTTTGATTCACCAGATTATGTATGATTACAAAGTTATTGAATGTAGTGCAATTTGTCTAAATATTTGAGTAAGTTCACCCAGAACATAAGAACATGTTGAACAGTAGTGTGATGTGTATGATTATTTCATTGCTGTTATTCCTACTCTGGAGTACTCATATGTTGCAATTTGTAGCAGACATCCATCTTTTTCTTTCCTGAAATTTCAGGACAAGTGCTGACACTCATCCTGTGCTCTGGAAGCAAGGTGCCCCCTCTCCACACTTCCCCCACCATGCTCTCATTTGTTTCTTCAAATGTTATGATTCATGAAATTCCATTTTCAATTTATTTCTGTTAAATCAAGCTCTTACTAATTTTTATACTAAAGCAACCTGCAACAGTCTTTTAGTAGGCATTCACCCTGAGGAAAAATTATGTACTTCTCTTGAGAGGCATGTTGTTTGTTTCTTTTGCAATGTGCATAAAATATAGCAAGGGTTTAGTCCCTCTTGTGTCTACATGACAATAATGAGAATTTTTATAATTTAGTTCTCCTTATTGATTTATTTTGTTGCTCTGTTCAAATTAGGTACTTAGAAAATGTCACTGCCATGTTAGGTGAAAGAAGCAAATGAAGTTAACAATTTTGTATTTTAAATGATGCTGATGTAGAAAAGAGTAAATTGTCACTAAGTAAAAAATGAACAATGAAAATGCATGTAGAAATATATATATATATATATATATATATACAATTATATTAGATTGATATATATTGGCAGGAATTGAAGATTAATCTTGTGTTTAAATGGTATAATATACAGGAGCACTTAATTATAGGAAAATTCAGTATTTCAAAAAGATACCAACAGTTTCCTTACTCTTCTGTCATTGAAACTAGGTGAGTAAAGTGTACATCAATTCCTATTTAAGAATGTGACTGGAAAATTAGTTCTATACTACCAACTTATTCCTATATAAAATATACATAATAAAATAATAATAAATAAATGAAACTGGAAAGATTTCAGCTGTTTTTTTTTTATCATGGGAGTTTGTTTGTTTATTTTGCATGGAAAAACACCAGGGCAGTCTGTCTGTAGTGGGGGTATTAGAATCTTCTGTATCATAAGTTCATGGGAGTAATCCCTGAATGACCAAGTCTTGCCCTGGTGGACAGATGGGTGGAAAGGTTGTGTGACAAGAGTGTCTAGTCATAAGCATTCTCCTATCTAAACATTATCAAATATTTAATGTGACAAACTGAATTTATGCCATATCTTAGCAAGGGTGATTCCTACCTTATAAATATTTGATCTTAACTTCAAGCCAGCAGACTTAAAAGTCAGTTTGTCAAGACCTGAATTGTCACAGTGGAAAAGCTTAATTAGAATTGGATGAGAAGATGTGTCTATATAATGTTTTAGAATTTGTTGAATTAACAAGTCAAGGATTTAAAGGTGATTCAGTTCTTTGTGATTCTTACAGTAGAAGACATCACTATAAATTATTGCCTCAAAGAACAACAAAAATGCTTAAAGTAGGAGACTTTTGAAAATTAAGAGCTACAGTATTGTCAATTGAAGGAGCAATTGCATGTTACTACAGACAGTCATGGGTGGTGGGTTCTCCATGGACAAGCTGAGTACTACAACAGAATTTCTGTTCTCTTTCCACATGGACTATATACTTCTTGCTGTGTTTAGATGTCATTTTTCTATACTGAAGCCTAAACGTTGCATGCCATAATAAGGCTAAATTCATACATTTACAGAAAGAAATTTATCAGAGTTGTGTACCACCTTTCATTTCCTACTACTGTTCTCTGCAAATTCTCCTCTCCCTTATGGCTTTGAGAATCTTTACATCATGAGCATCGTGATCTCATCTGGTCTTGAGGAATATAGACCTTCATCTTTGGGATGGAAACAAGTCTAGGATGTTTGTGTCTGAAATGTGGAAGCATCTGCCACCTGTATCGGCAGATTTGAAGCTCACAAGAACAAGTTGCTTAGGTGAGGGAGTTGTGCTAGTGATGGTGGAGATTCAACTATAGATGTTGTCCTTGGGGAGGACAAAGAGTAGTTGACTTCAGAGTGTCTATGGAGGAAGAATTTCTTCATGAATGCATAACAAGCTCATACTTCTTGCTGTTATATGTATTGCTCAAGGAAGTCAGTGTGTTCCCTAGGAAGTAATAACCTATCATCTGCTATTGGCTAGATGGAAGTTCCCTAAAGACTCATGGAAATCTCCCTGCAAGTAAACTTAGGTAAAAGAACTATAAACTAAATGATTCTTGGGAAGACAGAATTATCTTGGTGAGCTGTAGAGAGCTGTAAAATGCCACACCTTAAAGATGGCGCTGGCTTCCGCCTTCTACCTCCTGGAGGGTGAGCGCTCTCTGGTGTAAACAAGCCCTTATTTGGTTAAGTCTGTTCAGCCTGTCTGCTTCCATGTTAGAGTAGCCTATCTGCAGGGTCCATGTAGCTCACTGGGGTTGGTTAGCACAAGGGGATTTAAGCCTGTGCAGGCATTTCCCGGGGTCCCGTGGTCAGAAGAAACATGTTCAAGGATCCTGATTAAAACTGCATGAAGATCTTCCTGAGTTGCATCTTCCGTGCTGGCGAAGGTAGGCACATACAGTAAATCCCAGAGCACATATTCCATATTCCCTGTGGCTGTGACATCTTAACCTGTTCATCATAGTCTTCTCCTATTTCCTTAAAAATGCCTGGGCTCCAATCATTCTATCTCGTTTTCAGAGCACTGTATGCTAAGATGTGATGTTATGAGTCATAGAATGACTTCTTTCACCCAATCCCAAGGGCAGAAGACAATTTTTTTTCTACAGTTTTTTTTAACTGAGAGGCATATCAATAAGCATGTTGGGAATTTAATGCTCCTCTATCACATGTGGTTCTAATCGCATCTAGGATAAATAATTGGGGATTTTGTTTTTGTTTTGAGGTTTTGGGGGTGTGTTGTTGTTGTTTTTGTTGGTTTTGCTTAAACCATTTGATTGATCAGTTAGGGACTGCTATACTCTACTTCATCAGTAAATGTTACATGTAGTGCTAGTCCAAAGAATGTTATAATTTGATTTTTTTGCCTATAGAATCATGTAAGTGTTGACATTGTTCCTTTGTGGAGTACACATGTGAAAAGCCTAACTATGAACTTCAAATTTACAGCTATAGAATTTAAAGGTTACTGTCTAGAGGTGGTAGGAAGGAGGGGATGTATCACCTCACTGGTAAATACTCACTGTATGTAAGGCTCAGGAAAACCTGTGGAAGGTGGAGTGGAGAGCTGGTAAGAGCCAGAGGCTCCAGATGCCTGCAGAGGGAGTCTTCTAGAAAGGTCAGGGAAGTGGCACATATGAGATTTCAGTAGGATGGTTGTTTATGCCTTGCATGATAACAAATTGACAAAGCAATGTGAATAGAGTTTCGTAGAACCCCACTCCTAGGTGAAAACTGTAGGCAATCAATGGCTGTAGAGAAAAGGAAATTGTTTTTCTCCAGGGTTGAGAGGCTATCCAATTCAGATTGGTCAGCTCCAAATACATGTACATTCCAGCAAGAACAAATGTACTCACCTATGCATGACAATAATGATTAAAAGAATATATTGGCACAGAATATATTGAATGGGGAGTGTTGCAAATGATGTAAGTACCGTACGCATTATTTAAACTCTCAAGATTTTTAAATTATACAATTGTATTACAAGACTAGAATTAAGGTATTTTTTTAACTGTGTTACAAAAAAAAACAAAAAACCAACCAAACAAAAAAAGAAACCCTAAAAACCACAGGGAGGTAACTTAGGCAAGGCTTCTTAAAACCTGTGGCAATTTATTATGGCTGCCCTGAAACATTTAAAGTTACAAAAGTTTCATTTTCTAAAAAATAATTAGTTTATATGAGAACTCATGAACAAAAGAGGTCATGTTTATTGGGTCTGTTACATATTATATATCTAAAGCATCAACAACATTAGGGAAGTATTTGGTCTCTGGTATTTAAGTTATAATTTTACTCTTTTACTTAGGTTTAACTTCTAATGAAAGAAGTTTTCTGAATATCTGTCCTATGTGCTTGTGAATTTTTATGTTCACTTTTAAGTGTGTATGAGGCTCTAATATTTTATCCACTACATATTGGATAACATGTCTCTGTGAAATTTATTTAATTTTGTTTGCTTGTTTTCCATTGTCACTTCATCTGTTTTGTTCCCAAAGTTTCCTAATTTATAGCCATATGTTCATCTTCAATAAGCAGGTTTAACCATATGTGTAGTCTCTTTATTCTCCTGAGGGTAATAAGATCCACATTCCTGGGCTCAACTCTTTCTGTTCAAAAATAACCCTAACAATAGACAAGTCAATTAGAAGTTTAATGCTTACCAAAAAAATCAACTTTTGATTGCTTTGTATACTATCATCTTTGTTGTCTAATTATTTCTTGTGATTGTTCATTCTCTAACATGTCAGATAGTTTATTATTGAGAAACAACAGACACACCTCTGTGCATTATACAGTGTGTTAGAATTAATGAAGAGAGACACAGTGACAACCAAAAGTGATCTCATTACTTACTGATCATGCTGCATGTCAGTTACCCTGGAACAGGACTGACAGACAGCACAGAATTTTATAATTTATGTAATATGGAATTATACTTGGTTAATGAAGTAAAACACTTGACATCAAGTGTTTTCAGGTAAACTATTGTGAGTGGAAATTTTGCTGATTAGAAGACTGTGGAACAAGGATCCAATTAGGTTAAAGCATCTTGAGTGTGTGTGAGCGTGTTTACCATCACTCAGGATCTTTACAGAAAATAAATGCTGGCCCAAAGTCCTGAATTTTCATGTATATTGGTTAATGAATAAAGCAAAGGTGGCCAATTGGAAAGCAAGATAGGTGGGACTAGGAGACAAGGAGGATTCCGGAAATAGGAGGAGTCAACATGGAGAGATTGGAGAGAGCAGAACACCGGCCCCTCTCTCCGGTAAGATGAGACCACGAGGAAACACTTAGATTAATAAAAATGGGTTAATATTTAAGACAGAGCTAGCCAGTAAAAAACAAGTAACTTGCCAACAGAATCTATATCTAATATAATGTCTCTGTGTTTTATTTGGGGCTGGCGTGGCTATGGGCCCAGGCCAGTGGGAAAATCTACTCCTAACAAGTGTTGACCTATTTTAATTGTAGAAAATTGTAAAGGAAAAAAATAGAATAAAGACAAAAAGAAAAATTTAATTTAATGAGCCACTGGAAAATCAAAGACATTTGTTATGACAAAGAAAAAGCCAAAAACTCCTGGTGTACTCTTCAATATAGGTACAACTCTGTATATTTATGAGTATCTTGATGCATATATACATATTTGTAAACAAACCAGATATGCATAATTAACTAGGCAAACATTACTCCACTATTAAATCTAATAAAACATATGGTTTACATATTCAGGAATACTGTGCATGCTTTAAATATTCCAGAGTAAATACATTTGAGAAGAAGATAGTGATATTGGGAATATGTAACATTTCATAACAGAAAGTCAGAGAACTTTGATAACATCTGTAGCTAAAGCAAGCAAGATAGGAAAGAGTTCTAATACATCACTAAGGCCATGAAACCAAACTTAGTGGTTTTGATGTATGGTTAAGGAAAATGAATAGAAAAAGTTTTAAGTAACTCTAATTAATTATTTTATTATAACATAATTTATATATGTATGATTCAAGATTGTTACAAAAAATCAGTTTATGTAAGTAAGCTTTGTTTATTTATAAGATAACTGAAACAGGCTGGAAGAGATGGTTTTGCACCTAGAAACTCAACTCAAGTTCATTTCAAACCCATGTATGGCTGTTCAGAACCACCTCTATGTCCAGCTGCAGGGGATCTGACTCCTACGACCTATTTAAGAACTCTTATAGTCCAATGTTCATATATAAACATGTGTATGTTCACATGTATACACATGCATGCACTATAGAAAAATGAAAAGATGCATTTCTATTCAGTGAAGTTTTTGAAATATTATTGTCCAGTGAAATACTTCAATTTTGGATCTATTAATAGAGTGGATCAAAGGTTATCATACAGGTAGGACCCTGAAGGTCCATTTCAGTAACTCTGTCTCTCACTCAGAGCAGTCTGTTTAAGATGTCACTGCATGGGAGATTTGATGCCATTTTCCTTAAGAGAATGGCACATTGTAACTAAAATTGTGATTACTGGAAAGTTATTCTTCATGTTGAGCCAATGACTTCCCAGTATACTTGCTTCATTTTTTCCTGCTAGAACCCAAAGCTTAAGCACATTCATTGAACATGAGGACTGCCTTCCTTACTTTTATTCTTTCTCAACACTACGTATTTTTCCCTTATGACGTCTGCAAACTTCATGGAGTTCTTGATTTCATCTTCACTTTTTTTTTTTTTTTAAAAAAAAAAAACTATGCAACCTGCCCAGTAGAGTATGTCAATAGTTTGGCAAGTCTGGTTACTTTTGAGCTCAAGTTTAATGGGCACACCATCAGAGATGAATATGAATTATTTTCCCACAATCAATTGTGGGGGTGCTTATTTCAGGCAATAAGTCAACATATAGATACATTCAGTGTTTTGAATTTGGAGAGAAGAAATGTTTGTAACAGTGTAAGGTCTTGTGTGTGATTAAATGTGAATTTAGAGGGAACATTCTTCAGTGTCTTTCTGTTAGTGGTCATTTATAAGGACTGTAGCAAAATAATTCAAATGTAAAATTTATCTATTTAAAATATGTCATTTTAAATTAGACATTTGGGTAATGGAGTTTAAAATCTCTGTCTTAATAAGACCAATTATTCAAATAATTCAACAGTGATATGAGATTAGCAAAGAACAAATATTAGACCCTTAAAATCTTGCATAAATAACAAAGAAGATCTTGCATTGAAAAATCTTAATTCCTTTTATCTGGGAATCTATAAATTAGGTTACTTTAATATTAAAGTTAACATTATTGAATTTTTACCATCATGCTGTTAAGGTCAGTGTTTGTTCAAGATACACTTATCATAATTAATGAAGTTTTTCTGTGCGCCTGTCTCACTAAACAATGAGAGCTGAGGCATTGACATTGTTATGTTTCTGTGTTTGTGAATAGAACAGCATCTGCAATATAGTATAAACAATGTAAATATACTCTAATCAATGACTAATTTAATGACAGACAAAACCATCTGTTATTCTAATCATGTTCTAATGAGTTTAATAATATTTGTTGTGTATTATTTTGCTTAAAAATAAAGTGTGAGTTAATACTTAGTTATAAATAGTTGAGAAACACTCCCAGATAACATTTAATAGCTTTACAAGTGTGTCTTCAATGAACTTTAAGATATAGCTTCCCCTGTAATTGCTGACAACAGTGTTGTTGTAGGTTGAAGATCATGCATGCTTATCAGCAGTTCTATTGACTGATGCTCGTTCTGTTTATTGATTACTTAATTAGTTTTCTGAGATAGCTAATCGGAGAGAGATGTAGGTATTTAGGAGTCTTCCATTAAGCCATGCTAAGAAATTTGAAAGAGAAATGTGTGTCCTAAAACCAAAGCACAGTAAAGGCAGAGTTCCTGCAATCCATGAATTAAATAGCTACAACTTAATTTCTATTTTCTTATCAATAATACTATACTTGGTCCATTGGTTACAGATATAAACCATATATACATAATGACTCTTTGTTTCTAAATGTAGCTTAACAGGATTAAAGTCACATTTTCACTTTTTTATTAGAAATCTTATAATAAAATTTAAAAAATCAGCAATTTTGTATTTTAAAGTGCACATAGTACACATTAATTTTGCATGTTTGTGTTTAGTTATACACTACTGTGCTATATAAAATTCACACACAATCACTTAGTAACTTTCCAACTCAGGCTTTTTTTTTTTTCTTTTTGGCATAATATTTTAAAAGTAAACCCGAAAGGACCAGAGCATCTGCAGTTTCTTTGCTCTGTCCCATGTGAAATTGATTCTTGTAAGCACCACACCTTACCTCTCTTTGTTAGAATACAAGGGACTGTACCATGGGCTGCATGCCTAATGTGAATTTAGCCACAGGGTTACTCCAACACCATTCCCTATATTTCTAAAGGAGTGGCAAATGCATGCAGAAAAGGCAAATCGTGTGTGTGTGTGTGTGTGTGTGTGTGTGTGTGTGTGTGTGTATTTGTGTTTGTGTGTGTATGTGTGTGACAATTTCACATTTTCTCAATGTTACAGCAATTTTTTAAAGGTTTGTTTCTTTGCATATATATATATTGTATATATATATATATATACATACATACCTACATACATACATACATATATATATATATACATATATATATATATATCTTTATTTTTGTTGGTTGTCACATTTTCCTTACACTAAAATTAACTCCAATATAGAAAAATGGATGGGCTTGTGAAACAATGAAGGTTGCATGCTAAAGACATCTGAGAAAGGGAGCTCTGATCCAATTGAAGACACATGAGAACTTTCACTCTATAGGGATCTAGAGGCATATTCACCCTACGGTGATCTCACTAGGCAGCATCTGAACTTACAGTTGTTATGTAAAAACAAGGAAGGAGATTATTGTCAAGTTATATCCTTTTCTATATTGACATTTTTTTACTTTCTTTGTTAAAAGTATAATGACTAATTATTTTTCCCTGTCCCTTTATTCCCTTCAACTTCTTCCATGTAACCCAACCCCTTAGTGCTATATCAAATTCGTGATCTCCTTTTCATCATTTTTATGAGAAGTATCTTCTCATACGTTTTTTTGGAAACAAAGTTATAAAGCTGGTTTGTGAAAAATATTTTAATCTAACAGAGTAGCAAACTGTTCTGATTAACTAGAAGTCAGCTCTAATCCTATTGTTTGTTTTAAGCTTAAATATTGGAGATATGTAAATAACTAGGTTATAAAAAAGTTAGATACTCAGTTCTTTATTCTTTCACTCATGCATATAACCAATATTTAATAAGCATATACCACTTGTTCATGGTAAAATGGAATCAGAAACCTTTTATTTTCAGGGCAAATGGTTTTCATTCATTTTTTTTTTTTAACACAAAGCAATAAAAAGGCTTCTGTGTATCTCCAGCTCCCACGATTTCTTTTCTCTAATCATTTATCTAATTATTAATTGACATTTATTCACAAACCAGTGTTCATTTATATAAAATAAAAACACTATACTCAGGACATGGGTGTTATCAAAGTTATTTATGACCTAATTCAATTTAATGAAACAAATATATAGAGGGGCATAAAGGAACAGTGTGTATGGATTTTATTGTCTGAATGTGAGAAAAAGAAATAGCAGTTGCAAATAAGAAGATAACTTCACAAATTTTATAACTAATTGAGTTCTTTGAGTATATATATTTCCCATGCCTTGCATACTTTGAAAAATGGGAGGATGGACGCAGTGTTCAATGTAGTCTTCATCACAGTATCATATAGTTCTGTTGACTACAATAGAGTAACTTGAGCTGTGCGGTTTGGGTTGATGCAAAGACCTAACCTTAAGTAGTAATAAAAAGTGAAGGATGGCATGCTATCATCTGTTTAGGGTAAACACAGAACATGGTGCAGTGGGTAAATGCTGCTATCTACAGTCAAACTGGAGTAATGTCATTCTGTAAATATGTTTCTCCTATTGGTTAATGAATAAAGCACTGTTGGCCAATAGGAAAGTAAGATAGGCAGGACTAGGAGACTAGGAGGAAAGAAGAAGTAGTAGGGAGGAGATTTAAGTTGGAGGACAGAGAGAAGAGTGCCGGTGTCTTGCTCTAGTAACATAAGACTATATGGAAGTGGAAGTACTTAGATTAAAAGAAATGGGGTAAAAAAACCTACTCGTAACACTGGAGTTCTATCCCCTAACACCCTTGTTAATCCTCAGTGGGTATGACAACCCAGAAGCAAAGGGACAAAAGCAGAGGATAACTGCAGAAAGAGAAGGATACTAAAACTTACTCAATACTGTTTATAACAAAAAATTAGAAACAAAGGTTGTTTTCTTCACTGTGCCAGAAAGGGGACCAACTTGTTTTTAATTCACATCTGCTAAGAATTTCCTGAGGAGCATACTTAGATTCTTCTTAGATACATTCTTCCACACTAGGTAATTATGGGAAGCTTTAAACGGATCACAGAACTTTTGCATACTGCTTTGAAATAATCTTCCAATTAGTCTAATTTACATACCTAGAGTCTGTTTAATTCTGCAACATCTTTACAAAATTAACCTGCATAAAAGGATGTTTTCCATATGTGTTGCAAATGAAAATGTATCTAAATTTGTATGCAAAAACTGAAACTTTCCAACCTGTGGATAGAAGAGTTTTAGGTCTGAGAATTGCATGCGAAGGACCTTGTTTCAGCTCTTTTTCCAAACATTTTGGCCATGTGATGATTTTTATTTCCATAAGAATATATCTATTATTCAAATTAATGAATAATGTTTTGAACTGTTTTTGAATTACAGTCCAGCTAATTATAAGTCTATATTAAAATATAGGTGGCCATGTCTTTCTGTAGGCATGCGCAAAGCACAGGGAGAATATTCTAGTTGCATGAATAAGTTACACTCAGTGTTGAATATTTAACTGGAGGAAATAACTGTCACTCTGTCATATCTTTCTGTAAATCAAAGACCCAAGTATTGAAATGGTACTGAATATCTATTTGTACATTTCATTTTAATGACAATTATAGACAATCTTAGTAATGGTGCTTAATTAAACGTCAGGGTCTGATTTAGCTCTAATGGCCCTACACCGACAGTGGAGCTCAGTGTAGAGCTCAATTATAGCACACACAGGAACTGGGGTTAAATTCCTAGTGCAGAAAAAAATATTAAAAAAACCTTAAATCAGGTTTAGCTTTAAGTAAAAATCTGTTAATATTGTCACATTTTATGTAAAATACAATAATCAGATACCATCTAAAAATATTATCTTTGCTCTGGGGAGTTCTACATATTTGTGACTAATGATATGTGTAAAACTCATAACTAGCTTTGAAAAATAGAAGTAGATAATCAAAGGCATTGGATGACCTCAGAGTTTGTGCTTCTATTAGGATTTTGCAAAGCCATATTTCTTGTCACTTTCTGGAAACAGCACCTGTTATGTCTTTGCTGATCCATTTATTCTTTAGCACCTCTGTCAAAACCTTCCTCTTTTTTATGCAGGTTACATTCATTTCAGATGCTTTGCCTATGAAAGGAATGGAAAATTAGGAGTGGGGCCCCTTTACCTAATGATTTTTCCAGTGCTCTACAACATTTTCTAGGCTTCTCTTAAAAAGTATTGACCAATATTGTTCATGAATTTAGAAAGATAAATTTCACTTTTACAAGCTAAGTGAAGTTAGTACTTACGTTAGTTATTGTATAAATTGTTAGTTGATACAGAAATTAGACAAAAATGCAAGAAAAGTGTATTTTATTGTTAGATGTTTTTTAGAATGATTAAATCTTAGTGATTTATTGTTTTGTTTTACATTTTTTTCTACAGCTGAACAGCTTTACATTGTTCAAATAAACTGAAGCTGTTTCCCTGTGGGGACGCAGGGGGTCTATTTATTGTTATCTCAGCATGTCCATCTGTTTGCTCCTATTATGTGTCTAAGGAGTCAATGTTTGCACCGAGCAGCTTTCATTAACTAAAATGTAGAAGACTGCATTTCTTCACATGTAGAACCTTGTTCATCACTGGTCTGAGGGGGAAGAAGGAGCAACATTCTTATTTTGGTAGAAAAAAAATAAAATAATACTCTGAGCCTTTAAAAATTCAAGTGGAGTTGCTAGAGAGCTTCAGCTGCTTTTGCCATCATTGCAAGGCACAGATATAGTTATGGATCTGATTAATTCTGAATAGCACACATTAATTAAAATTTAATAACACTTCATTTAATTAGGTTAGGTATTCACAGAAGACTTCCCAAGCTGGATTTTATTATTCATAGAAGCAAAAATGCCCACTCCTTACCCAACATAATGATCCCACGTGAAAAGGAAAGTAGAGAGTGCAGCAGGGACAAGCACATGAAAATCAGCATCAAATATGACCCTGTGAGGTTTGAGCTGCGCAAATCTTTAGCTTATAAATTAACTCATCTTTCATAGCACAAGGTTGAAAATACTGTTAGATCCCAGGGCCAATCAGAGATAAAGAAAACAGCCTCTAACCTCAAGGGATGAAATCTAGTAGGATTAAACAAAAGGAATTTCATGAAGGCACGTTGGAATTTCTGAAGCTGCTGATTAGAGCCAGGGTGGGAACTGCCACTGAGTGTTGGCCTTGCTTACTTCTGCCCTTTCTGTCTGAACTTTGATCTTTCTTCATGATACCAGTGGTGCCTTAGTTTCAGAATCTGGCAGGACCTTCTGTTAAAATATTTCAGAAAGGCAATCACAGAGCATTAAAGTAAGTGTATTCCTGTGGAACCACACAACCTGCTTTATGTGTGAACTACGTCCTGCTATGTAAACTGCCCTCCTTCCCCAAAAGCCCTCAGAGAAGGAGCCACATTCCTGATGAAGTATCACTAGTAAGTTTTTGTAGCGGCATTTGTACTGTACCCTTCCTAGCTGTTGGCATTCTGAGCTCCAGCCAGCTTTCCTTGGCCGGTCTCTCTTAACACCATTTCAAAGCATTTAGTTAGTGTTCTCTACCCATGTCTTTTTCCCTATTGATCTTTCTGATCACAAAGGTCATCGTGTAAAAAAGCTATAATATGATGCTTTGTAACAGCAGTTACAATATTTGGGAATGGATTTACATTTTGCGTACTTTAAAAAAAATCTTGAAGTGCGTATTTGTATGTGTGAACTGTGCAAAGGTGTGCATGCTTGCATTCAGGTTTGTGAGCATAGGTGTGAACATACCACAGTGCTTCTTGAAGTCAGAGAGCAACTTTTGTTTGCTACAGATTATCGTTGGTGTTGGCCACTGCATATACCAGAGGCAATGGCCCATGATCCTTTGGGGATCATCTGGGTTGTGTCTCTCATCTAACAGCAGGAGCATTGGAATTATTAGCGACATAACATATGTGGTCACTAACTCTGGTCTTTACATTGTGCAGTGAGGACTTTCTTCACAGAGCCATCCTCTCGGACCTTCTTGCACATGTTTAATCTTCCTTTCCCTTCTTATCTTTGGCCATTTAATCCCAAAGAACAAAAATATCTAGTAGTCAGGTAAAAGTGCCTACCATGTAAGCAGGCATATAAATAGTCTTGAGAACACTCATCAGTATTGTAGCAATGAGGTAATGGAAAATGAGATAAAGATAAAGATAGGTTAACATAATCCTGTTCACCAAAAAGGTTGCAATATATTCTAACGGGAAGACTCTATGAAGCTAGCATAGCAATGCTACTTGTAAAAACTTGAAGTTACATCAATAAAAAGTTTATTATGTTTTCATCCCTTAAAAAAGCATTGCAGGGTTCATTTGTGGGCACTAGAATGTTCTATTACTGAGAGTTTCATTCAGTCACCAATAGAGGTAAGTATACTGAAGTATAGAACAGTTGTCCTTTTTATTGACAATCAAAAGCGAGTCTTTTAAATTAATTTAAAATCTGCCTATGGCTTGGCCATGTGACCATTTGATGTGAGATAATGCTCTTGTACACAGCGAAGATTTGTCACTCGTGTTGGTTTAATAAAACGCTGATTGACTAATAGCCAGGTAGGAAGTACAGCTGGGGCTATAAGACTAGGAGAATTCTGGGAAGAGGAAAGGAGAGACATAATTATCTGCCAGACAGTGATGAAGCAAGATGAGAATGCTGGGCTGAGGAAAGGTTCGAAGCCATGTGGCTAAACATAGATAAAAATTATGAGTTAATTTAAGTTGTAAGAGTTTGTTAATAATAAGCCTGGGCTTTAGGCCAAAGAGTTTATAGTTAGTATAGGCCTCTGTGTTTATTTGGAACTGAATGGCTTCAGGCCAGAGTGGGATAGAAACTTCTGTCTACAACCATTCTTAGCCTACTTTGCAGGACATCAGGAGCTAAAGAAGTTTCATCTACCTCTCATATTCACAGGTTAAGTAGTTTTGTCCCTTTTATATTTACAACAGATGAATTAGATTAATTAATAATACCAAGTTTGCTAGCATTTATTAGTATTTTATAGTGAAACTCTGTTCCCAACTTAGTTGGGTAAATTTGTTAAAGAACTGCTCAGCTCTTTAAAAGATCAGACTGTGTTTGCTTTGGAGATAATAGTGGAGGAGAAAGGAGAAAGGAAGGAAGGAAGGAAGGAAGGAAGGAAGGAAGGAAGGAAGGATGGATGGAAGGATGGATGGAAGGAAGAAAGAAAAGGAAGGAAGGAAAGATGGAAGGAAGGAGGGAGGGAGGGAAGGAGGGAAGGAAGCTGTCTTTTATGTCTATTTAATAGCCCTCAGAGATACACTGTCTTGCATAGCAGGCTTTTTAAGGGCAGTTACTATCTATTATTCATTTGTAATTTCCTTCAAATTGGGATTTGAAAATAGGAATTGTGGGTTTTTTTTCATTTTTTGTAAATAATATTGAATTGTAACACTTCATAAATATTTTAAACAGTAATACATTTCAAGCTTTAGACAATGCTTATAGACACATGATAGCTATAGTGTATACAAAATTAAATATATTTTATGTGAAGGATCATAATACACTATTCACATAACATGTCAATATGCTGTTCATACAATACATTTGGCTAAGTCTATGAGTATAGAACTAAAAATAATTTTATTTTCTTTTTCCTCCAAAGTGAGAAAAGGTTTGCTTGAAGAATTTAGACAGACTAGGCTACTGCAAAAGCTATCCTTAGCACTTGCAAGTATTTCCTTTGAGTACAGTATATTGTCTTTCAAAATAAATTCCTACAATTCTTGACCAAAAAATAAAATCTTAAAAAACAAAGTGTTTTCTTCAGTGTCACATAGAGTAGGGAATGAAATCTGTAAACAAACACATTTCTAGGTAAATGCATTTGAAAGTCATTTCTAAATCAAGCATCTTCAAATAAGCCCAATGAGGACGATTGTGAATTGCTTATGGCTACACAGGGACTTTTAAGGGGAAAGAGAAATTTCTTTGGCGTTCTGATTACTATCATCCATCATCAAACAAATGTTTTGTCAGTTAGAATGTCAAACATGCCATCTTACAACTGAAGAGTTCCTCTATATGACTCAGTGCAGCAATTATTCCAGAAAGCATGGGGTTAGAATACTAGAAAGATTTACAGGATCTGAGAATGGCTGTGCACTAGAGAGAATCATCCTCAAATGTTTTCTTTCTCAGCCTCTTATGGCATGTGTGGATTTTGCAACATATCTAAAACCACATGTGAAATAATAATACAGTGTTTTCCTTGATTCTGTTGTGTGTTTGTGTTAGTGAGAGGGGTCTCAGGAACTTTAATGATAAACAAGATTTGGGAGTTAAAGGGTCTCTTTATTTCCCTAGTTAGTGATGGTTGCATCCATGCTCTGTGATGGACAAGATAACAAACTACTCACAGACTACTGACTGTCAAAAGAATTTTACCATTGAATTTATTTAATACTAAACAGAGTGAAGTTGCTCCCTTCCTCTTCAATTCTTCCTCACTTTCTTCTTTTTCTCAGATTGTGACCAAAGCTGGCATTATGTTCAGATTTATTACTTGAAACGAAATGAACTTTAAGTAGCCTTATAGCTTAGAGACATTTACTAGTGTCATTTCTTAACTATTATGTGCTTTGCTTCCCTTATTTAGAATGAGCCTTACCAACTAGCCCTTGGCTGCTAGTGTGGGCTTCACTTTCTCTTATTTAGTGAGGCTGCTAGGGAATTATTTCAGTTTCCCTAGTCCTTGCTATTTGTCTTCTTTCTCAGGATGCCACAGATAAACTTCTGGAGAATTCCCCCCTCCGGAAATCTGGCTTCTAGCCTGTGTGGCTGCTATCTTGATTATAAGTGTGTTGATTTCATAATTCTATTACTGGCATGCCTATCCATATATCCTATAATGTGATTTCAGCAGAACATGTCCTGACTCATGAAGGCTCTACTTTCTCTGCACCTGTCACTGTCCTGTCCTCCAGCAATCTTGATTCTGTTAAGGTGAAATTCAATGTGCATAAGTACTTCACCCAACCTCACTGCTTTCATTATCGTGTGAGCATTGCTGTGGTAGTAGGAAGGAAGAGCTCTTCCTTTTAATATTTCCCATGTCACACTTCTGTGGGACTTCTCAGTGGAAGTGGCCAAGTCCTCACTGACAGATTTTCTGTCAAGAGAGGTGACTTCACATTCCAAAATTAATGACTATCCAACAGAATGACATCTTTTAACCCTCAAGCCTCTCCTGTGCTCTTAATGTCTTAGCCAATTTCTTTTGTTGGATTCTAGATTTATTCTCTTCTTAAATTAAGTAAGATACCTTTTCTTGACAGCCTGCATATGATTATAATCGTTACTTAGACTAGACTAACTGTCCTAAGCTTTGTCCTCTGGTATTCTCAAGTCCTCTGGCTTTTGACATTTCTTCATATCGGCATTCCAGTGGCAATTTTGATATTGGAAAATGTCCTCACTCTAAATTGGCAGTCTCAAAGACATTCACAGACTATATCTCTATTTGCTTGACATCTGACAAACTCTTAACTGCCAGTGGACAAATCTAAAACTGAATTTCATGTCATGCCTCCATTCTTCTTGTTTTGTCCATCTCTGCTACTAGCTCAGTACTAATGATAACTTGTTTCAGAGTGTCCAGTTAGTATCCAAGTTGGTTTTGACTTCCTGGATGACAGTCTTACCCTTGTTAAAACATTCTACATAGCTATCAAATGATGTTTAATTTTGGGGTTTTGGTGAAAATTCTGCACAATAAAATAGTTATGCCATTTAGTTATTTTTAAGGTAATAAGTACAAAATAGGAACTACCAAATCTATTCAATGTTATGAACTGACCTTCTTTTAAGGACACTACTCACAATTTGAATATACTCTTGTGTTCTTTTCCTTATTTTATTTGGCAAAGCCTGTCTGTAAGGTAGATTTGAAATGCAGTTCTTGATCTAGGTACCTATGAATGTGACTTGAAACAGATCTGCATCCATGGTGTTGAGAATTAGTAGGAGTGTACCTCCCATATTCATAAGCTTTCTACTAAATTGCTGACATCATTGGATTTAGAGGACATGAAATACATGGAGCATGGCCATGGTGAAAGGTGCATTGAGAATACAAGTACAGTAGAGCTAAAACCTATAATAAAATACACTTTCAATTCAGGTAGCAAAAGATTTCAAGGAATTTGCCATTTGTAATTGATTTTAAGTTTAACATTAAATTTCTCAGATAAAAGTTGAGTAAGATTCTAAGTGGTCACATATATGGGATGAACAAGTGTAACTGAGAGGACAGAAGCAGGTCCAATGTCACACTTCTATAGTCTATAAAGGGACTCATGAAGAGAGAGGCTATGGACATATCCTCCAAAGAGAATATAAAAAGTCATGCATGATTTTATTTCATTATTGACACTATGGGTCTTCCGGAAATGCCTGTGTGCCTAATTGGCCTGATGCCTGTTTACGTAATGCATTTATGAACATAGACACATCTATTTGTTTAACTTTTATGTCTATGATTGCTCTCCTACTTCAATGGCTGAGTAGAATAGTTGTCACAGCGACTTTAGGGCACAAAAAGCTCTGGG
The DNA here is from genome assembly GCA_030556225.1 of Cricetiscus sungorus. Lineage (NCBI taxonomy): Eukaryota > Metazoa > Chordata > Mammalia > Rodentia > Cricetidae > Cricetiscus > Cricetiscus sungorus. Next base: position 37,832,580 of record JANBXA010000491.1, on the reverse strand, counting down.
TACTTTCTGTCTGATGCTTCATAAAAAGAAATTGCTATGGTATCTTCTACACAATGATTACCTTTAGGAAATTTCATAGCAGGGGCACATTAAATCATGACTGTGACAGCAGCTTACTTATTTTTTTGTACCTTGATGTCACGTGTGTCTATGTTTTTATTGTTAACATAGATCATGCTTAGACATCATAATGTGAAAGACTTGGGAAATGCAAACACTATGATTGTTTTTCATAACCAAAGAAAAAGTATACCAAAAGAGGATTTAAAAGGTTTGCATCAAAAGGTACTATTAAATATATTTTTTTGTGCCTTTATTTGAATAAATTTCACATAAAATTCAATAAATTTTGAATGAATTCTAGTCATTCTTTCCTTCTACCCTATCTTCTCTCCCTTTTATCCTCATAACTGCCCTAACCCTCCTATCCCACTTAGTTTCTTTTCTACATTCAAATCTTTTATTTGTTTGTTTGTTTGTTTGTTTATTTATTTATTTATTTATTTATTTATTTTGTGAGCTTACGTGATTTGTAAGTACCCACTGGACTATTGTGGATTTACCAATACATATACACTGACGACAATGATTGTCCATCAGTAGGTAACAGTTCAGCTGTGAATGGTAGGGCCCCTTAAACCCTTGCTCCATCAGTGACCAACTATTGCCAAGTACAGCACTGGGCTGGCCGAAGGCAAGGACCAAAACTTCCGTGAAATCATGCTTTCCCAATAGCCATCTTGCCTTGAGTAAAACATTTAACAGCCACCATCTCTTCATTCTTCTCTTCCATTCATTTCACTTCTTCATGGCCCATGAGCCATGAAAGGAATGGTATGAGCATTCTGTTTAAGCTTGAACACTCAACTTCCACTTGTTTTCTGAATTTTTGGCAGCTTGGAGTCCCTATACTCACCTCTGATCAGTATAAAAAGAATCTTCTCTGGTCCAGGCTAAGAATTGCATGTCCATAGACACAAATACTTAGAATGTAGTTTGTTGCCATCTGGGCAACAGCATTCCAGTTTGCCACAGGGCATATAACACTCATCTCCAACATTGGTTTTGACTGCATCTATAAAAATTAAATAAAGAAGAGACTGAAAGATGTACCAAAGCAAAGGGATTTCTGGAGGAGGGAAAGGACAAGAGCACTTTTACATGAAAGCATGAAAGGGCTTTGGTTATTATTTTAGTGATATCTTAGGTTTGACTTTCATTTACAAGAGATCACTACAATGTTAATTATGGAGAATCACGTTAGTTGCATTTGTTGTCATTCTGTCCCAAAAGGAAATGCTACAGGACAGTTTTCTGGACCTTGCAAATTGTTGATTAACTGCACAGAACATCATTTCTAGAACTAGTAATCTGTCAGTTCCCAAAATGACTTCTTTTTAAAACTGAGTCATCTCAGGTTTTCTTAAACCAGAAGCTTTTGAAGAGCTCTTCATGAAGTTGTCATTTGGTCTCAGTCCAGAGTGGGTACCATTCATTACGTCTACATGAATCTGACACACATTGTGCTGCAAATAATTAATGCCTACTGTATTTCCTTTGTCCTCTGTAAGCTTCAATTTCAAATGTCAACAGCAGTCACTTTGGAGTATTATATTTATAGATTAAAAAATGTAAAAAAGAATTCTTGCCTTGGCAATTGCACTCTTGAAATGTAATGACTCAATTCCCCATACACTCTCGTTGCTTTGTTTCTCGTGTTATCATTGTTTATTAGAATGTGCTTCAATTTTGTTGTCTTCATATGATTCTTCGCTCTTTTTATTGTTGGGAGATCATTTCTCTTTTCATACTAAAAAAATTTGAGGAATTAAATGAATAAACTGTTATACCTCCAAAATTGCCCAAGGTGACTTAACTGTACATCAGTTGAACATATTTTAAATGACAACTATGCTATAGAAGTACTCTTTTCATTACATATTGTAATCTAATGTCTTTAGATTACAGACATCTTTAGATACATACCTACACTTTGCTGAATAACTTCAGAAGAGATTTTAAAAGCACCATTTCATAACTGAAATACGAAAGATTATCTAGCAAATCAGGAAAAAGAGCTATTAATAAGACTATGTAAACGTGTCATGAAAACCAAGAATAAAGATATGTAAAATTATATTAAAAATATGTGGGCATTCAATGCATAGTAAAGATGCATGGATTATTAAACACATGAAGAGATGTGAACCTTATTAAACCACAAAAAATTCAAGATATAAAGACATTCTAATTGTCTTCTCTTACTGCCGAGTGAAAAAAATAAATATTATCTCCAGTAAAAAAAAATACACACTTACATATCCTGTACATAAGAGTATATGATCTGTCATCATTCTAAAGAGTGTTTGGCTAGAGAAAAAATGTATTTTAAATTTTATGTTATTTAATTCTCACATCTGTAACTTTGCAGTAGTTTATCATGAAGAAAACAGAAGCATAAGGATGCTTGCCTAAATGTCCACTGTTGATACTACAGATAAAATGGGAACAAACACAAGTTTTCATCTGCTGAGAATTGGCATATACTATATGGCTGATGCAATGGGCATTGATTATTGAGTTGTTATAAATACAAACAAAAATAACAACTTTTTCAGTCAATTTCTTTCCAAACTAATTTGCTTTTTGTAAAACATAATATATATTTTCCTACAGTCTTTAATTTTTGTGTGTCTCTGAAGGCTGTCATTCCACAGTTAGATGTCTGAAAGTTTTACCCAGCATTCACTTTTCTTCTCATTTTTCCCTTTAGACTGTGGCTGGTGATTCATTTGTGCTGTGAAATCAATACCATGGGTGGTAACCAGCAGTTAAAAATTCTGGTGAAAAGGAAGTACATGGATCAGAGGTCAGAAATTAATATGTGCTTGAGGAATTTCACTGAAGTCTAGAAATTTATAAATGGAATTTTATTTGTATGCAATTAGAACTAGAGTTCCGTGAGAATAGCCAAGGAAGGCTTTATATACTGCTAAAAATAAATACTGTGGTGGACAGCTATTTGATGTGCTCTTGCCTAAGGAAGAGCACCTCTCTCATGCCTAGCTTACTCAGTTGCCTGTAGTTTATTTTTGTAAGGTTGAGGCCTCATGGACTTTTTCCTGTCTTTGGCATGTCCATTGATGTCATTCTTGTTCAACACAAATTTTGGGAGTCTTGCTGATGAGGCCATAGGTATATCTTTTAATATTACTAGAATATACAATCTTAAACAAACTCCCCAATCCTCTGGTTTTTTTCAGTCTTTCTACTCTCCCTTCTACATTGTCCTTTGAGCCTTATGTGTGGAAGAGTTTTGTAGATGTATTTTTTAGAACTGCCAAATTATCAGCCCTAAAACACATACAGACAAACAGACACACACACACACACACACACACACACACACACACACACACACCACCATTCAATAAAAAAAGCAGATAGACACACACACACACACACACACACACACACACACACCCTAATAAAAATTAGTTAAACATAGGCCATGAATTGGAAAGAAAGAAGGTAAGGGAAGGGAGATAAGCCTGCACCAATGAAAAACTTAAGGTAGATTTTATTGAAAGACTAATGCACTCAATCTCTTTGTGAGCAAGAATAATGTGGGAAGCCACAGCCCCAAGATGGCGCCTGGCTGGATGCCAGGTAGTTCGCACTTAGCTGTAAACAAGTCTTATTTGGAAGTGCTTGATGGATCTAGTGCGCTTCCTCCTTCTGTGGCCTATCTGGGATCGCCAGGTGGCATGAGCTGATTGGGCTGTGAGCCCATTTAAGGGCTTGCTGGGGCTGGGAGAAGAGGAAGCTGATGGGAGAAGCAGAGGAAGGTGATGTTCAATGATCCTGAATAAACTGCTTGAAGAAGAGTCCTGGTTGCGTGTTTCCTACCTGCCTAGGTAGGCGCGCAACAATAATAGTATACATGTATGATAATCATCAGAGTCAGAAATGGACACATAATATTCTAGTACATTCTTTTTCTAGATTGATATGCAGCCTTGCCAAACATCATTACCGAAATTGGTGTTTCTAATGTACCAGGAAGTAATTTATCTACTAGCCACCATGATATTGATTATTGCACTTGAAGAGCTGTTGCATTTATAACAACCACGTGGGGTGTTAGGTAATCCAGTAGAAATTATGTTGTTTGAGACAAACAACAACAACAAAATGGCATGCATCTTATTTTGTTCAACTGTATATGTAAGTCTGAGTATCCTGACTCATTCTGTAGTATTGAATTTACATAACAATCCATACATCATTTAGAACAAATCAAGTTTAGTGGTTACTTTTAGAATAACTGCTGCTTGGTTAGCATGCACACTTTGTAATCCGAGCTATACATCTTCCTTGAAGCCATCCTCAGATAGTCCACAAGTTTAATCTTTGAGGTTCAATCAATTTTATGGTCTCAGTAGTCTAACTGGGGATCCAGGAAGACTTTCTGAATTAAAAAAAGAAATGTTTTCTTATGGCGTATGTTCATTCATTTTATCTTGTTAGTGAAGTAAATTCAGCAATGACTAAGAATGAAGTGAGTTTATAATTGTTTTATTTTGCTATAGCAATTGACATTTTCTAAAAAATTAGGATGAATTACATATGTACTGACCTGACCAAAATGTCTGTAAGCAAACTCACATCCTTCATCTTTTTTGTATAGTTGAGAAATTAGCTTGTTGTTGTTGTGCAAATGATAAGCAATTTATAACTTTATAAACTATACTAAATAAGAATATGTTATCTATGTGAATCATCTGAAATTACACTTATATCTTGAAGCTTTCAAAGTAGGTTACTCTCCATATCCCTAAAGTAACAGGCCTATTTTAACAATGCTTTGAGATTCTTATGTCTATCTCCCATGGACTTTTGTCCTTCTATGTCACTTTGGAATTTTTCTCTTTGCCTGCCTGCTGCAGGCAATGAAACTGGATGTGAAACATACAGACACTTCTCTGTATAAAGAAGTCAGTTTGCAAAGCTGCCACTCTGATGTATCACATAACACTTCTTGAAATTAATGTACCTGGTAAACTATCCCATATCTTGATTTTTTAAAATGTTTTAGGTCTTAGTTCTCAACAGAATGAAGGGACATGGGAAGTCAAAGAAAGGACAATGAAAGGGTTACAAATGTTTCCACCCATTTTCATATATCACACGAGCTCTGGCTCAAAATTGAAGACAGAATAGAAAGGGTAGGACTCATGGGCATAAAAATTAGAAATGAAACATAACCTGTGATGTCTCCCCTTTACTCCTCATGGTAGTCTTGGTCCTAAACTCTTGTGTGTTATCATTGAGGAGACTGAAACGGGAGGAGAACAAACTCTTTTTCACTCTTGCTGTAAATACCTATTAAAGTAAGCACTTTATCACTGGGCTATGACACTACCACCACCCTTTCTTACATAGGTCTAACATTTTCTAGCCACATTTTAAAAATGATGTGACAGACTCTGAAAATCCTCTATGGAAGGCCTCACTCTCCCTGGGGAGTGGATGGGGGCTTGGATTGGCAGGGTCGTAGGGCCATGGAAGGATGGGAGGGAGAGGGAACTGGGGTTGATAGGTGAAATAAGATTGTTTCTAATTTAAATAAAAAAGAAAAGAAAAATGAACCGCTATACACTATAATCTATTGTCTTCCAAATGTCAAGTGTGTGTGTGTGTGTGTGTGTGTGTGTGTGTGTGTGTGTGTGTGTGTTTTTCAAAAGCATTTACAATAGGTTTCTGTATAGATTTTCAAAGGTCTTTAGTGTTAGGGGTTTCTTCCCATATTCCATCTGTGGGTGCCCAGTAGAGAGTCATGTATGAATAGAGATGGCCAAGAAGGAAAGGCAGAAAGGGGTGGTATATATCTACACAATATCTACACAATATATATCTATATCTACACAATTAGTGCTAAGAGTATAGAGATTGAACAGGAGGACCAATTGATTTCTTTTTTTTTTTAACTTGAAGCTAACATCACAGAATTAAAAGGGAAAGCTAAATTATTACTATGTTATTTTCACAAATGTTTGAATGCATATTTTATTTACTTTAATGTTGTTAAGAAATTAAAGTTACATTGTTTTCTGATGATGTTTCCATCCTATTATAGTTACTATAGAAATTGGGCTAACAATGCTAGCTCATTCATGGAACATAGCTTGAGAAATGAATGTGGTTTCTTGACTTTGTATTTGAAATAGTAGTGTTTTTTTTCTTTTTCTAACAGAGATACTGAGTGCTGTGTATTCAATATCTTTAAAGGAATATTTAATTCAGTATTGAATGAAAAGAAGCTACAGAAGATTATTCATCCATGTAGACACAATTATATTGTAGAGGATAATGGATTTGTGTTATTCTTAATGTCTATACATGGCTACAGTGAGACTGAAATTGTTTTTATAACTTTTCAGTACATTGAACGAAAGAAAAGTATGACAGCAGAAAGCATCTGATAAATTAAATGTGACATGTTTTTTATCCATATAAAATGGTTTCTGAGCAGCTGGTAATTGTGAATATTTCAGCAGTCATTTTTGATGTGGAATGCTTCTTCTGTGTTCAACACTAATGAGTTGTGAGTTGTACTTCATCAAACTGACAGTTTCCTTACTTTTGTAAATAGGCATATGATACACCTGGTAATCGCTGGGGAAACATTCCTCACTCACCTTTTAAGGCATGAATATTCTCTTTTCTCTATCTTTGTATACACCTTCCATCACCTTTTCCTTAAGGCAGGATAATATAAAGAAAGGATGCAATTCACTACATATGCTAAATTCTAAGTGTCATGATGGATTCTGTAATATCTTATAAACAGGCTGTAGCTATCACAACTCACATGAGCACAAAGGAAAATTTGAAACTATGCCTTGTTAGAATAGTAAACAGGAGTGTGGAGAAGATGGTTATTTTACTGTGTCACTATTAAATTTTTTGTTCATTTCTCTTAAAAGTTTATTGTATGGAAGGCATGATACCTTCAATTCCTCCGTCATTTATAGCTTTCATGAACACGTTTACAAGATAAGTGTTAACTGTAGTCATCTGAAACAAAATATACCCTCATTCCCATTTTATTTTAGTCAAGTTACATAGAGAAGACACCATAGAGTGAGGTGATCAACTTTATATTTTGTTTAAGTACAAAATAAATACAAAGTAATAGGCTCTACTATGATATTTATATATATCTTTTATCGTGGTTGTCTTCCTCTCCCACTCCCTTACTCCATTCCTCTACCCTGTCTAAATGGTCCCTTTCCCCTCCACATGAGCAGCCATACTCCCTTGTTGTAAATGTATGCCATTATTTTTCTCTCCTTTCACACCCCTTAACACTTCCCTGCCAACATGGCTGTCCTCCTAGTTTCATGTTCTACCTCTTTCCATGTTTATAAAATTAAAATCTAGAAGCTGCATATGAGAGAAAACATGGTCTTTTTGAGTCTGGGTTATTTTTATTTTACAGGGTTTTCAATTCAATCTGTTGTTTTGCAAATGTCATGATATTGTTTTTCTTAATATTCAAGTAAGCTTCCACTGACTATTTGTATTACATTTTATTTATCAATATATTTAATGATGAACATCATACCTGCTTTCATTATTTATCATAAAAAGTGAAACAGGAAACATGGAGGTGCAAGAATTTCTGTTTTACATTGACTCAAAGGTAGCATCCTGGATCATAATGTATTTCTATTTTTTATGTTGTAAGATGCCTCCAGAATGGTTTATAACATCCACTAGTTTATACTCCTCCCAACAGTAAATAGAGTCCACTTCCTATTTACCATCTCTAGAATTTGTTGTCTTATTTTTTATGATGATCATTCTGACTGTGGTGAGATGGAATCTCAAACTAGTTTTAATTTGCATGTCCCTGGTTTTGAACACTACTAATATTTACAGGCAATTTGTATTTTTTCTTTTGAATATTATCTATTCAGTACATTTGGGTTATTTATGGCTTAGGAGATTTATTTTTCACATTTATGTTTTGCAATATTATGTATTCTAGCCATGAACCACCTCTTTGAATTATAGCAGGCAGCGGTTTTCTCTTGTTATTGCTGTACATTTTCTGCTTGCTTGTGGTGCAGAAGATTTTTGGTTTTCTGTAACCCAATTTGTTAAGTTTGTTTTCTGTGTTACTGGAGTCCTTTTCAGAAAATTCTTGAAGACTCTATCTCATAGTGTTTTCTGAAGATGCTTTAGTAGCTATGAGACCATTATAGGAAAATGAAGCAAACATATTATATAAAGACATAGATGAGCAACTAAAGCCCTGGCTATTCACTTATGTTCTTCCCCTCAGTTTTCTCATCTGCAATATTTATAAAATAGTAGGTGTTGTGCCAGATAGAATTTTAGCAAGAAAGGTTTAATTAAGATACACATGTAAAATAAGTACATTTTCCTAGTAATCATATCAATAAAAACAGTCTTATTAATAAGACTGAACTATACTCTTTAAAGGGAACAAGGACACAGGCAGATATATACATGCATTTATGTATTTAGTAACATATACACAGAGGTGTAACCAAATTCTCATACACGGTTGATGCAGTCAACCTATAGAGTACTGGTCTTTATTTGGGAAAACATTAAACAATATATCAAAGAGACAAACAAGTGATGCTATTATGGTCAAATTCAAAGAAGCAGAAATGTTAACAATTCTGGTAACTAGCCAAGGACCCTGGTTCCCAATACATCTACTGTAGGAACAGCATGACCCTAACTTATGATTGTGTGATATCAGCACAGTACAACACGACATGAAGGCAAGGGTTAATTAATTCACTAGACTCAAGATAAATAATAAATGGGTGTTTATTGGGGAACAACTTACACAGATAATAATAAAGAACCACAGCAGTATTTCTCAGCCTTTCTGATGGGATCCGCCAAAGAGAGACCATGCTTCAGGCTTTGCTCTTTCTGCTTCTGTCTACATGAAGCCATGCCCAAAGGGGTGTGGCCTCCACTACAGGTTCACAGGCAAGACACCACTACAAGGGCCAAAAAACTATCTGTAGGCTCTATTTTTTGAGGTACCAATTTTGAAAGCAACAATTTTAAAATCAACCTGTAAACTCTAGTGCTGAAAGAAATGAGTTTCTAATATCTGAGAAATGACCGAAGTAGATGATTATTTCAAGTGATGTCGAAAAAGCCTCTGCACTTTATAGAGTAGCACTGGTCACTGTGTAGACAATCACTTGGCCTGAGCTGCTCTTCCAGTCACAGAGAGTCTAGCCAGGCAGAAGATGTGGAATCATCCACTACTTGGCTGATCATTTTGTAAGGTCTGGTAGTACATTCTTTTTTCTTCTTTCAGCCTATCAGTCTGTCACAGATAAAGAAATATCAGTCTATCGTAGATAAAGACAAGAGGAATTTATTGGTGTGGGTGTGTATAACTTCTTGTCATGACTCTCTCTCTCTCTCTCTCTCTCTCTCTCTCTCTCTCTCTCTCTCTCTGTGTGTGTGTGTGTGTGTGTGTGTGTGTGTGTGCATTCACATATGCAGTCAGTAAGGCATTCAGCTTTTGGCTGTTGTTGACAATTTGAACTAGAAGTCATGGCAAAATTATGTAAAACTGTTACTCTCAACTGCACAGAAACTATGCAAAGTAATAGGATAGTCAGACACTGATCATGTAATGGCCATAAGAGAAGTGAAGAATGAAATTACTCTATAAACAGGGAAACCATCATATTGATGCTGTGAATCCTGGTGTTAATGGCGTAATTTCTATCAAAGGTGTGTGTTTTAAAGGAGTAGTTCAGTGGGCTACTTAACAGGAAGAATTCAAAGATAATCTCCTCACAGAAATGTACAAAGGATATGTACTGTCAATAAATGTATATTCTTAGAAATTGTATTAGTATTGATATGATATATTTGTTCAATCTACTTCTTACATGTTGTGGGATTTTTTTAGCAGACTTTCACCATCACTGATAAGCTCTGCTCTGCTCCCTGAGAGAATTGGACACAAATCCTTGCACTTAGAAAAGCAAATAAAGTACATAGATTTATCAATCCTGACACTGAGGCCTATCTACCTAGCTCAGCAAAGACTCACCCAAATAACATAAAGCCAGATAAACAAGTCAGGCAAAGTAAGCAATCTCACATCCTACACTGGAACATCATAAAGCTGATTTGGAACTAATTCTGTGCCTTATTATTTTTTCCTTTTCTTAATTTTACATTTCTAAAAGAATACTGTAAGTAGAAAGCTACCTACAATCAGAATTATTTTTAAATAAAGACAAAGAAAAAGCAATACTTCAGTAAAAATGATGAGGTTAAATACATGGGATGGACGCTGAAATACAGCAGTTCTTTAGCTGCTGATGTAGAGAGGAGTCCCAACCTGTCTAATTTGACATTAAATTGGCTGATAATTTGTTTTAGTGTTAAAAATAATTAGATTCATAGGGCTCATTGGAATCTGTTTAATGTGATAAATTTGGAGACATATGTGAGCACTGCATCTACTCCACCTCTCTTCTCTGATTCCAATTTAAATTTTATATATATATATATACATATATATATATATATATATATATATCAATAATAATTAAATTGGGGTTGGTGTGCCTTAAAGCTTTTACCATTATTAATGCATTAATTCCTTGAACAACAGGAGATTTACTTCACAGAAGCATTTGTCATGGTGAGAGAGGCCTTGAATAGAAGTTGCTTCTTTCCTGATGTATATTTTCCACTACTTTCAAACCATGATCTCAGCCTAGTAATAATTAGGTCTGGGGCAAAGAAATCTGCAGTGAAATAGCTGTAAACCACCCAGTTGATGGTGACTTGTTGCACATGAGGCAGAGTGCTCTTTTGCTTATTAGAATGATTCTACTCTGAGTTTTAAATTTGATAATTTTGCTTTCTTCTCTCTCTCGTTAAAAGGAGATCATTCATTTAAAAGTAAGCTCTCTGAATATTCCGTGGGGCAGGGATGAAGAAGCAGGGATGAGCAGATAGAAGGTACCTGGTCAGTTGCCCTAATGGCTTCAGACTGCTTCTGGGTTTTGTTAGAGTAACATGGGCATTGCCCAATGTACCTATTAAGGACATATTTTGTCTTTAGTATTCATCTTGTTTTTTTATAAATTATATTCATACATAATTATTCAATGCACAATAATGTTAGAATGGGTAAGCAATATTAAATGGTTAAATATCACCTTGGATATCCATCATTTATTACTCCTATCTGTATTATTTTCCACTGCGATCAGTATGTCTCTATTTCTCCACATCCATCCAATATTCACGACCAATAATGTACCTGATATCCATGAATTAAAATTTCTCAGATTACACATGTGCAAAAGCCACCTGCTCTTGTTCATTTTGTGTCTAGTTCATTTTACTTAAGACCTTCGAAGTTTATCCAAGCTGACGGAAACAGCAGTGTTTTTTTTTTTTTTTTCCAAGACATAGTTGTACTTCATCACTTAGGCATACACAATACCTCTCCTTCATTTGTTCATACTGGAACATCTTAAGAGTGATTGCATGTCTTGGCTACTGTGAATAATGCTTCAGTGAACATGGGAGTTTGGACTATACTCCTCCAATATACTGCATTAACCTTTATGCTATGATTTCTGGATCTTGTACATCTCATTTATATTGTGGAATCTCCATATAGAGCTATTTATATTCCCACCAACAGTTTCCAAGCCTTCATTACTCTGTATATTTATGCATGAGGAAAATAATCAGAACACATTCATGAGACATGTTAGGCAAAGAAATTCACCAACTGTAACTTTCTTCCACAGGATGCTCAGAGGGTTGCTGCTCGAGCTGCTGTTCTGTGGTCCTATGCTTATCCTCCATAGTTGTTCTGACATCCAGGGTTGGTGTGCTGGAATGTTTCCTTACCAGGCTGTGAGCACCTGGAGAGCAAGCTCCATCATCAAATTCCTTGCAGCCACAGCTGTTCCTAAGGTGATTAGCCCCATTGCAAGTGTGCACTGAATATTGGGAGGATAAAAAGTGCACTGCTGAACTTCTGGAAAGTATATAACAAATCATGAGTCACTGACTTCCTTCCAAAATAAGCCAAGTCAGCTGATTGTACAACCTCAGGGGATTTTACAAATCGTGACGAAGATTGACTTACCACCTGGCCTTTGGTAAAGCACAATTTCATTATCCATGATGTGTTCAGGTATACAAGTGGTTACTCTCACCAAGAAAGTATACTTTTATCAATATTATGGATTTAATAAATATTAACTCATAATATTATTTTCTTCTGTTTTATTTATCATGTATCCTTGGAGAATCTCAAACAAGAATACAAAATATTTTAGTCACAATGAACACCCTCCCAGCTCTTTCTGGGTTTTCTTTAATATCTCTCATCGGATCCATGTCTCCCCACTCCTTCTTTCTTTCTAACCAAGGAGTATAATTAGTGCTTCTACTGCCCATATATTAGTGCATATTAGGCCATTGTTAGATCATTTTTAACCTTTAGTGACCACAACCCTAATAAAACTAATTGTTTCTTTCTTAATAGCCATAAACTGTCAACTTTCAGTAGCAGAAATGAGAGAGGTTGTGTGGGGGGGGTGGAGATGCACTAAAGATAACTTCCAACATGCTCATTGTTTCAAACCACAAATTCCACCTCTGGAAAACCCTGTCATCAAGAAAAATGAGTTACTCACCTTGGAGTGGTCAGTTATTTAGATGTACCCTCTGAAGTTCTGACAGTGGATAGTGAGTTGGGATGAGAGGTGTAAAATAGGAAAGCATCAGTAGCAGGCACAGGGGACAATTGTTATGATTTTGCTACTCTTGATCCTCCCACTTTTTGTTTTAAGATTTTTAAGCTCTTGACTTTTTCTTTTTGCTGGATTTCCCATATCTTCATTTAATGTCATTCCTAACCTCAGCTCTGATGAGATTTTTGTCTCCTCCATCCTAAATAACTTGCCGCTCCAAAGCGAGTATCTCATTATCGTTGATGACATAGGGTATCATCTCCATTTATTTTGTACCTAATAGGGTATCATCTCCTGTTACATGAATATGTTTTTCCTGCGGGTCAGGTCCCACTGCGCTAGCCCCAAATAATACACAGAGACACTGTATTAGATATAAAGTTGTAGGCCTGTTACTAGAATTTCTTATTGGCTAGATCTTTCTTAAATATTAACCCATTTCTATTAATCTAAATAGTCCCACGTGGTCTATCTTACTGGAGAAAGAGCATTCTGCTCTCTCCATCCTCCTTCTTGGATCTTCTCCCTATTCCTTTGGAATCCCCCTTGTTTCCTAGTCCCGCCTATCTTGCTTTCCTATTGGCCAACAGTGCTTTATTCATTAACCAATAGGAGAAACATATTTACAGAATGGCATCTCCCATCAATCTCCATTAATTTTGTACCTAAAATGTTATTCTTTTTTTCTCTGAAATTACTTGGTTTTAGTATCAAAGGCATTAAGTTCCTTTGCCTTCTCTGAAAATGTAGAGTGAATTGTTCAGATGCTGCATCTGGAAATTTTTGTTTTCTTCTAATCTGGATTGCTTGCCTGTAAACTGTGATGAACAATTTGAGATTAATTTTTGGTGTTAGTGCTGGCAGCTTTGAATTGCATGCTAAAACCCAGGAATGAGAGAAGGACACAAGATAGTCATACTGTTTTGCTAAATGCATGGTTTTCCAGATGTGGTTTCAAACAATGAGCCCATTGGAAGTTACCTTGAATGCATGTCTCATTTCTAGTCTTTTGTTTCAACTTCTACTTCAATGCATCAGCTGTGTGTTCTGATCAAATCTGCTCATTCCAAGCCATATTATGGTCTGCTGCCACAGTGTTGCTTCTTCAGAGATCTGTCCTTTGAACTAATGGAGTCATTCATTATAAAGCGCATTTTTCTGTAGATTAAAGTCACAAGAACACCACATTCTAGTAGCTTCTCAGAAGATAAAAGTCAACTTAAACATTACATCCAACCCACACATACCTATGTATGTTGTTTGCAGGTTGCAGATCTGTTGCAGAACTGAGGGTAAGGGATGGATAGTGTGTGTATGTGTGTGTGTGTGTGTGTGTGTGTGTGTGTGTGTGTGTGTGTGTATGTATTTGAGTATGTGTATGAGTGCATATGTGTTATGTTACTTGGTAAGATCTATAGTAAGGATTCCCTGTTTTACTTAAGTGCAGGCTAAACTCTTCACTCATCCTTGACCACAGGTAAGCAGGAAAGGAAAGGCCCCACATGCCTAAGGTTGAACTCTGCACACTCACAGGGCAGACTTCAAATGCAAGCATCCCTGTCTTTCCCCAGGTGTGCTGTCCCACCTTAGTTTGTCACACCACATGTCTGACTCCAGTGACTTCAAAGTCCATCTTATTGGCCTTGATTCCAGGTGCTTCAATGGCTTTTTACATTCTTCTTTACAATGTTTTTATCTAAGAATTTTCTCATTATCATCAATATAACAGCTCTTGAGATTTGGACTAAGTACTGTATATGGGTTACATCCAGTGCTCACAGTTATGTCCTGCATCACTGTTTAGAAAAAAAAAAGATAAATTCAAAACTGTTTTTGGCCTTTGACTTAATTTTGCAGACTGTGCATCTCATAGAACATATGCAGTGCTGCACTTGTTATCTGGTCACTATAGAGTAGTTACCATACTTCAGACTCTGCTAACATGTACCCAATCAAAAATAGCCATGCTGCAAGGTTTCTCTGTGTAACAGCCCAGACTGATCCAACTTGCTCTGTGGACCAGGCTGGCAAGGAATTTACAGAGAGCCAGCTGCCTCTGCCTCCAGTGTGCTGGGATTAAAAGTATGTGCCACAACTGCCAGGCTAAACCATGGTTCTTCATTGAAAACAATGCATGTAGATTTTAGATATTAAATTTACTTATTTTTAATATTTGTATTAGGTCATAGAATTGGTAGGATTTCTGTGAAACCAAGTCTCTAAGAGTTATGCTTAGAAGCATGTCATATGACTGGTCTCAAAAGAACTAGCCTCTCAACTGTCACAAAATGAGAGAGATGAGTCTTCTAGCATCCCCAGAAGGAAGACCTCTGACTACAAATTTGACTTTGCATAGCTTTTGCACTCAAAGTGATCAGACACCCCTAGAGAGCCCAACAAAATAGAAGCTACTATCAGCCTGGTTACAAGTATTCAATTATCTTTTTAGTTTTTTCTTTTTTCTTTTTCCCACATTTGATTTCTTTTGCCAAGATTATGAACCTTTATTTCCCAATATAAAGAACATGGGAATGTTAAAATTCATGTTTAGAATTATTTTTAAGCACCAAAGGACTTTGCAGAAGACAGTGTGTGAAGACATTTGTGTATGAGCAGTGACCACCACATTTAGAACCCTGTAACCTCATATTGCCCAGATTCCTTCCCTTAAACAATGCCTATTCTAGACATTCAGTCACAGTGGTTTGAAATGCTTATCAAACCTCACGTTCAAGTTCAGTAGCAATCCTATAACAAAAACAAACCAAAAGCTATGAATAAGAAGTTGTTTTCTCTCGGCAGTAGCGGCACAGGCCTTTAATCCCAGCACTCCAGAGACAGAGACAAGCATATTTTGGTGAGGTTGAGGCCATCATGGTCTATAGAGTGAGTTCTAGGATGGTGCCATAGCTACAAAGAAGCCCTGTCTCCAAAAACAAAACAAAAACAAACAAAAAAAGAAGTTGCTTTAGAACAATACTTTTCTAGACATTTTGTACAATGAAATTGTATTACAACATTTGTCTGTGAATTCAAGTTATATTGGGAGTTATGTAGCATATTTTTTTGCAATATATATTGTCCATAGTTAATCTGTTAGGGATAAAAATAAAGATTTTAGTAAACCTACAAGCAAGGAAATAAGTAAAATCAAGCCTTTGACATGTTGCTTTCAAACCACAGCACCAGTAGAGGTCACAAAGGCATGTTAATAAAAATGCTGCTCTATTCATAATGACAAGTGGCCCCTTGTCATTAGAATTGTGACAATACTGCCAAATAAGCAAAACACAAATAAAACTCTCCAGAGTAAAATAGAGAAGAGTAATTAAGGGCAAATAGGTTTGTGTAGACTAAAACACTATAATTAAGGGCCAGGATCTGGAGGGCTATTTGAAGGAGATGAATAAAATATGAATTATTTCTATGCTCAAAAAGAGCTTTGTCAACTCTCTTTGTTCTGTGGTAAAATGGAGTTCTTCTGGAGGAAGAAATAAATATGTACCATTAGAATCAATGGTAGGGCCACACCAGGATGTTTTGTTATAAGCCAGTGGGGCAGTAGCTGTATACGGGTACTGTTATTTGAAAAATGTGTGCTGTAAGTAGCAAAACGACCAACGGAAAATAATGACCACAAATGACTTATTCCCCTTCATTTAATTTGGATATTTATCTTTTGATATTTAAGTATCACACAATATTGCCCTAAGGTAGAAAGTTCATTGATGATGGGCCAGTGAATAGTTATTTAATGTTACTTTGAATCTGATTAACTAGTTATTTTGTTAAGAATATATTTATTTGTCTGGGACTGGAGATACATTGGTATATGCTTGCCTACCACATAGGAGGCTCTGGGTCCCAAATACAACACCATACAAAGTGGGCATGATCATGCACACTTGTGATCCCAGGACTTGATCATGGAAACAGGATTCAGAAGGATAAAATGTATTCCTGACTAAATACTGACAACCGTGCCAGGCTTGATAACAAACAACACCTCAAGGTAATTTCTGATTGGATTATTCTCCAATATGAAGGCAATTCAAAACTAGCCTGGGCTAAAGACCTTGTCCCCTCAGGGAAAAAAGATTTATAAATTTATTTCCCTATTGTCATTTTTTCTGAAATAATGATCTTATGCTCTTATTTAAAGTCTACTGCACCTTGGAATTTTTAGTGATGATGTTTGTTATTTTTACTGAAATTTTATTTATTTTTTGAGAGTTTTAAATATTCATGTAATGTATTTTGGAACCATCCACCATTCTCCTTTTCATCTCCTCTCTATTTTGCCACTCGTGTCCCTTTCTCAACTGAGTATTTCTCTCTTCCCTTTTAAAATAAAAATTAAGGCTGTCTTTGTGCCTGTTGTTATGTGGCCAATCGCTGGGGCACACCCTTAAAGAAAACTACCTCTTCCAACCCCAGCATCCATCTACTGTCAGTTATAACTTAGGCAAGAGTGGGGTGGGGATCAAGTTCTCTATACATGCTAGAATTTAAATTGGCTTCATTTTGTGCCAGACTTGTGCAGATATCTGCAATTCTTGAGTACAGAGGTTCTTTCCTAGCCAAGCTCTAGTCTTCCCTAACCTCTGGCTCTTACAATCTTTGTCTCTCTCTTCTGAGAGATGTTTCTTAATTATTATGGTATATGTGTTACATTTAGGGCTGAGCACTCCACTGATATTTATTTCAAATTTGAAAATTTAATGGGGAAATTTCATTTCAAAAACTGATCAATGATAGATTATCAGGCCAGAATTAGTGAAATCCTGAAGCACAAGATGACATTTGCCAACCTTGTGATACAAAAATTCCATGACACTGCATTAGTAATGAATTGACAATTGAAGTGTCTCTACAATATTCTGAGAATGTGACTCACTGACTATTTCTGAATGTGACCTATTTCAGCTTTGGACTGTACTCTTTAATGGTCTCTCAAGGTATAAATCTAATTTCCATCCTATTGTGTCAACCTTTTTTTTTTTTTCTTCATTTGATTTGACCTAGTTAGCTCTTGCCAGGGTAGCCATTTGGAATTTCCTTGCTTTTGGTATCCATAGGATAATAAGCATCCTTACAACTTTATCCAATATTGAATAAACTACATCCAGTAGTGTATCTGATACAACATAGTGTCTAAGTGTGTGCACTGTCTCCTGCATTCATAATAAGAATCTTCTGAAGTTTGAATACATTGGTTAGAGTTTCAGTTTATATAATAATTTCATAGAGACTCAGTGGGAAGGGAGTGAGCACTTGCAATGTGACCTAGAGAACTTAATATTACAGCATGAAGTGATTGTTAATTTCAAGAGAGATCTATGTGGAAAGGGTGTGTGAAGGGAGCTTGCTTTTTGACCTTAAAGCAAGTTATATTGGAAGAGCTATCCAATTAAGGAAGTATTATCCACCAATATCTTTTATTCATTTGTAAATAGGATGTATTATTCAAATTGTCATATTTTCCTCCATCCTCAGATGGCAATATGTTTACAATATGAAAAGACAATATTTTACTGATGTAATATTTCAACTTATCTTGTGTGAGCATTAGTGAGACAGCTCAGTGGGAAATGTTTGTAGTATGGGAAGGCTGTAACCTATGATCACCTGATGAAGATGGCTAAAAGAAGATCCCATTATCTACATAGCTGCCAAGACCTCCAAACCCAGAATCACATTACAGATACACACAATATAATTTTTTTTCACATACCTCTCATTTCCATTATGTTATCTGGCATCTGTGGATAATCAAGTTAAGGTGATGAGCCAACTGGATGACTAATGGAGGAACATGTCCTCAAATAATTAATATATATTCATATATATTAATATATCACATAAAGCTATATTATAAGATATAGAATTGATTGATGATTATACTATTTTATTACATCTCTACCAGATAGATGAAAATTAAATGAAAATGCTGCTTTGTATACACATGAGGTATTTATTTATTGTTTCTTATATTATCTTCTATTAAGCATTTTAATATTAACATTGTTAAAATCAAGTGGTCCATTGCTTTTCTAAATACCAGGCCATGTGTGATCCAACTTTTCAAGTAAATTTCATGGGTTGTTGTTTCTGGTCTTTTTTTTTTTCATACTATCAGAAATTACCTTGAGATGTTGTTTGTTATCAAGCCTGACATGGTTGTCAGTATTTAGTCAGGAATACATTTTATCCTCATGTTTCAGCTTCTTGAGTACAAATTTAAAGGTAGAAGATTTATCCATAATGTGTGTTGTTTTGCCACCAATATCTTTTTAATTTGATTCTTACTTTGCTCATTCTTTATTTTATTTTTTTTTTGTTGTTGTTGTTCATGGGGTTAATAGAAAAGTCCTCCCACTTCTCATTTACTATTCTATTTCTAATTTTACAAACACCTGAAATTCAAAGGAGAGACAGCTACTGTTTTGTTGTTAGGTACCTTGTTTCCTGGTTATAGCCTAACTGTTCAGCATCTCTGAAAAAAAATAAACAGGATGCCTTCTCCAAGTCACCTTTCATGTTGCACACATTGTATTCTAATAATTGGGCTGCTGCTAGTGATGGATAAAAAAGTTACCAAAGAGAATTAATACATGATAGATAATGAATGTACTTTAAAATCCAAATATAGCATGCAGATAAAATTAGAGTATTTTAACTGTCACTTAATATGCTTTTGTGGTATATTCCACATTTTGATTGCAAAAATTTTTAAATATCATCTTTACTAGCAGGTAGTCAAGACTAGATAAATAGATCTACTTTACGTTTAAACATTTTGTAAACTGCTCAGAAGTGGAAATAGGACTGCAGCATGTTGGTGTAAACCACCAAGCATGATCTGCTGCTAGTCAATGAAAACTATGGAACATGCAACCTGCTAGTTATGAATGCAAATCTTTTGTCATTTGTTGCTGCCTGCTTTTCACAACCTACAGATTAGAATACTTCATATTGAGAAAAGGTTGAGAGCATAAGCCATGTTGCATGCCTCATAAGCATCAAGGCGAGGACCTGGGCACACTCATCTGATTGAAAACCCACACTTTTGTACTCTACTATCTACAAGTTATTTTTATTAGAAAAATTCATTTGAAATGAAACATTTCTAAGAAGCCAAACTGTTGAGTTGCCAATCACCCAGTTACCTGCTGGAAATCCCTATAGATTTTTCAGTGTCTCAAAGTGCCCAGGGTTTGATTTTACAATGCCAAGTAATTTGGTAATCACACTCACATAGTACATATAAGAATAATACTCCCTGTAATAGTTATTAATTTGACAAACATTCATTGAATGTCAGGTCTCAGACTGTCTTCTAAGTAATAGAGATTATAAAGTCCAAACTCTGAGCTTGAAATGAACTCTGGCATTTTTTTATTCAACATTTAGTCTGCTGTAGTGAGTCACTACCAAGACTGTCTTCGTGTGTGTGTGTGTGTGTGTGTGTGTGTGTGTGTGTGTGTGTGTGTGTGTATTCTATCTATATTTTATTACTAATACCTTTTGTGCCATGAGATCAAAGTTACACTTGACTGATATTTGTTTCCCACATACCTCCTACCTCCCTGATATTTCCAGTGCACACATCCTGTTACACTTGTCTCAATTGCAGACTTATGACATACACTTTCCAAAAATCCATATCTCTACTGAAATAGACTCCAGCTGCGACAATGTTTATACTTTCCCTTTAGCTGGGAATTTTCATCAAGTTTCTACTTTTAGAAATGCAAATCTGTGATTAATCAATGAGTCACTCTGAATGTGTGATTCATTCTTTGGTTGAAAAGCATGCTAAGATGCGTTGCAAGGTGTGAAACTGAGCATTGATGGTCTTTCTGACTTATCAGAAAGATTTCAAACTGCTGGAAATGTGGGGGTGAGAGCAATTTTTCAGGGTGGAGAGCTGTTTCTATTAACAAGGTTAGCATTTTTAGGTAATGGTTGTATGTGCGTGAGACTTATATAAATCTTCAAAAATAAATATAAACATTTTCATTCATATTTGGTAATGGGTTGTTAGATACCATTTTCGGTATATGGTTGGTGCAACACAAAACAATAAAAACCCAGAGAAAGATATTGGGGCTCAAACTTCAAGCTGAAGATTAGAAAAGCAAAGCAGCCAAGACAGTAGATTTTACCTCTATCAAGATGAAATGGCAATCCTGTCTCCACAAGTCCTCAGAGGCAAAAACTCTCAGTTCCTGTCTCCTCCTCTTTTTATTCCTTTTCCCACCAAGCCATATCACTCCTCTCTTTACCCCACTTGTACTGGGATTAAAGCCATGTGAGCCATGGGATCAAAGATGTGAGCTCTGTTACTCTTCACTTTTGTGTAGGCCAGGGTGGCCTTGAATTCAGAGAGATCCATCCTCCTGGTTCCTGAGTCCTGGGATTAAAGTTTTGTGCCACCACTGCCTGGATTGCTAGTATAGCTGCTGGGATTAAAGGTATATATTACCACTGCCTGAGCACCATGGCTTGTGGGTGGTTTTGCTTTCTGGATCTTTAGACACACTTTAATAAATCATAAGTAATATATCACCACAGCTTGATATATGCATATTTATTTTCTCGTGTGTGTGTGTGTGTGTGTGTGTATGAATATGTGTATAGGCTCATGTCCAAAGAATGTACCTGTGGAGGCAGGAGGTCAGAATATCTTCATTGAACATAAATCTTGCCATTTCAGATAGTTTGGCTAGCTCTATAACGCTATAACTAGGATTGCAAACACATGCAATCACATTCAACTATTAGATTTTTTTTTGAAACACACACTCAGGACTTGTTTATTTTCTTTACCTACTTAAAGCTATTATAGCAAACAAGAAAATGAGATTCTACATTTAAAAATGCAGGCATGTTTGCCATTATGTTTTTAAATTAGAAGTAACTATCATTGATTAGTTGTACAAAGGGCTCTTATGTTAGTCTTCATTGTCATAATTGAGGGAAGTCTCTCTCTTTCTCTCTCTCTCTCTCTCTCTCTCTCTCTCTCTCTCTCTCTCTCTCTCTCTCTCTCTCTGTGTGTGTGTGTGTGTGTGTGTGTGTGTGTGTGTGTGTGTGTGTGTGTGATGTTCATATGACCTTTTAAAACTAAGTTCATTATGGTCACCCGAAGAAATTCCCAGAAGTAAAGTTAAGACATAATTTGCGTAATTATGCCCCCCCTTTTTTTTTTTTTGCTTTGACTTTTGCAGTGGAAATCATTCTGATTAAACATAGTTTGGCATAGATATCTGTCTATCTATCTATCTATCTATCTATCTATTTATTTATTATTTACTAGAAGGCACTTGAGTTTATATATAGGCCACATGTCACCCAACTCTGGGTGCAACAACTCTTCTCCACAGTCCATTTCTGCATCAGTCTTTGAGACGTAAAAAACTAAGTTTGGACTGCCTTTGTGAGTTTCTTCTGAATGTTGTTCCTGGTGTATGGTTGTGGCTGAATTAAGCTCTGTACATTGCACAGCAAGGATCCTAAGAAATTCCTATCCAGCTTTGCCTTCTCTACTCATCTAAGTGGTAAAGATGATCTTCCCAAAATACACCCGCTGAGTCCTTATTCACTAGTAAAATTCTAGATCCTCCTCTGGGGCTTTCTCACTTCCCGGAATGTTTTCCTGTGGCATTTGATTAATTCTTATTGAAATCAGTTTT
The DNA here is from genome assembly GCA_030556225.1 of Cricetiscus sungorus. NCBI lineage: Eukaryota > Metazoa > Chordata > Mammalia > Rodentia > Cricetidae > Cricetiscus > Cricetiscus sungorus. Next base: position 37,810,073 of record JANBXA010000491.1, on the reverse strand, counting down.
CCCACTTAAAGTTTCTTCTAATTGTTCTGCACTTTGAATTTCCACAAAAGCACAGTAGGGTTCTTCCATCCTAGCCTAGAGAGGGCAGAGTCTTTTCAGAGGGGTTGCTTAGCCAATAGCCAGTGTCAGATTTTTCTATTTCTGTCTTTACAAAACTGAGAGTTCTCAGTTTTTGCTTACTCTTGTTTAATGAGCCTTTATACCTTCAGTCTTCACAAGATGGTTTTGCTTGGCAATAATGGTCCACTTCTAGGGAAAAATTTTTTTTAGCTCTATGAAGAGTTTGTTCTACCTGGTCTCACGGGCGTTAGTACCAAATAAACACACAGAGGCTTATAATAATTATAAACTGTTTGGCAGATGGCTCAGGCTCTTACTGGCTGTTAATTACTAACCTATTTCTATAAAATTATATATTGCCACAAGGCTGTGGGCTTACCTGTAATGTTGTTATGTTACTCCTTCAGTAGCTACACGGTATGTCTCTCTCTTGTGACTCTGAATTTCACTTTCTCAGAATTCTCCTATAGCCCCACCTATACTTCCTGCCAGGCTAATGGTCAATCAGCCTTTATTCATCAACCAATATGAGAACACATATTCACAGCATACAGAAGGACATCCCCCATCAAATTTATACTGGTCAAAGTTTTGGTCAGGATACCAAGGGTGTACCTAACTCAGATCATCACAAATATGCGGCTAGTATGTAAAATCAGAATAATGATTATTATTGAAAAACATATTAAAGAGGATTCAACTTTATGTTCTATGCTGACTATATTTTGATGTGAGGAAGACCTAGGAATGGAGAGAATCAAATGTTATATTAAGCAGTTATGTGATATCTAACATTAGAGCTAGTTGTAGTAGCAAATTCTCTTTCATTCATTCAGCCAACATTTACTTACTCTGAGACAGGGATCTGCAGGAAATCTGAAATAATGATGAGAAACCATCAGAACAGCTGAGTAGTGAGAAAGATGATAATTTAGTTATAAAAACAAATTCTGAAGGAAGAAACAAGGTCCATGAGACTGGACAACTGTCTCATCAAATATATGTGTTAGGAAAGGATTTCCTTAAAAAATGAATACAGACTTTGTATTCAGGTTGGTAAGATTTTGTTTGAAGGTGAGCAGAAAATGAATGTTTATTGTTTGAAAGAAGATAAGTGTTCATCATAAATAGTTTACTTAGTAATGTGGAATAAACTTCTTTTGCAATTGTCCTATACAAACATATGCCAACAACCCCAAATATGATGTATTCATCATGAGTAGGAAAATGAAAGAATATGTCCCACATTCAAATGTAGGCAATTAGGAGCTTATAATTATTGATAGATTACTCTGTCAATGTATGCTAGCATTTCCAGCATAATTATAGCAAAGAAGTTTGGTACATATATGGTACATGTGTGTTGTGCTGAAGTCATTAGCCAATAGTTAAGAGTTCTCTTCTATTTTTTGTAATATTGAGCTACTCTTGATTTCATTCTAAATATCTCCCAAATGTTTCCTAAATACTATGTACAGCAGTCATACTCCTGGTTCACACTGAGGTATAGCATGGCACCTTTGTCTTTCACATGACAGGAAGATCCCACTAATGCCAGTAATAGCCCTAATATTGTGACTAGCAAGTTACCAGGAAATAGAATGCATAATTGACACAATATAGATCAGACTATAAATGGAGAGTCAGCTGAAGAGAGTGATTGATTTCCCTATTTTTAAGTCCCAGTCTTCTATATCCCCGTGTTCCTAAAAGTGAAATCAAAGGTGACCTTGCATTAATATTTTTATGTAGTTATCCCCAGGAACATGATGGATTTTGTCCAACACAATATTAATTATAAAGTTAAAGTGTCCTTGTGAAATTTTGCTCAGTACCTTAGGTACTGGGGAAATACATGCTAGTAATTTCACAGTGCATTAAAATAAAGAAACAAAATAATTCAACTTTTAAACTTATCATTTCATGGCTTTCAGTGACATGCCTAATATGTAGTTTGGAACGCTTGAAATGGTGTAATAATTTAAGATATTTTCATGCAAAACTGTGGCTTCTTTAGGCAATCGTATACTGAACAAACTAAACATTAACTTGATTGGTATGTTTCATCTTTGCTCAATTCTCCTTATCTTTTTCTAAAGGATACTCTCCCATCAAAATCAAAGGATAAAAGTTATTGTGTTGTTTATCTGAATAAAACAAGTTTAATTTCTAAAATTAAAATAAATATTGATATAGGTAACTTACTTCCTTGCTATACTGTGATATATATATGTATATATATATATAATTGATTTGATCTTGTACTTATGCTGTAGGTCTTGTACTTCCAATCCCACTGCCTCAACCTTTCATGGAGCTTGTATTTATAAGAAATCACTCCAGGATTTTCCAACAGCATCTCTCTTTAGATTTTTTTTATATACCCACATTGACTGACTAAATAAGATAAAGAATTATAATTCTGAAGAACACATTAGGATTCTAGGCAGCTACTCCAAGTCCTTTCTGCATAGTGAACAAATTAGAATTATTTCATAAAATTAAACAATGTTAAGTAGACAACAGTAGTAGATATTGCAAAATGAATCAAATGTAAGCTGTGTTTTCCTAGTTATTTAATTTGAAGATTTTACTGAATACATTGGATTAACAACTCATTTAAAAAAAATCTCTCATTTTAACTTAAAATTCAATTTAAACAATGTGGCATTTTATTAGTAAATTTTATTAACTTTTAATTAAAACATATATTGTTTTTCTTACTGAAGTATTTTATAGTATATGAAGAAAAATGAAAACTGTGGTATACTATCTATAATTGAATTTGGAGAGTTTCCCAGTTCTGAGAACATTGCTAGGTAGTGGACTGAATAGTGTTTGTGCTTATTTTTTATGAGTTCTACAGAGTAGCAGAAATGTTTAAAATGAGGCCAGGAAGACATATTATTTACAGATGTGAGGTTTTTGTTTATATATATGATAATGTAGGGTTGGTATTATGAGATGGAAGGTAAGAATGCAAATTGAGAGTTACTAGTGAGGGACATGGTTTTGAGCAGGGCCTCAAGGATGCTGAGGTACACAAGAAGCCTGGAATGCTGATGTGACATTCACTACAGGTGGGAATTCGGGGAGGAGGCAAGGAGAACAGGCATGGCTCTATTGAGGAAAGGCAAAGCTGAAAATCAGAGTTCTTTAGAAGTATGGATGTCAAGGGAGTGGATGAAGAGGCTGTGGATTTAGTGTCCTAGCTTTAAATGACAATGATATAAATGTTTGCAGTGACTCTTCAGCCAGGAGGGTGATGAAGGGCTCATAGTGAAACAATTTTCAGGAGTCTGGGAAAAAGAGAAGGTGATCAAGATTCAATATGCATGTGTGTGTACACACGTGGGCACACACACACAGACACACACACACACACAGACACACACACACACACACACACACACACACACACACACACACACACACACACACACACACACACAGACACACACAGACACACACACACGTTTTGAATAGTTTAAGTATCAGAAGACAAGGGGTCAGGTGATTACACTGATAGAAATTTAATGATATGATAATAACATGTCATTACACTATTTCCTGTACCATAATTGTATAAACTGAAGACATGGCCATTCTAGAGCATGTATGGTTAAGAGGCATGACTTTTAGTATAGCTCAGACAGCCCGAGCCTTCTGGAAGTGTTCAGAATAGAGAGAGAAATTAGAGGACTGAACACGAGCAGCTGACTAGACATGGTCTCAAGGGGAGAGAAAGAGGAACATAGGGAAGAACAGCACAGGAGAGCAGAGAAGGGAGACAGAAAGAGAGGGGAGACAAAGGAGGAGGAGCATAGCTGGTATAGCAGGGTTATACAGAGAAGCAGTCGGTGAGAGGGGGGAGGCCCATGACCCAGAGTTTAGGGTAGGGCAGCAAGTAAAAGACAGGATGTTAGAATGGACTTGGAAATGTGACATGGTCTTGTGATACTGCTGGGGAGTAGAGGCCTGCAGGCAATGTGGTATGCTGATAGCCATTTGTCCCTTTCAGCCTTTTGGGGTTTGGGCAAATGGATGTTCCTTTGGACCTGATGATAGTGATACAGTGAACCTAGTAATAAAAGATGAAATATGCATGTATGACTTACAGAGTCATTTTATTGACTTTGAATGAAAATATCTTTCTCTCCTTTATTTCAGAGTGCACAATAATAAATTCCTTCTTGAGGGAGACAAGAAAGGTGGATGTGGTATTAATTTAAAAGCAATTATTCTAAGACATAGTTTTGAAAGACTAAACAATCTTAGATTAAAAAGAATAACAGTCTCTGGAGCTGGATGTTGTTGGCGCACACTTTTAATCCCAGCACTTGGAGGCAGAGGCAGGTGGATCTCTGTGAGTTTGAGACCAGCCTGGACTACAAGAGCTAGTTCTAGGACAGGCTCCAAAGCTACACAGAGAAACCTGTCTTGAAAAACCAAAAAAAGAAAAAAAAAAAAAAAAAAAAAAGAAAAAAAAAAGCTCTGTAGTACTGTAGTATAGTGTTATGAATCAGCATAAATAGACCATTATTACATTGACCATATAGCCCTGGAAGAGTATAAAATAAAAAGATTACCTTATCAGCTGAAAATATAAAACATTTATTCTATTTGTAAAGTATGTTTTTATATAGCAATTTAATACTTAAAATTCTAACATCCTTCCCAATTACTTAGTATGCTTTCTTATGTTATTTTTCAAAAGTAGAACATGTATGTCTAACAGTCAAATATAAATTTATGTACCTCATCCCATTACTTTGAAAATATTCAGATCACTAAAATAAATATAAATGAAACAAATACTATTCACACACACACACACACACACATATATATATATATATATATATATATATATACATATATATGTATATATATGAATGACTGGGGCACTCTCTTGATCTGAATTACTAGCACACTAGGAGTTGCTGGAGGAAAGAAAAAGTCTACACTTTTTTTAAGAGTTTGAAAGTTCCAAGTAACAGTTGTAGATACATCCATGAGTTATTGGGTATCTGAGATGGTCTGCATTAAATTAATGAAAATCTAAAGAAAGTGAAGTTCCATCCTGTCCTGGGAGGCACAAGTACTACATGGGTTGTTCATGTAGCTAATTTGAATATTTTAAAACACTAATCCCAAATTAGCCAAAAATATTACTTGACAAACTGTAGCTACCGCACAATAAACATCAATTTTTTTTCTTTACACAGTAAATGGTTATCAAAAACCAAAACAACAACAGCATCAACAACAACAAAACTGCACTAGTAAAATGTTCATAAGTATTCACTGTGGTGTACATTCCAGTTAAATAAATAAGGCAACACTTTGAGCATCCATTCTTGATTTTGACTGAGAGCAGGACAAGGAGAGAGGGCCTAGGAATGCTTTTGAAGAACGGACTTTAGCTAAATTTAAAGAAATATTTCTTAGTGTTTAAAATAATTGTGCAACGGAAGGATTTACTGAGTGAAGCTGTGGAATTTTTAGAAATCTTTAAAAAGTAGAATTTCCTATTTATCTCTTTTATATGAGAAATAGATTTTTTCATAAGATATAGTCTGTTTATAGTTTCCCTTTTCCTTACTCCTCCTTAAGCCACCCGACTTCTCCACCCACACTAATCCACACCCTTTCTTTCTCTCATTCATTTGAATAATCTCATCTAAAAATAACAGCAATAATATAAAATAAAATAAACAAATTAGACTATGACAAAATAGAGAGAGAGAAAAAAAAACAAGAGCTAAAGGAACACATACAGATGTGGAAAGACACACATAAAAAACCTAAAAATATTCAGAAAATTTTATATAAGCAAAAAATTTATAAGAAAAACAAAAGTCCAGATAAAACATTGTCAAACAAGCAAGCAAACAAATAAATATAAAAAATGCCTTTGTGTTCTTGTAGGTGTTGTCCATCTACTGCTGAACACGGGGCCTGCATGGGTAAGACTGTTAAGAGAAAACTTTTGCCAGTAGTTATCAATTGGAGATAGCTCCTGGGTAAAAGAAGAGGGTTTATGTATAAAAGAATAACTTTTGACCTCCCTAGGAAAGCACGTTATATGCCTGTAGGCTTGAGTGTGGGGGTGAATTAGATTCATTGCAATGTAGTTTCACACCATCAAATATAACTCTTAGAGAACAATAGCATCGGTACTTCTTACTGTCATACTGTGTTATTCAAGAGCCAGATATTTCAAGCTAGCTTTTGTAGCAGTGAATTAAATATAAAATATTACCTTGAATTCAACAACTTTTCAAGCATGAGAAAGGCAGAAGCTGAAAAGTTAGTGCTTTGCCATATCAGTTAGTAGTGTGTTAGTGGGGCTGGAGTAAGTAGTTAAGAGTACTTGCTGCTCTTAAAGAGGAGCTGGGTTCCATTCTCCGTACTCACAAAAGGGCTCATGACCATCTATAATTCCAGTTTCAGTGGATATAATTGTTTCTCCTGATACCTAAAGGCACCAGACACTATCATGGTATATAGGCATATATGTAGGCAAAATACCCATATGCATTAAAAAAGTAAAGAAACTTCAAAATGAAACAGTGTGTTTAGAAGTAGATAAGCATTTTACCTCCTCTCTATAAATAGAATGATTTCCATTGTAGCATAAGCATTGACACATTAGAACCTAGAATGCCTCCTAGACCTCTGTCTGAAGAAATGTATATTTAATGTAATGAGAAAATGAGTATGAAATATGAAATTATATCTTCACCCAAATAATAAAGTTAGTTTTACATAAGCTTCTGCCGATACTTTGTACTGGCGTGTTCTGTCAGAAAGACACAGGTTTGGAGTTTAAGCCATTTAGAATTTATTCCAACACTTTAGTATTCAAGTTTTTGGCTGCACTGGAAATGTGGCAGCCAATATCCAGCTCAGTGTCACTGAGAACTAGAGAGTTGGGATGTGACCCAAAACCATTCACCAGAGGCACTGGAAGAAACTGAACAGACCGGGATGTGGACATCAGAGCCTTGGGGAATGTCTTGATGAGTCAGGGCTGAAAGATTCTAGTCACCTACCCTTCATAGCAAAGAAGATTCCCAAAGCCTCTTCAAAATAGAATATGGCTGCTCCCCACTCCACCCCTCCCATTGACGTAACTGTCACCCAAGTTTAAAATGGAAAGCAGAAACAGGTCAGAGTGAGTCACACTCACAAGGAAAAAGTAAAAGGAAAGAAAAATCAAAAGCTGGAGGGAGAGGGCATTCTAAATCTGCAGAATGCTGTGTTTATAGAATAGTCAACCCCATAAACAAGAAGTGTAAGAGACAAAAAGTGATGCTGGAACAAGAGGGAATGAATAGTTGAGGAAGTTGAGATAATTATGAGGCAAATGCCTCACACTAATGAAGGAACACCAACCTGTACTCTGGGGTGAGACAAATGCATGCCTATTGTCTGTAATCTAGCAATAACTCCTACTTTCCCTCTTGCTGTACTACAATACTGAGCAATTACTGTGCTTGATAATCAGTAGAAACACACTGTAGACTCCCTTGGTTATAGTGTAGAGTTTTCAGGAGATGGGAAGTCTGTTTAGCATAGTCATTTGTGCCATTCCTTTGTTCATTCTCTATTAATTGAACTCACACAGGAAATGGGATGAAGTCAGTAGCCTGGCTGTGTTGTTGCATCCTTAGATGTTGGGTCCATTCAGTAGCCTATCATCAGGACTTGAGAGACTGAAAAGCATCTAAATCCACCAGAGGTACAGATTGGAAGTAACTAGAGGCCCTCAAGAGGCTCACATTGGGACTTGTATAGTCTCACCCATTTGGGAATAATCTCCCCTAGAGAGATTTCTTTATGTTTGAATATCCTCCAGCCAGTCCAATCAGATAGAAAATACTTTCTTATAACAGTGTGATTAGGAAAAAAAGACACTGATTTAGATGCAGGAATTTATTATTAGAACTAACCTTCACATGTCTGTAGGAAATGTTGAGCAGAGATGATTAAAGGACAGAAAAAAAATTATTAATGAAACAGCCCAGAGGAGAATGTGAGGATGTTTCTGTGAGATGTTTCATCTGTTGGTGAGGGAACAAAGTACAAGTCATTCAGGGAGCAGGGCAGATATCAGATTTAGGGAGAGTGAGCTTGGACCCACGTGAGAAACAGGGACCAATGAGCATAAATTAGAGCACAAATCTAAATCCTCTGGGATCATCTAGAAGTGATGCCACTCCACCTCTAACTCTGTCAAACCTCAGTGGTATTGAACATTGAAAAAAAACCAAAAAAAAATATGCTGGGCCCTTCAGAGGGATTTGTGACTGCACTTGCTACAGCATCAGTTAAGATTTTCACCTCCCCAAAGTACAGCTCATTTAGAAAACAAGGACCCAACCTGTCAGGCTGAAGGGTGAAAACATAGCAAACACCAGCAGTGGTGAGGAGGCTGTCCTTCCTTTGCCAAGTGTCAGCAATAGAGCTGAGAGCCACTTTTTCTATTCTATTACATAGATTTTACTAATGGACACAGAAATATGCAACATTATTCTTTGCTCTTTTTTACAAACTCAGGGATGTTCTCCTGTTGTCTCGCGAGGCAGTATTTCTTAGGATACAGATGTACAGCACGACCCGGGATCAAAAATGTTAGTGTATCTATGACTTGGAAGGAGAGGTCTATTAATAGATCTTTACTTTTAGCTTGTGTATTATAAAATGTTGAAAGAATGAATGCCATCAGCATGAAAAGAACAACCGGCTTTTGTAATTAAGAAAAATGTCTAGCAGTTTCATATACCATAACATGATTTAGATTAGTTATTTGGGAGTATACAAATTCTGTATAGTATAATAAAATTTGTGTCCCATTAGTGTTAACATATGGGCTTGGGAGATGGCTGAGCGGTTAAGAGCCTTTATTGTTCTTGAAGATGGCTGGAGTTTGATTCCCAACACCTGTACAAGGTGGTTCCAAACAGCATCCCTCCTTGAAGACTACAGGTCTGTTTCAATTCTTTATCTGATGTTGATTTTACTTTGCTAAGTGGTATGTATAGAGAAAAATTAATCATTTCTTTTAGATTTTTCAATTTAGTGGAGTACATGTTTAAAAAGTATGCCATTTTTATATGTCTTTTTACAGTGTTTATTGTCTCTCCCTTTTCATTTCCAATTTTAACTTGAATATTATCTCTTCCTTTAGGTTAATTTGGATGGATGTCTGTCACTCTTATTTATTTTTCTCAAAGAAGCAACTCTTTGTTTCATTGATTATTTATATTTTTGTTGGTTTGTTTGATTCTATTTTATTGATTTCAGCCATGAGTTCAAATATATATTGCCCTCTACACATTTGGGTGTGTTTAACTTCTGTCTGTTCTAGCACTTTTAGGTGTGCTGTTATTAGAGTTGGATGAGAACCACCTTCACTGTGTCCCACAAATTGGGGTATTTATTTAACTCTAGAAAGACTTCAATTTCTTTCTTAATTCTAGCCTTGACCCAGTTTTCATCCAGCAGATGGCTCAGTTACCCTGAGCTTGTAGGCTTTCTGTTGTTTCTGTTGCTGTTGATATCCAGCTTTAATCCTAGCTGTACAGATAGGATGCAGGTTATTATTTCATTTAGTTGTTGTTCTTTGTTGAGCATTGTTTTGTTTTTGAATATGTGGTCAGGTTTGGAAAGAGTCCATGAGGTACTGAGACAAAGGTATATTCTTTTGTGTTTTGGTGGAACTCTAGGTAAACATCTATTAGGAACATTTGCTTTATAACATCAGCTTGCTTCAATATTTCTCCATTTAGTTTTTTGTTAGGATGGTCTGTTTATTGGAAATAGTGGGATATTGAAGTTTCCCATTCTGCAAGGGTCAATATGTAGTTTAAGATAGTAGTGTTTCTTTTATAAACTTGATGACCCTGTGTTTGGGGCATAGATGTTAAGAATCATAATGGATTCTTGGTTATTTTTTACTTTGATGAGTATCTAGTGTTCTTCCATATCATTTCTAATTTTGGTTTGATGTCTATTTTGTCAATATATAAAAATGGCTACATCAGTTCTTAGTTCCATTTGTCCTTAGGCTTAAATTTTGAAGTCAAAGCATTTTAAATATATTTATATATTGAATTAATCCAGCAGCATTTTTCTTCTTTTTTTTATTAATAATATAATTTAAAAACTTTACATGTGGAATACAGTTTCCTCTCTCTTCCTTCCTCCTACCCTCCCTCCCTCCCTCTTACTCTCTTTACCCTGTGTCGTGCACCCTGGCCACCCTCCCCTCCCATCCCTCCACCTCCATTCCACGTGTAAGGCTATGCTATCCAGGTTGGGGCATATAAATTTGTCAAGTCATTTGAAGTAAGGACTAGGACTTTTTTCCTGTCTCTAGGTTAAGGGAGTATCCCTCCATGGAGGATGTGTCCACAAGGTCCTTTTGTACACCAGGAATAGATCTTGTTTCTACTGTCTGAGGTCCCCCAGACTGCTCAGTCCTTCTAGCTGAGACCCATATTCAGAGGGTCTGAGTCAGTCCCTTGCTGGGTTCCAAGCCATCAGTCTGGGGGTCCCAAGCTCCTCCTTGTTCAGGTCAGCTGTCTTTGTGAGTTTCTGCAACCTGGTCTTCTTCCCTCTCTCTGCATCTGGATTCTAGTTCGACTCAGTGTTTGGTTATGGGTGTTTGCTTCTGTTTCCAACAGGCACTAGATGAGGACTCCATGATGGTGGATAATTTAGTTGATGATCTCACTATAAGGGAAGGGCATTTATGGTAGCCTTTCCATGTTTGTTCGAATTATTAGTTGGAGTCGGTCTTGTAGTTCTCTAGACCTTTCTTTAAGTTCAGTTTTCTCTTCAAACCAATAATGGCCCCTTCTTTTATGCCCCCCTCACCCTGACTCAATCTATCTAGTCACATGTGTTTACCTCTTCTCCCCTTCTCTTTCTCCTAGTTCTCTCTCCATTCACTGCCCCCCCATATCCCATGTTCTCTGGGGGACTTGTCCCTTCCCCCTTTTGTGAGGGACCATATATGAATCTCTTAGGGATTGTATTCCTTGTATCCCAGTTCATCTGGTGGTGTGTATTATAGGCTGGTGATCCTTTGCTCTACATCTAAAATCCATATATGAGCGAGTACATACCCTGTTCCTCTTTTTCTGACTGCGTTACCTCATTCAGGATGATCACTTCAATCCACTTGCCTGTGAATTTCAAGATTCCGTTATTTTTTTCTGTAGATTAGTATTCCATTGTGTAGATGTGCCAAAACATCTTTATCCATTCTTCAGTTGAGGGGCATCTAGGTTGCTTCCAGGTTCTTGCTATTACAAATAATGCTGCTATGAACATAGTTGAACATATGTCTTAGTTGCATGGATGTTGGTCATTTGGGTATATACCTAAGAGTGGATTTGCTGGGTCCTGTGCTAAGCTAATTCCCATTTTTTTGAGGAACCACCATACTGATCTCCAAAATTGCACTCCCACCAGCAGTGAAGGAGTGTTCCCCTTTCTCCACATCCTCTCCAGCATAAGTTGTCCTTGGTGTTTCTAATTTTAGCCATTCTGGCAGGAATAAGATGGTATCTCAAAGTTGTTTTCATTTGCATTTCCCTGATAGCTAAGGATGTTGAACATTTTCTAAAGTGTATTTCAGCATCTTTGATTTCCTCTATTGAGATTTCTTTCTTCAATTCTGTACCCCATTTTTTTAATAGGGTTATTTGGTGTTTTGTTGACTAGTTTCTTGAGTTCTTTGTATATTTTGGAGATCAGCCCTTTGTCAGATGTAGGATTGGTAAAAATATTTTCCCAGTCTGTGGGCTGCCGTTTGGTCTTGTCAACTGTGTCCTTTGCCTTACTGAAGCTTCTAAGTTTGAGGAAGTCCCACTTATTAATTGTTGATCTCAGTGTCTGTGCTACTGGAGTTATGTTCAGGAAGCAGTCTCTTATACCAATTAGTTCAAGGGTACCTCCTACATTCTCTTCTAAGAGGTTCAGTGTGGCTGGATTTTTGTTGAGGTCTTTGATCCATTAGACTTAAGTTTTGTTCATAGCGATACACTTGGGTCTATCTGTAGTCTTCTACACACCATCATCCAATTGTGCCAGCACCATTTTTTGAAGATGCTTTCCTCCCCCCCCCATTGTATTTCTTTTAGCTCTTTTGTCAAAAATCAGGTGTTCATAGGTGTGTGGATTAATATTGGCATTTTCGATTCCATTCCATTGGTCTACCTGTCTATTTTTGTGCTAATACTAGGCTATTTTCAGAACTATAGCTTTATAGTATGGTGATGCCTCCTGAAGTTCTTTTATTGTACAGGGTTGTTTTGGCTATCCTGGGTCTTTTGTTTATCCATACATTGTTGACTATTGTCCTTTCAAGGTCAGAGAAAAATTGTGTTGGGATTTTAATGGGGATTGCATTGAATCTGTAGATTGCTTTTGGCAGGATTGCCATTTTTACTATATTTATCCTTCCAATCCAAGAGCATGGTAGATCTTTCTATTTTCTGGTATCTTCTTTAATTTCTTTCTTTAAAGACACAAAGTTCTTATTGTATAGATCTTTCACATGTTTGGTAAGTGTTACCCGAGATATTTTATGTTGTTTGTGGCTATTGTAAAGGTTGATCTTTCTCTGATTTCTTTCTCAGCCTCTTTGTCGTCTAAATAAAGTAGGGCTACTGATTTCTTTGAGTTTATCTTGTATCCTGCTAGTTTGCTGAAAGTGTTTATCAGCTGTAGGAGTTCCCTGGTAGAGTTTATTGGGTCGCTTATGGAAATTATCATATCATCTGCAAATAAAGACAGTTTGACTTCTTTCTTTCCAATTTAGATTCCCTTGATTTTCTTTTGTCAGCTTATGGCTTTAGCTAGAACTTCAAATACAATATTGAAGAGATATGGAGAAAGAGTACAGCCTTGTCTCGTTTCTGATTTTAGAGGAATTGCCTTAAGCTTCTCTCCATTCAGTTTGATGTTGGCTGTTGGTTTACTGTATATTGCTTTTATTATGTTTAGGTATGTTCCTGTTATCCCTGATCTCTCCAAGAACTTTATCATGAAAGGGTGTTGAATTTTGTCGAAGGCTTTTTCAGCATCTAGGGAGATGATCATGTGGTTTTTCTTTTTCAGTTTGTTTATATGGTGGCTCATGTTGATAGATTTTTGTATGTTAAACCATCCCTGCAATCCAGGGATGAAGCCTACTTGGCCATGGTGGATGATTTCTCTGATGTATTCTTGGATTCAGTTTACCAGTATTTTATTGAGTATTTTTCTAAAGCTTTCTGTAGGGCTGGATTTGTAGATACATATTGTGAAAATCTGGCTTTGTCATTAAATATTTTGTTTTCTCCATCTATACTGATTGAGAGTTTTGCTGGGTATAGTAGCCTGGGCTGGTATCCATGGACTCTTAGTTCTTGTAGAACATCTATCCAGGACCTTCTGACCTTGAGGGTTTCCATGGAGAAGTCTGGTGTAATTTTGATAGGTCTACCTTTATATGTTACCTGTCATTTTTCCTTAGCTGCTCTTAATATTCTTTCTTTATTCTGTATGTTAGGTGTTTTGATTATTATATGTTGAGGAGTCTTTTTTCTTTGTTCCAGTCTATTTGGTGTTCGGTATGCTTCTTGTACTTTCATGGGCATGTCCTTCTTCAGATTGGGAAAGTTTTCCTCAATGATTTTGTTGAATATGTTTTTGGCCCCTTTGAGCTGGACTTCCTCACCTTCCTCTATGCCTATTATTTTTATGTTTGGCCTTTTCACAGTGTCCCACATTTCCTGGATGTTTTGTGTTAAGGATTTAATGGATTTACTATTTTCTTTGGTCGATGAATCTATTTCCTCTAGTTTATCTTCAGCACCTGAGATTCTCTCTTCCATCTCTTGTATTCTGTTGGTTATGCTTGTGTCTGCAGTTCCTGATCATTTGCCAAGTTTTTCATTTCCAACATTCCTTCAGTTTGTGTTTTCTTTATTGTCGCCATTTCTGTTTTCAAGTCTTGAACCTGTTTAATTTTTTTCCTTGGCTTTTTGTACATTCTTTAAGAATTTTATTCATTTCTTTCAATTTTTTGTTTGTTTTACCTTCTATTTCTTTAAGGGATTTTCTCACATCTTGTTTGAGGGCCTCTATCATTTTTATGATGATAGGTTTTAGGTCGTTCTCTTCTGATTCATTTGCTTTGTTTTGTTATTGTCTAGTTGGTGTAACTTCCCTAGATTCTGGTGGTGTTATGCTTGTCTTTCTGATGTTAGGTATTTTCTTGTATTGCCGTCTTCCCATAGCTCCTTCCAGTAGGTGTTGGTGGGGTTTCTCCCTCTCTCTATGGATTTAGGTGGGTCAGAGGCTCGAAGTTCTGGGTGCTCCAAGCTCTCTAGGAGGTCTCTCTGTAGGCATGGGCCTGATGATGGGGGTCATAGATCAGGCTCCAGCAGAGGAGAGCTGAGGCCTCTTTGGCAGAATGTTGCAGGATGTTTCCTCAGGGATAGTTGGGTCTAGCTCTAGCCAAGGCCTCTAGCCAAGGCTCTTTGGGGGACAAAGGCTGAGCTGATACTCAGGATGTTTCTGCACTGATAGGCGGGTCTAGCATGCACTCCTCAGCCGAGTAGGGCATCTTTAGCAGAGGTCCTGCGATGGGGGTCAAGGGACCAGCCAGCAGGAACTCAGGGTAGACCTGCAGAGATAGGCAGATCTCTGGGAGGGGCCCAGAACTCCAGTACAAGACCAGTGGTGAGGGTCAGAGACCAGACAGGTGGATATTACTGGTGGTCCCACGTGGATAGGCCGGTCTATTGTGCCTAGATGGGCTCCAGGAATTTCCCTGAAGGTGGCTGGATTGTTGGCTCCACCCTCTGGCTCAGTGCTCAACCAGAGTGATGGGACGGTGGGCTCCATCTCTTATATTTTCTTGGTAAGGCTTGCCTATGAAATTTCTCTTTAAATTCCTAAACTCTTGTTTCCATATTTCCCTTTTGGGGTTTTTCTTTTTTATTATTTTTTAACTCTTGTCCTGTGCAAGATGGCTTAACAAATGTAGACACTGCTTCCTTACTAGCCTGATTACATGAGTTCTGTCCCTTGGTACCAATGTAAAAGCTAGAAGAAAAGAGCTGTCTCCAAGAAATTTCTCATGGTATGACACATGTGCCCTCAACACACACTTAATACACAGCCATACACAAAGTAGCTTTAAATGTATCTTTTTCTTATTATTCAGATTAAGCCATCTTAATGCCACTTAAAGATAACATCTGAGAACCAACTGAATGCATTCTAAGAGAAAGGAATGATGATTTAGTAGTCTATTTTGCATGTCATAGACACATTCAAATAGAAAGTCACTGTTCTCAGCTTTTTGATGACTTTGTGACTTGCTGATTTCCAGTCCCAGACACTTTACTAGACCAGATTCAGTAGCAATGGCAGGCAGAAGTAAATGTTCTTTTGTTTTGTTTTGCTTTGCTTTGCTTTTTTCATTCCTATATCCAGAGTACTGCAGTATGGGCTGGCCACAATCATCCTGTCTGTGCCTCCTGAATGCTGGAGTGCAGTCAGGCACAACTCTCTTAGTTGAAGTTCCTTGCTGTGAATCAACATTAAGACCAAGGCATTTCCTTAGGGCTGGCTTAAAGGTGAGAGGTTGAGCCAGTCAGTCAGGTGGGGAGCATGGAGCACACAGACAGACGTGATAGCTCAAAGATCAATGTCTGGATTCTCTGCAGCAGGTAGAGACCACTGGGGCTGACTTGGGCTTTTGAAGTCCCAAAGCCCACTGCCAGTGATACACTTCCTCCAACAAGATCACACCTATTCCCAAAAGGCCACCCTCCTAATGCTACTCCCTGAGCATTCGAATATATGAGCCCATGAAGGAGGGGGATCCATTCCTATTCAAACCACCACAGCTACCATGCCCAGGAGTACTGAGATTTTAAGGGTGATAAAGCAGGAAAATACCTGACACACGTACGATGCTTTGTAACTGTTTATTGTGGAGCAAACAGATGAATGTGTAAGTCAGTGAATGAATCATCCTTCCCCTTGGATTATTTACTGTTTCTTCCAGTCAATAGGAAACTATTCAGTAGTCAGTGTGTAGAATAAATAGCTGTTTGGAGTTCTGAGGTGTATAGGTGTGATACATTTTATATTTTATGTAAGCTTACATCAATCTTTTCTTATGTATTGAAGACATAAATTTCTCACTTATGCATTCACCTGATGCCTTTCTCATCTCTTGTAAGACCCTGTTTGTTTTCCTGTTCAAATGTGTTAGTGATCTATGACTCAGTTCCCATCTGTAGGCCAGAAGAGATTTACAGTGCTACAAAGTTAATGCTTGCCATAAGAGTCAATACATCCTCTACAAGCTCTAAGCTACTTTGGAAACTTGATGTGAATAATTAAAACACAATACACATCATAAATAAAAGGGAAATTAAACAATTAAAAAGGAATTTCAACCAGGGAATCCAGTCACTGAAAATGTGTAGAAAGACAAAGTAAATATTATTTCTCAAGCTAAGCTGTTACACAGATTGGGGAAAGAATGGAATGTTAAAGGTAGCCTAGTACCATCTTATATTCACCAGTGTACTTGGTTGTAGGAAGAAAGGAATAATATTGAAAAATCTTCATAGAACTGAGGAAGATGATGAAAAATATAATGAGTTCAGGAACTTACAAAAGCTAAGGTCCCCACACTCCCACTCTGACCCCAAAAGACACCTTTGGAACTGACTACTACATATGCATATTTTTGAATTCAGAAAAAATAAAGTCTTAAATTCTTTGTATTACTTCTTCTACATTGATAGTGCTAGATGATGACATTTAACTGTTGAGCTGGACTGTTAATACTGTGGCCTGAATTAAGAGAGAGGCCTTATCTGAGATTCTCAGTTTCTTCTGTAAGAGGACCCTAGATCTAAACAAAAGATAAAACAAAGCAGAGTCTTCCATCATTGAAAGGGTGATGAATGTGTCAATATAACTAATGTTCTTATTCATATCATTAAAACCCTGCATTGTGTGAGAGAAGGATTACACTCAGCTTCTCTAGTCACTGTTTTCCATTCAGTGAGAAATGGAGAATATCTATCTAAAATGGCAAAGGTTTTAGGTGCAGAAAAAATCAGGCCTGTACTCTGAACAAACAACAGCAGCAAAAAGTAATGAGGCTCTGAGGCACTAGGGGTGAGAATAGCTGTGTAAAAGAACTTTCAGACTGTTTGATAACCACAGGAGAAGAGGATACTTAGAAGTGTTTGGCAGGATAACTTAGGTTACTGGGGTCTGAAACTGCATGATGTTTATAGTCATGAGAAGGTAAGGTAGTAACAGCTGGGTTTTACTGCTTTACACAGAGATTCTCAAGGGTGGTAATGGATGAGAAAATTGTGGAATAATGGAAAATGGACTTTACCTTGCATAACATCTTAATGTCTTTTAAAAAAAGAAGTGTAGAAGAGCCTGTACTAAGTATGGAGTTTGGGAATATTCATGATGTATGTATGTATGTATGTATGTATATATATATATATGTCTAAAAACAATATGTATATTATCTAAAAACAATATATATATATATATATATATATATATATTGTCTTAAAAAACAAAAACAAAACAAACAAATTAAAAAACCCCTTATTTGGAGAAACATGTCCCAGTTTTTCATAATGCCTATATATTTTTTTATGGATTTCACTACCCTTCCAAGGCTCAAGGAACATCACAGAGGAAAGGGCAGCAAAGAAGGCAAGATCTAGAAAAAGGGCAAATAGAGCATTGTGGAATGCTGTCTTCTATGGGTGTGAGTGGGCACTGCACTCTTAAATTCTCAGCCAATATTATTACTCTGGCAAAGTCTTCACAACGTTGGATCTTTAGTGTTCTCTCATAGAAGGTTAGAAACTCAAGACTCCTCACCCTTTCCTGAAGTTTGTGGGCATTTAAGAGATGTTTTCATACTGTAATAGCCACTGGTAATCTGCCCATGCTGCTGTAAATAACCTTATCCTAATGCTACTACAAACAATACTGATTAAATTCATTGGATCATGAGACTAGAAAGGAGACTATTCCAAGAAGAGGAAGGCATCAGCACAAAAAGAAGAGAAAGAAGACAAGGGGTTGGGTGAGTAGGGAGGTGCGCGGAGGAGATGATAGGCATTGGAGGAAGGGTAATTGAACTCAGAATACATTAAATGAAAAAATTTATTTTCAATGAGATATATGTTAAAAACAAGCAGGAAGAGGAAGAAAATGTTATTGGGGGTGAATATGACCAAACTGTATTAAGTACATGTGTAGTAATATAATGAAATACATTTCTATGTATAATTAATATATGCTCATAAAACTTAAAATTACCAGTTCTCAGATTTGTATAGTTTGTATATATCATAAATAAATTATCACCTTTTTAAATGATAAAGGATAGGTACTCTAGTATTTTTTTTCAGAGTCTTTGGATTTTAACAAATTGTATTTAGACATATTCGACTCTCCCATAACTTTCTTCTAGCAAGAAATGGCACTTAGGAATGGTTAGGAGAACTTGCTACTCTTTCAAAGGACCCTAATTTGCTTACTAGCTCCCACAACTACCTGTAATTCAAGCTCTAGGAGATAAAAATTTTCTGGCCTCTGCGAGCACCTGTACTTGTGTACATATATATATCCACATGAAGACTCATATACATACACATAATTTAAAGTAATAAAAACAAGAGAAGAAAGGACTTTCAGAGCATCTGTTTCTAGATCACACAAGTGTTAACTGTAATTATATCTTGTCCTTTTACTTCTGTATCAACACAGGCAAGGGAAGCTAAGTAAAAAATTTTAAAAACACAATTCCAGATCCATGATTCTACCAATAACTTGAGCTTAGTAAGGAAGTCACCCTTTTAAAATGTTCTTATTTGGTAAGAAGGGAAAAGCCTAAATAATTTTCAAGATTGCTTTCATTTCGTAAACCAAGATTCCATCCCCAAAATTCCACTGCCACAGGTTTCTAGAACATAGTTTGCAAAAATAGAATTAATCTGATGTTTCATGATGTGTTCAATTCTTGTGTTGAGAGACAGAGTCTGTAAAAAAGGAAAAAAAATTACAAAAGATAAAATGTTAACGTGTCCATTTGAATATGATTTCCTCTCTTGGATAAAGACAAAAACTATCACAGATCTGTGTATATGTTACATGTGTTTGCCTATTTATTTTGTTATGTTTTGTTTTGTTTCGAGACATGATTTCCCTCTGTAACAGCTTTGACTGTCCTGGAACTTAGTTTTGTAGAAATGACTGGCTTCAAACTCACAGAGATCTGCCTTTAAATACTTCTTAAAGGTGTGTGTCACTATTGACAGACTACATGTGTATCTTTTATTGTAAACTTTATATGTTATGGATCAATACTGTTATTTTTTTATTATTATTATTCTGGTATAGAATTACTTATCTAAAATATTTAAAAACATATTTTCTAATTTCTCTTGGAAAAGCATAATAAAATTATACATGTTTTAAGTAAAATCCCAAGGACATCTGGGAGCAACCCACACTCAATCTGTTATTTATTTCTACATTAAATCTATCCCGTATACACACACACACACACACACACACACACACACACACACACAGCACCACCACCACCACCACCACCAACAACAACAACAACAACAACTGCTTCAATAGCCTTATATCAAGTTTGTTTCAAGTACATATGCTGAATGAATTCTTAAGAATTTATGTTTTGCCTTTGAAAATCAAGCTTTTTGGCTCCCAGAGTTCTGTACTTTAGGAGTGTGGCTAAGTGTTGCACATCTTCCTGTGCACCCTTAGTATGACATAAATCACATCTATGGGGACAGCGTTTTGTATATCCTTTATGTTCTAACCATATGTTTTACACTAAATCTTAGAAGTGTTTGCTGGCAACACTTTTCCCTGAATACATTGTGTGCCTCGCCTGACCTATTTAACTCTGGCTGGCATAATCATATTCTCTACTGGGATTTTTAACTTATGTGTACAGACTTTGCCTAAGATACTTTTCTTGTTACAGGGACAAATTATCTAATACAAACAAAGTTAAAAAATAAAGTTGGCATCTTTTTCCATCTTCACCTTCAGGGATTATAGTCCATGATTGCCTCATGCACATCATGAGCAATTGCTAGAGAACATTCTTCACCTCATTGATAAGGAGTGTCTGAGCTAGCTTATTCTCCCTCTCTCTTCTGTTTCTAATCTTCCCACACCTTCAGTCAGTTGGATAGTGGCATTCACTCTCATGGGAGCTTCTCTTCTTAGTGCCTCCCTTTAGAAACCCTCCTACCAACACACCCAGAAGTGTGCTTGAGCAATCTCCTAGGTGACTCTAAATCATGTCAAGTTGACAATGAAGATGAACTGACCCATGTTGAAAACCATTAAGGTTCATGTGTCTTGGCTTATGGAAATAATTCAGTTGTAGAGAGAAAATTGAATGGAACCTACAGAGGGATGGGAAATAGAGAATTTTATCAGTAGGACACTCTCCACTTCCCAACTTGTACTTTAAGCATCCTGTTTATACACTCATTATTCTTAAAGTTTTGTGGTTGCTGTGGAGTCAACATATATATATATATGTATATATATGTATATATATGTATATATATACATATATATGTTTGCATATTAGCCTATTATATTTTTAGCTAGGTTTTAGTTATGTTCATTTGATGAACTCTGAGTTATCCATGACCTAATAATGTTCTGTCCCTAAAATGGTATGTAGAAATAACAAAAGAATTATTATTTTATCTCCTTCAGATGTCTCAATAAAAGTTTGTTATTTGTCTGCATTAAATTTAAGACTGTTTTCAAAGAGAGTATCTTCATATCGCTATCCATTATCAAGTTGACCCAATTTATAATCACTATGGAAATATGCATATTGGTTATCCTGTAAATGCCTTGCCAGGGGGAATTCAGCTAAAGAGGGAATAAATGTGGGTAACACTATCCCAGAGACTGCTTTCCCAGACTGAACAAATATGAGTAAAGGGAGGATGACAGCTGAGAATCAGCAGACATCTCTCAAATTTGGGACACAATATGCTCAACTACTACTTGTCCCTGACATGGCCCTTTTGTCCCCATGATGGACTGCGCTCTTGAGCTGTAACCCCAAATAAACTCTCACTTGACTTGTTTTTGTCAGTTACTTCCTCAGTGTGAGAAAAAAATGCACATGCTCGTCCATGTTGTAGACTTTCAGAGTCTCAATTCTCCTTTCCCTTCCTTACCCTCTGTGAATCAGGGCCTCCCACCTCTGTGCAGCATCCCTGGTGTCTTATAAGACTTCCCTAAAATCTCCACGAGAAAAATGACAGTACACACAGCAATGTCAGTGGAAATACTTTTTTCATGTTAAAAAAATTAATAATTAACAGATGGAGGTTAAAAAAAAATTGGTTGATTGTTTGATAGCAACCTGCAAAGGACATGGTCTTCCAGCTTTCTGTCAACAGACACTGTTATTGACAGCCTAACCTTCACACATACTTTCCTTTCTTAGCGTTCTCTTTCCAGCCCAGTTCACATGATTTTTAGATAGCTTCTGGGCTGATGAATGAAGAGAATATGACAGAGATGATGTCACTACATTCTGAGATAAGAATAAAGAAGTATGTTTGCTTTTTAATCACTGACTTTGCTTTTTTAAACTAAAATATATTATTTTGATTTTTTTCTTTTTGTATTTTTGAGGCAGGGTTTCTCTGTGTAGCTTTGTAGTCCAGGCTGGCATTGTACTCACAGAGATCCGCCTGCCTCTGATTCCAGAGGGCTAAGATTAAAGGTGTGCATCATCAGTGCCTAGCTTACTTTTTACTTTCTCAAAATCTATTTACTTAGAAAAGTTAACACTGCAAATGCAGCATCTAGACTACATTTTCTAAAATAATGAGGAAAACAATGATAATAGTAAACATAAAATACAAATGTCTCACATAATGATTTAGTTTAAACAGCTATAGGAGAGTGCTCTCCTATTACATTAAATTGGCCGGTAGCTCACAATTAAAAGTCCTAATGAATCCCTTTATTCTCATAAAGATAACTATTCAATCGAGTAGTACAGTGAATAAAAATATAGCATCATTTTGGCCACTTTAAAAAATGGGAGACTGGAGACATTTAGATAGAGAACACTCAACAGGAACACATATTAGCAATATGCCAGTTTCTTTTTATATGTTTTTAATTAATATAGAGGAATATTAAGTTTTTTCCAGTCCTTTCTTCACTCCAGCTCTTTAATACCCTCAAAAATACCCCTCAGTGATAACCTCTTTGGTGTGTGTGTGTGTGTGTGTGTGTGTGTGTGTGTGTGTGTGTGTATGTGTGTGCAGAAATATATAAATACAAACTGATGAGTACATTTTTGATTGGTATATGTGGTTTCGGGGCTGACCACTTTGTATTGGATGATCGATAAAAGGGCTCATCTCTGAGAGAAGCCAATTGTCCCTCCAAAACATTCACTAGTTGGCTGTAGTTCTTTCATGAAATTTCTCCCCTTTTAAGTTAGCACGACTGTTGATATTTTCATTGTTCCAGTCTGGTTTATGTAGTCATTTCTAGGTAAGAATGCCCCACAGTGGGCTCCCTGGTATTCTTTTCTTACAGTCATTCCATGCTGTCTTCCAGGTTGTGTGTGGAAGCATGCACTTGGGCTGGGCTACTCATGAACCATCGCTCTCTACCTTGTGACCAGTTGAGGGTATCTGCTGTGAGGAGAAGCTTCTTTGAGGAGGGGTGATAGCTATACTTTCCTGGTTTCTGTGTTTATTACATATTGTATGCTCACCTCTGAAGATTTGGAGCTAGAAACTGCAGGTGGAATTTAACATGCGGCACCTGTCTCTCCTGGTGCATTATCTCCTTGAATATTATATTTTCCAGATTCACCCATCTACCTAAAATTCTCATGATTTAACTCTTTTTTAACAGGTGAATAATATTCCATTGTGCATATATACCACATTTTTGTTGTGCATTCATCTGTTGAAGTTGGTGCAGCAATTCTGGAAATGTATATCGAGAATCACGAAAAAGTAAAAATAAATCTGCCATCTGCCCCAGTTTTACTATTCCCAAGGAACTCAATATCCTACTCCAGAAAGGAGAGTAGTTCAACTGTGTTCATTGTTTTTCTACTTACAATATGGAATAAAAAAACAAACCTTTTTCATTTTAATCTACCACTTTCAACTGTTAACCACAATGAGATATACACACAAAACAACATAACAATACCCAGTAAATTTTTATAAAATCTTCATTTTTTAAAATATATTGTTTCAAAGGTTATGTGTGTAAATTCTTTGAAAAGTTCTCAAGTAGGATATTGAGAAATCAAGTTAATATGTGGTTTTATAGTTTGTAATGGAAATACTAATTATCTAATTTGTCTTGATATTGAGTAAGCATTTAGATACGATATTACAATCGATTTTCCTAAAATTCTAAACTCATAGGTGAAATAAGATTATCAAGAAAAAGAAGTTTCTTAACACAAGTGGAAGGCTGTGTTAATTTGAATGAACATGAAAAATCATGAACACACACCCAAATATACACAAACACACCACCCTATATAAAACACAAACAAGTTGGTATTTTGTATACATGTATAACTAATAATAAATCTTTGAAAATGGGGCAAGGTGTAATTTGTTCACTTAAGTTAGAGTGTATATTATATTTAAAATGTTAAAGGGAAAAATGAGAAAAAAGGAAGCAAAATTCTATATAAGTTGTAAGTAATTTGTAGTATGTAAGTATCAATGTGGAAACTCCATTCAGTACGCTTTCCTGATCCTGAATAATTCCAAGGACTCTGTGCAGAAAAAGGATGTCCAACATCCTTCAACAACCCAGGCTTGTACAAGTCTGTAGAACCCTGGAACAGTTTGAAGACTTTACAGTTTATTTGCACAGTGGATGTAAGAATTGAGGAACCTCACATTTCAAAGGCTGAATATAATGATAGAAGAGGAACCTTAAGTTTACTACTGTTCTTTCTGAGTAAAACAAAACAAAACAAAACAACACCAAAGATTTAAGTTGAGATAATAGTAAAAGATAAAATGGCTAGGCCCACAGCTTGGTCTGTGATATCAAGAATAAGGGTTAACTGGATCCTCCTATCCTCCTCAGATGTATCCGTTGATAATCCACATCACAAATAATTCTCTCCATCCACATGCATTCCTGGGATGCTGTATGTCAAAAGAAGAGCTTTCTACATCTGATTGTTTAATATTATCTCATGAAACTGGTATGGGCTCAACTGCATTAGTACAATTTTATTTCTCACTGCAAGAAAATACTAAATTTGTTGATAATGGATTTTGTACTTTACTGGCTGTACCCTAGGTCCAAACAATTACTAACTTGCTTTCCATCTTATTATCTACATTTCATCTTTTACAACTCTGGGTGTCTGCTTCTGTTTCCATGCACTACTAGATAATGGCTCTACGATGGTAGATAAGTTAGTTATCAATCTCATTATCAGAGAAGGGCATTTAAGGTAGCCTTTCCACTGTTGCTCGGATTGTTAGTTGGGGTCATCTTTATAGGTTCTGGGTTTCTCTAAAGTGAGTCTTCTCTTCAAACCTATAATGCTCCCTCGTTTATGGTCTCTCTCTCTCTCTCTCTCTCTCTCTCTCTCTCTCTCTCTCTCTCTCTCTCTCTCTCTCTTTCCACTAATTTTGTTATAGGTAAACAGTATCAAACAAAAACTACCAGGTCAGATTCAGTGACCGATACTGGAGCCTATCACTATGAAAGAAGAAAAATAGGTATTTGCTTTCTAAGACATTTGTCATGGATAGGTGGTGTGTGTGTGTGTGTGTGTGTGTGTGTGTGTGTGTGTGTGTGTGTGTGTGTATTACCCAAACTAAACCAGTCAGAAGTACTGGATCAGTGTTGTTGCCTCAGTTGTAAGGAAATAATGCTGATTTTCAATCTGTATGTAAGTAGAATAACAGCAGCTGCTTGCATGTAGATATGGGCAATGGGGTCTGTAAGGAACAGTTTTAAGGCTGTCTTTGTGGTTATGTTTTCTGTGATCCTCACCACCCAGCTTCTTTTGCTGAATATTTTCAAGCATGAATCACCTGAGATCCCACTGAGTCTGTGAAGTACCCATTACCCATCCATTAAGGTCATTTTCTGCTTGAGCTATAAAGAGTCATTTTCCATTTTTTTTGCCAACTAGAATATTGACTGTAATCCACATACAATGCTGGAACCTCTCTGGTGGATACATTTTGTCCTAGTTTCCACTGTGAGCCAAATCCTAATGAACCCTATGATCTGCTATTACAATGAACTTCTTGATGCCTGTAGTTATAATGTACCATGTCTTCAGTTGTTTACAGTGTGGAAGAAAGCATGCTGCAATTTTCAGCAAGCACCTCTTACAAGGGAAAAGAAAGGATGTTGGTGTTTCTTATATAATTCAATGCAACCTTGGCCATCACAAGAAAATTCTCTTATAATACTGTACAATTTCTAACAGAAATGCATAAACATATTTTTAATGGTTTTTTTGTAAAATTTTAATGAACTTATATAACTGAAACAACAGATATTAATCATGTTTGCCATTTTTTGGATGAATTTAATTTCTAATGACTTCAGTAATTTTTATAATAAATATAATAAATGGTAATACACATGCAACTTAATTATCTGAAGTGGATGTAAGTTGTTTTTAAAGATGATGCAAGATAGATTTACAAATACTAAGCTATAAATAAAATATATGAACCCCTTCATCAAAATTGATCAGACCCTTTCTGTAAATGGCCATATGACCAACACTTGGCCCTAAAGCAGTGGAAAATCATGGATACAGCATCTACAGAAAGCCATCCACCTTTATTTTCTTGCCCTGTTAACTAGTGGAGTAAAACAAGCCAAATAGGTTAAGAAATGTGGCAATTTCAGAGAAGGGAAAGCTGTTGGGGTTCTTTGTCTTTTGAAGGAGTCAATAAGTGTGTTTACAAAGAAAATCTGTCATATATGATAGATTTGAAGTGTCCTGAAACCCCTATGTTGTACAGAATATGTCAAAAGAAAAGGGGGTAAAACATACTTTTGTGTATGGAAAAATATGTACTAAGCATCCATGTTGGAAACAGTTTAATTTAGAATTACACAAAAGAACTGACAGTGTGTAGTCAGTAAAATGTTTAATTCAGCAGACAATACTGAGGGTTTCCAGGTATGCCAAAACATTGAGAGGGGAGCCAAGAGAAGAAAATAAAGTCATCCGTGTTTTATCATGTAAACCCAAAATAATGATTTGGAAGGTAATGAGTGTGTGAGTTCAGAGTTTGTTGCATGGCTGCTACATGAAAGGCAACTATTAGCACAGAGAACTGATGACAGAAATGTAGGTCATGGTAGGGTGGCTTCATGCATAAGTCATGGCCTTTCCTCCTGAGGAGGCAGGGCTCTTGGCATGATGTCAAGTTCAAGCTTCAAAATTACTGTAATGAAATAAATGTTGTTACTAGGACTTGGCCAGAAATAAGAAGCCAAACCTAAGGCAAACAAACCAAGGTTCGGGCAGGACTCTGTGGAATCATTTGAACCTGGGGTTTGTGAATGTCTCCTTGCCTGTAAATTGAAGTCAGTTTCCTATCTTTAAATGGTAGTTTCTGACATGGGGTCAGAAAGGACCTGAACTTTTACGTTATTGAGCATGTAGAAGGATGAACTATTAAGAAGAACAGTCTGGTTCAGTCAGTTTATCCTAGTTGGGTATTATATATGATTTTAAAGATACAGTGAAGCTGAAGTAGAGTCATAAATCAATAAAAAAATAAAAATAAAATCAATGTTCTATGGTATAGAGAGACCACAACATACTCTAAATGTAGTCTCTTAGAAACAAGACATAATAAGGAAATGGTAGCAGCACATGGTGACTGAGCACAGATGCGTCTTCCAAATCGTAGAAGTATGCATCAGTGGAGTTTAGATTTTCATCTCAGGTACCATGAATGGTGTGAGTTGCTGAGGAAATGAGACTCCAGACTCATGCCCAAGAAAATTCAGGATACACTGACTGAATTTTGTCATCTACAAAGCAGGGTGTAGGGTAGTCAGTAATTAGAGTTTTAAACAATTTGGTGTAATGCATGGCCAGTCGTATCTATTAAGATTTGAGTTATTAAGGAATGCTGTGTGTCTGTTTTTGTTAGACAGCCTTACATTTATGGAGTCATAACAACTCTGTTTTCTCACAACACATTTTCCCCACTTTGGGTAGCACCAACTTTCCAGCTCTGAAATCATGAGAGACCCATAAGGAAACTGTTTTCAAGTAAATGGAAAATAACATCCTTAGAAACAGCTTTTGTTTCCATTTCCTTGAATATAAAAATCACTCATTTCTATATTAATATGTTTCAAAGTTGTCTGAGCACTTTATCCACCCACTCATCTCTCTAAGTAAATAGCATTATTTCCCTATAAGCAATTGACAATTCAGAACAAATCCTTCCACACAAATATCAAAACTCCAGATGCATAAAGCCACTGTTTGCTGACCTTAAGCAGCACAAATCCTCAATGGTAGAGAGAGCTAAACAACTCATAATTACTGAAATAACTGGATTTGTTGCTGTGTACCATCTGAAATAAATACTGTATGAGCACACCAAGAAACTATTTTCTGTGACTTATTTAAAGAATTGAGTACAGTAATAATAAAACTAGCTGAATGAGGCTCCTAATACAGTGTTTCATTTAAAGCAGTTTATAGTTAGTTGCTTCATTCTTAAAAATACATTGTAAAAGATACTCTTCTGGGCAGATGAACTCCATTTTATTTTTATTCCCCCTAAACATTTATAATTATAATCAGATTTCTATTTGATATCCTTTCAAGGTAAAATTTATACTTATATTCTTTTATGAATTTTAAATTCTCTTTAACGATACCATATTTTTAAATGTTTAATTGACTTTTCATCACAGGATCAGCCACTCAAGCGTTTTCTTTTGTGTTTTGAGTGCATAGAATTAAATAATACTGAATATGATTTGTTATATTTGACTTTCTCAGTATTTGTGGCTTGCGAATAAAATGATCTCCTATCCAAAACAAGTAGGCACTTGAGACTTTAACATGTTAAATTTTTTTCTTTTTTTTTTTTTTGCCTTCAGGTTAAGATGTTCTTTATTATAAATTTATAGGATGCATTATTCTTTTTTTCTTTTCCTTTTTTTATTATTAATAATATAATTTAAAATTTTTACATTTCTCAGTCTCCTTTCCCTCCCTCCCTCCCTCCCTCCCTCCCTCCCTCCCTCCCTCCCTCCTTCTTACCCTCTTTCCCCTGTGACACACACCCTGGCTACCCCCCACCCCCATTCCACTTACTGCACATATCTCAAACATGTATGAAAAAATATATACAGGTCAAATCAAATTTTATGGCTGCCAGCATCTCTCTTGCTGCAGTCATTCAGTTAAGAGACTGGCATTGTGCTCAGTGCAATCTCCTTCACTGATAAAATGAGTGAAATGTAAAGCTCCCAAAGGTCTCTTTTGCAATAGAGAGAAAAAAATAGAGTTATGAGGATCAGATGGCCCCCACAGATCTACTTCTTATGTCTTGTTTAGATAGCAATGGATGCACTTGTGACAATCTTTTGTCTTTTTTTTTTCCTCTAGAAAAGAGAATGACCCCTCTGCCTGCTTCAAATTTGCTCTCTTATGTCTGTGATTAACTTTGCACCAAAGTCCCCTGCTTCATGTGACTCATTGTTTGTATTTATGGAGAACTAGACCAGTTTCCTAGGCTTCATTCCTACAGCAATGGAATGTTTATATTGATCCAAAGAAACAATCTGATGATCATCCATAGGTTTTTAATTATTAAGAAATTTCACTGTAGGAGATGTTTGGAAGATACAATTCCAGTAATCCTCTAATGGATTAGTTAATCATGATTATCTAATTGTAACACTGTCATTAATAACAGCAAGAATAATAAAAATCAAATTAAGACTGAAGTGATTTGACAGGTATAAATGCAGTGGTTCATGTCACTTTATAAAATTTTCACTCACATACACTGGGGTCAATGGTTATTAAATTATCATGTTTATAAATAAAATAGTTTCTAACATTCATATTATTCTGAGAGTAGATTTAGTTAGGATACTGATGCTAGCTTTCATAATTCATGCAATTCAGTGTATCTGGCAATATTGTTAATTGTCCAATGATAATGTTCATTAAAAAATGGTTTGATTTAAACTACATTTCTCTTAATGATCATTAAGTATTTTGTTTTAAGGTTGTAAGATTTTTATTTTATGGTTGTAAGGGATTTTTTTTAAGAATTTTCCTGAAAAACCTGAATTGTCTCAAATTTTGACTAAATGTGTTTTACTTGCTTTTTTGTTTTGTTTTTGTTTTGTTTTGTTTTTACATCAGGTGCAAGGAAGTTTGGTGATGGTATTCAATGTGATTCCATAGATAACTTACTCCTGTAAAAGGAAAATAAACTTTGACATTTGACCTGTACTGGAGTTCTGACCTTATATCTTTATTGTCACAAGGGTTGCTTATCTCTTCTGAAGATTTGGCTTGTTTATGTGAGGAATATACAGAATCCTGTCTATTTTTTCTGTTTCCCTACCCTCTCCATTATGAATTATCATTGAACCCCAACATTTTCTTCTTTAAAATATACTTGGGTGAAGGTAGTCAGATGTCTCTGTTTTTGCAGAGAAAACAAGTTAATTTCCCAGGCAGATCACATTTGTAATCACATTTCTATCTCTGTGTTTGTGTGTTGTGTGTGTGTGTGTGTGTGTGTGTGTGTGTGTGTGTGTGTGTGAGAGAGAGAGAGAGAGAGAGAGAGAGAGAGAGAGAGAGAGAGAGAGAGAGAGAGAGAGAGAGAGAGAGACAGAGGGGGAAGAGAGAGAGAATTAAAATAAATCTTTAAAAGAACATGTAGTCTTCATAATTCATATGATCTATAGTTACTCTTAGGAGGTGCATGTCCCTGCTTCTCATGCTTTACCTGCTCTGCAACTGTGTGTGTCCCCAAAACTGTCATTAGTAGGATCAGTCTTTATATATAGAACACCGAGATTTAGATTAAACTAAAACAATCAAGATCATTAAGAAATTTTATTGTCAGATCTGTTGTGAAGACACAATTCTAGTAATCCTCTAATAGAGCAATCATTGATATTTAATTGCACTATTATCAACAACAATTGATGATGCTCTTCCCATATAATCTCCAGTCTCCAGTTGGTTACCCAATAATTATATGTCAGAAGTCACTGCTGGTGGTCCTTCTTGTTGTGTTTCTTTCATAGTATAGGAGCATATTGTTCCTAACTGAACTCACTAGGCTATGAAGTTTACTATGTCTGTGAATGCTCACTTGCTGGTGAAAGATTCATTCTGTTCCTTTACAGAACATAGAAAAAGAAAGGAATCAACCAGGAACCTGTGTTTTCCCAACTGAAATTTCTGAGTAAAGTAAAACATAAGGTACTCAGCCCGTGTCTTCTTTTCATAAAATTTGGGAAAGGCCTTGACTATAAAACTGATGGTTTCACAAGGATGAGAATATTGGTTTAAGATATGTTTAAGAGGGTCTAACCTAGCTGTTTCAGAGAGTCCTAGGAGGATACAGAATTTTACAGTGGCAGGGTCTGAGGGTCAGAGCTTGAGAGTCATGCAGTGTGGAAGAGGCAGCAATACACCGTGGATCAGGTGAGACAAAATGAACAGAAAGCATATGCCAACATTTGTAATGCATGATTATAGGATTCACAAGGAAAAAGATGAGTTGAAGAAACCAGGGCTACATAAAAAGGAAATTCCACGAGAGGAAGTTAAGATTCTGGAGGCATCTTTGTTCCTCCACTCTCAGTGAGAGCATCTGTGCATCCTACTTCACAGAAGTTACATGACTCCATCCTGCCTTTCATGAATTTTATATTTTACCATCTAAGTTTAGGTCTTTAATCCACTATAGATTGTATTAGTGTTTCATCAGTACAAACCATTCATATACGGTAACTTATTGCTGCCTTCCTTCTTACCTGAAAGGGCAGGATCCTCCCAGCACTTTCTTCGATCAGCATCCTAACAGTCTAGTCTTCAGATCTCACTCCAGTGTACATCCTTAAATACTCTTCTTGACTGCTGCCCTGTTCTCTGCATAGAAATATACTTGTGTTCTCTGTAATCATCCAGCTTTCATTTCCTATCAAACTCATCAACTGTTTTTTTTTCTATTAAATCTTTTGACGTAGCAGCAAATTGTTGGTCTCTGAAGCCTCAACCGACTCCCCGCAGTGTTCAGTCGGCAGAAGTTTAGCATGGCCTAGTTACTAAGTCAATTAACCTGTTTCTACCTCTTATCCAGTTTATTCCGCTGACTCCTTGATACTGCTCCATGTGATATTCTTTCCCTCAGCTTATTCCCATTTACCTGATCAATATTTCTTGTGGCCTTATTCCTTGCAATTCATGCTTCTAAAGATGCATTTCATAGGAACAGTAGATATCTCTCAAAAATTAAAATAAAATGCTGCAGATTATACACATTTTCTAATGATTAGAAATATAATAATTACAATTTTTCTAATAAGTATAAAATAGTCTGTGTTTTGTAGTTGGTAACTATGTCTGAACTGTGGCATGACTAAATATGTACTTATTTATGTTGTTCATATTTTCACTTTCATCTCCCCAGTAATGATAAAGAAAATTGCACTTAGCAAAGAAAGAAAAAAATGAATTTGAGGTAACAAAAAGTACATTACTTATGTGAAGTTTCCCTTTGCAACAGTTATCTTTAACAAGGACTATACATTCTAGAAACTTAGTGCTCACTTTGTAGGAGTCCTTACATTACTGATGCATGAAGAAAGGGCTTAGCAGATTATTCTGTGAGGACCTGGATTGTCAGACATTTGCCGGTTCAATTCAAGATCGCTGTATATATTTGAAGAATTAACAAAAATTAACACAATTTATTTGCTCAGTTCATGGATAAATAATTCTCTAAAATTTCTCATATTATATTTATGCTTATTAGAATAATTGTAATTATTCATTTTTATTTAAGAGTTAGATGATATAAGATTCACAGTGCTTCACAGGCATAAACAAAATGTACTGTATATATTATCTTGTCTGCAGCTGTCAACTTGAAATGACCAAGCATCTCACCTGTTTTCCCATTTCATGTAATGAAGCATTCACGGTCTATGTGTTTATATATGCAAAACAGCAATATCCATACCGCCTGTCTGATTCCGGAAGCAGAAGTTTCATTCCATTTGTGAGTTTCCTTCAAGGTAAAGATAGATCAATGTCTTATTTTGTTTTATCTTTGTGACTTTAATTGATGATCTGAATTTAGAGATCCCCCAAGGAGTGTCTGGTTTGTTTCCTTTATAGTAACAGCTCAAAGGTTCAGTGAGAGCAACAGCATAGGGACCTTCCTAACATTACATGTTCAGCATTTCACATGTTACAGGCTTCCTATGAACACATGCATTTATTTTGTTTTTAATTTTTTTCTTGTTTTGTAATCTATTTATTCACTAAATAAATTCAATCTTGGCTTGGCTTCATGCTGAAGGGTGACAGAAAATATCAGAACAGGCAGCTTCCTCTCAAAGGGTTTCCACATAAAGAAATAAAGATGCTGATTCATCCTGTAGATCACTATGAGATATACATAATTAATATCCTATCTGCATATAACAGAAGATGATGAAGTAGGTATTCTCTGAAGAGTCAGAACAATAGAGATGGTCCTTAACAGAAGACTCAAATAGTTTCAAAAATTGAGGTAATTTCTCTCCATGTGAGCTGACCAAATTTAAGGACTGAGGCAGGCAAGAGTATAAGGTGTCTAGGAAATGAAGGTTCCATCTGAGAGAGTTTCCAAACTGACTGGCACATCCTTTATATGTAAAAGGCTTAGAAAGACAAATTTCTTAGAAACTAAATTAAAGGAATACCTAAAGTAAAAGAAAAATCAGCTGCGTGCTGTAGTATCCAAGAATAACTGAACAGGATGCAGAATGAAGCACCCTGTGGAACCCATGCAGGGAACAGTGACCACCTGAGCTAGGTGACTGATCTCTGATAACAAGAAATGAGTGAGCCACTGGAAGATAAATTGGTCAACTCTGCAAATACAGTGAGCTAGACACACTGACAGAAAATTTGAGGTGGTAATTGTATAAAATGCCTGAAACACAGGACAAACTTAAATTCTGTTATGTAAAATCTTACTTACCACAGAAAACTCAGCACCATTTTCCATGTGCCCATCTCTCTGTGCTGGTTTCTTTGAGGAAAAATTCATCTTGCAAACTTCATTTCATCTGTACTAACTCTCACTTTTCTAGTCTGTTTTAATTCCATTTATTTCACGAAGAGCAAAATGTTGCATAATCACTTAAGCTATAAAGTTGTCTGTTTAAGCAAGATAAAAAGTTTCCATTCCTTTAAAATGTTGGATGCTACTTCCTGCCTACCTAGCTCACCACACCGTGTTGTAAGGTTCAGGAGAGATGATGGATAGCAAAGTACTTTGAAAACTAAAAAACCTTTACAAATGTGAGCTATCATCATTACAATTC
Source organism: Cricetiscus sungorus (assembly GCA_030556225.1). Classification (NCBI taxonomy): domain Eukaryota; kingdom Metazoa; phylum Chordata; class Mammalia; order Rodentia; family Cricetidae; genus Cricetiscus; species Cricetiscus sungorus. The sequence goes on along the minus strand of JANBXA010000491.1, from coordinate 37,776,275 downwards.
TGCCATGCCCTGCGTGTGAACCCTGAATAGTTCTCAGTTTTCATTTGTCATGTCACTCTTCTAATTCCTGCAGAGCATGTCCCACAAGATTTTTATCTTAAGACTCTATTTTAATCAGTGACAAATGCATTTTCTTGAAAGCATAATATTGTTTCTATTACAAATATTCTTTGAACTCTGGGAGAAGCCTAATAAGCATTTCAAGGACCATTATACTTCTGAGGGTTTTTCCCTATCTCTTTCATTTCATAGCAGCATTTCCTACATGTTATGTAGGTACAATGAAATTATTTCATCAGGCAAAGCACTGTATAAAAACTTAACCATTAAATCCCATCCTTTCTCCACTCTTTATCTTTTCTCATCTCTGAATTTAAATTCTCAGACCATCTATGGGCTTTATGTGATGTGAGTTGTTGGTCATAGGAATGAAAGTCAACACTGAAGGTATTTCAAGACTGAAGATAAGGTACTGGCCTCCTTATTTACTGGAGCTTGAAATTAGTCCTTTTTAGGAACCCAACTCAAAAGGTGTTGAGTCAGTCGTCATCACTGTTTTTAATGCTTTGTCTATCCTTGTTGTATCCCTTTACCAAATTAGTATTACTCCAGTGCTTACAGTGTTAGTGTTTGCCTTTGACATAGTAACAACATAAGAGTAATGTAATTTCATTGGCACAGATACATTTCATGATTACCTGATCTTCCCTAGTATATATTAGGACACTTCAATTGGATATAATCATACACTACATTGAGACATTCTGATTTTGGTGTGGGGAAGAGAAATCTTAATTATTATAGTAGACTGCTATTACTTTACAAGTTTCATAAGAAGCAAAATAAGAGTTGACTAGATTTGAATTGTAAGTAGTTAAATTCAGTCACAGCCAAAAAAGGAGTTCCACTGTTAAAGTGGGTTTCATGGACACAGCAAATTTCTGTTACTTGATATTATGTTTTAATGGTATCCTTAAAATTGATCTACTCTTGTAAGAACAGAAGTTGGAGTAGGAATGAACCTTTAATTACATTCTTACTTCTCATTCCTTGTGAGGGACAGTTTTTTGAACAAAAAGAATAAGAACACCAGTGTCTGTTTGTCTTCAGCCCTCAGGTCTGTGGAGCTGTTTCCTACCTTATTGAGCTCTATAAAGAACTCTGGAGAGTATGGTAGAGAGTATGACACTGCATAGCCCCGTTCTTCTTCATTCTCCTCTCACAGAATCTCCACACACCTTCCCCTAACAATTGGCTAATTCAGTCTCGGAGTTTGACTTAAGAGTTGCTAAGTTACTGAACCATTTGCACTGTGAATTATGGCTTTGAAATAATACATTGCCAGGCTGTACTTGGTGTTACATAAACCTAACCTCGAGGACTTCATAAACTCTCCCTGTAAATTGGTTTGTATTTGGTCCTGAATTTGACCACTCATTTCTTGGTTTGAAGTCTGTTAGGCATGTCTGCCAAGCTTTATGTCTAAAGGGTATATTGAGGGCTAAGAGCCTCAGCTCTTCCCTGTTGATCCTGCACTGCCTTCCCAATTACTCTCATTATATTTTACCTTAATAATAAACCCCCTCTTTTCTCCTTGGCACTTACCCAAATCATTTCAAGCATCTGCTTAGATAAGAGAATCCTGTCAGAGCTGGATTCTGTGTGATATGTGGATGAGGTCAGCAAGCCACTGCAGATACATAGATGGAAGAGAGACACTGCTCTTGAGAATATCCAGTAATTGCTGGAAGCTCAAACCTGTAATTACTGTTGCCACTCTGGGAACTCTAGTGAAGTCTCCATAGTTATCCTTTGCCCTTACCCGTCTAGACTTTCCTACCATGCTTTTCTCTTGCTCTTTTGTTGGAATTTGTATTAGAAACAGAAGTTGTGAAAATTTTATTAGATAATTGTCTGTTACTGCAAATTTTAAAAATGTATATTAATGTACTTGATTATATAATAATAAATCAAAATAGTTGAAATTTAACTACTAGTAAGATAACTTTTAATTTTAGCTAAAATTATGGATTTTTAACTACCATTTCCTGGTTTTGAGCTCAAGGCAAAAGACCTGTGTAGCACCTTGTTTAACATTTCAATAGTGGTCTTCAGGAGAGGTGTCACCTTCCTTCCAAGATAAGTACACCAAAGGAAATGGCTGAGGACACCTGTGTCAGTGTTCACAGCTTCCTCTGATGCTGGATCTAGGAACTGTCAAACTTCTGCATTATTTTGAGTGTGTGTGTGTGTGTGTGTGAGAGAGAGAGAGAGGGGGGGAAGGAGGGAGGGAGGGGAAGGGAGGGAGGGGGAGGGAGGCAGGGCGAGGGAGGGGGAGGGAGGGAGGAGTAGGGAGGGGGAAAGGAAGGGAGGAAGGACAGAGGGAGGGAGAGAGAGAGAGAGACTTTATTCATATTAGGATGTTTATGTATGTAAAGAGCAAAGGTCTGACAACTGTCAGTTTTGGATGTCATTGTTCACTTGCTGCCTATAATGGATTTTCCACAGGGTTTCTTGCTTTCCTAGAACTCATGCAATAGATTAAAGTGCCTGCCAAGTGAGCCCCCAAAGATGTGCCTGACTCCACCCCTGAATTTCTAAGCTAACAATTCAGCTATGTGGGCCCACCATGGCTGACTGTTTTATGTGGGTTCTGGTGGTCTCTTCATCTCAAGTCCTCATACTTTTGTATGACATGTATAGCAGAGCCAGTATGACACTTTTGTTCTCATACGATGCTACCTCCTCGTCATCCTGATCTTCATCCTCCTTCTCCTCCTCCTTTTCCTCTTTCTTCTCTTTCAACGCTATACTCTTGATGAAAATTTTTCCTTTGTTGCACATTGCTTTCAGGGAACATTATTAAGGAAGGCCACAAAAAAATCTTTAGATCACCCTACCATTCCAGACATTTTCAACTCCTTATGAAGTTTTTCATCTGGCAGAACTGTCTTGTCTTTCATTCTGATTGGCTTATTCTTCTCTTGTTAGGCAGAGAGCTGGGCAGCTAATTATGTCTGAGCTGGTCAAAGCCAGTATATCTGGCAATCTCTGCATTAGCAGTTACTGTAGTTTCCACTTCTTTCCTGGGATTGAGCTGAAGTTGCTGCGATCCCTTTTGCTTTCCTCCTTTCCTTCATCTATAAATACACACAAAATGGCTACTATAGATTGATTGGAAAAAGTGCAGATAATGTGTGTAAGAAGAGTAACTAAAAGTGACATGGTAATAAAGCTAACAATACGTCATATGTATTAAAACCATTCGCCGTGTCAGGCATTATGGTAGGAGCTTAATGGGCATTATCTGTAATCTTTTCATAATGATTTCATTGAAAGGCCTCTTCTCAAAGCCAGAAAGTACTTTCTCTTTCTTCTTTAACCACATTATCAGATCTATCATTTGATGTATGTTAGACAGAGATCATGGTTTTTAGATCTTCAGTTACAAACACAACTTAATTGCAATAGTTAAACTAATTTTGGGTTATTAATATCCAGGCTGTCCTTAATGCAAATGAAATTGAAGCTCAGTATTTTTCATCAGTCTGGGTGTGGTTCCCGACTCCAGTTTTTACCACACAATAATTTCTGGCTTATTGTATTTTTTTCTAGTTTCTCTTAGGAATCTGTACTTTTATCCCTGGCAGAAGGGGGTCTCCCTTATGTGATATTTGGGTAGGACAGTGCAGTGCCCTTCCCCTACACTATCCCTCGTTCTTCATGCAAAGGACATGCATTTCAGTGGACCACAAGTGCAAGCCACAATAATCAGCCCAGAAACATTGTAGGCTCCCCTTACTTTGACCAGTGATTCTCTGCAGTGGATTCTTATCCTAGTAGAGTCCTTTCTGTAGAATGCACTGAGCAGGGGGGCGGGAGGGGGAATTTGCAGACATTGATGTCATGCCATCAAAGAGAATGTAGGTCTGCCCTATGAACTATCTCCTCTCAGAGCCCTTTGCTCATACTCTACTCCAGCCTTCTTATGCTCCAGGGAAAGTCTGCCAGGGTTCACATGGTCCCAGAAATTTAGAATTAGAATTTTGGTTCAATTTGAACCAGTGTGTTCTCAACATTGCAGAGGTTTTGTTGGGTGGTAGATTTTGAACATCTACAGCTGTAGGAGTCAACCCCCTTGGTGATGCTGTTGGAACATGTGTAGAAAGGAGATAAATCAAACTGCCTTTTTTTTTTTTTCCTTTGTTAGGTCTCTTGGCTTTCTGTGTGTTCTTTCTTTTCAAATATTATCTGAAATTCTACTTTTAATGGGCCGGGTTTGAAGCTAAGTTGCTAGCCAGTGTAATTATTCTGAAAACTCTTGAAGCCAGGCTTGGTGTCTTCTCTTCAATTCTTTTATCATACTCTTATTAATTGTAGGGTTTTAGCTGAGGTAAGAGGAAGAATCTAGCTTCACATCTGAATATTTTCAGAGTACCCATTTATACCCCAAAATACACTCACATTGCAAGCTATGTTGCCACATGGTTACAAACTCTACCTAGAAAAGTCAAAACCTGGTTTGTGTTGGAAATATGTAGATCACAGATTTAATTCTCTGCCCACTGTACATTTTACATTTGAGTGTGGTTGATCTACTGTAGTTGAAGTGCAGGATGAGAAAAATATGAGTGGAAAATCTTGAGGATTTATTTAAGTGTTTACCTCAGGAAACCATAAATTGGTATTGTAGGCATATTGAGGCTTTTCCTGCTTAGTTGACTCCTGCACTTGAGATAGTACTTACTTATGTCCCCATCCATAAGTGAAAACAAGAGTTGATGGAGCTGAATGAGTGCCTAGCTCATTTGTTAAATGAGTAACTGCAGGAATTCAGTGTTAGCAAGTTCTTTGTTCCTGGCAAACAGTGGTTACTGCTGAGTTTGTCTCATGTTTCTACTGTGTAGACTTCAATGTTATTTGCCCATCCATCATCAGTGTATATGTTTAAGGAAATGTCTTCAACACTTTTATGGGAAGGTTGCATTTCCCTTACAGGAAAGTAGAAGAATCTAGCCTTTGAAATCAGCAGACTGATTGAGAGTTGAAAATTTAATCAACAAGAGCCAATTTAAAAGTGCCAAGTTGCAAGAAAATCTAGAGAATTCTAACTTTATATATAAAATCCCTTTCTGCTCAACAAAAGCCTCTACTTTCTTTTGGTTTGCAAGCTTAAAATATGCTGATAAATGGCCACTGAAGAACAATTTAAACAGAGCAGTGCCAACTCTTACACTTCTCTCAATGCTCACAGGGAAAAAAATCTGGATAAGCCATAAGGTTTGTTGATGTATTGTAGAAAAACAGTCTTGTCTGTCAGGTTAAGTCACTGAAGATTAATTAATGTTTCCTTGGATATATATCCATCTGGATATATACTTATGTGGATATCTAAGGAAACAATAATATATGTTATATCTTTTATTATAGGTAATGTTTGTTGGTTAAATTTAGCAGTAAGTTTTCCATATAAATTTTTGTGTGACAACCTACTGAATTTTAGTTGCTGTGCATGAACAGAACTGTTTCTTTTAGCTCAAATACATTTATCACACAAACAAAATTTAAAACATTTTTTTTAAAAAAAAAAGTCTCTGCATATGGAGTTCTAGAAAATGTGTGGCTAATGTGAGAATGTGTAAGTAGCCTGGAGAAACTGAGGAACAACTTTGGTTGCCAAGAGGCAGTAGAAATTTCACAGAAGGGTGTACGTATATTTCCGCTATGGTTTTAGAGGGATGATCACATTTCTTGGTGCTGAAACTTATCAGAAGGTGAGATGGCATTTCCACAGATGTTATCCCTCAGTGGAGCTGGGGTTGTAGGGTTTGCTATGGAGTTTGGACTATTTTAATTGTAATATTATTGTGATGGATAAACTGTTCTATATGGAAAACTTTTAAAGTGTCAGGTTTTAAATGATACCCAATATTAATAACTCCTGTGTACATATTCCTTACCTCATTGGTGTTAAAGGACTGAATTCTGGGAATGTGAAAATAAGTAGCAGCTGGACATATGTGGACAAAAATATTCTTTACCTCAGGAATGAAATTAGTTACCTATTATGTGTAAAAATTTCTGTCTGGATTCGTGGCTTGTACCAGCACAGATTTATCATTTTTAGACTCCTACAATTAAAGGATAAAGGGACTGTTCAACCAGGACTTTAATATTAGGGTGACTTTCAAGGCTGAAATTAATAGTAGGTATACCAGACCTAGGTCCTTAGCAGAGAACACTGCTGGTAAAAGATGTAACTATCACATGGACAATCCTTAGGAGGCACTATTATGTCTAAGGCCTCATTTCCCTACTGGCTGCTAACCAGGATGTCTCTGCCCTCCTTTTATCTGAACTGTTTATAGGTTTCCTTAATCAGCGTGTGGGAAATGAGAAAGTGGTAGAGAGTATCAACCATGACAATGAGAATTTTGATATGGAAAGGCTTCCTTTCAACATTTGCATGGGCTGTTGATAAGAGAAGTAAGTCATTCCAAGAAATGCATGAGACATTGATACCAGGTGTGTGAACTTATATCCCAGGAAGCCTTGTGGGTAAAAGTAAATGCCCAGACTTAACCAGTCAATCCATCACTTAATACCAGTTTTCTTAAATCCCTTAAGCATATTTCATTACAGCAAAATGACTGAAAATTTGGTACTTAATAATCAAGCAATAACAAATTTCAAATGTTTGTGCCTCTTTTAGTACATATTGTTAACCAGAACATTGTTGTCTTAATTTTCTCCCTTTTCCTGGAGATGCCAATCTTCCACCACTTCAACAGAATTATATTATGGAATATTCCAGCCACAGGTCTCTTAATTTTGACCATGTTTAAGATCAATTCACCTCACAGTAATGAACAAAAAAATCTCAAGATCACACAAATCCACATAGTAGGAATTGAAATTATTATTGATAATATTAATGTCCTATAATCATTAGTGAGAGATTTCAAGTTAATGAACTTAATTATTTCATTATAGTTTAATGAAATGTATTGAATAAGATGCACTTTAATGATAATCTAACAGTTGAAGGTAATACCATTAAACTCTTCTCAGTTCCATTAGATTTGTCAAGAGTGTAAAAATGAAAGAAAAGTAAAAGAATACAGTTGATCCCTCATCTCTCTTTTTTGTAATATATTTAATTTTTAATATATTGAGATGATTTAGCAATAATCACCTTTTTCCTCATTCGTCTATGCAGTGTTTACAGGTCTAAATTGCCACACCTGGTTTTATGAGGGTGTTTAACATCTCAGATCCCCATGCTTGCCTGACAAGCACTTACAGTCTGAGCCATTTCCCTAGACCTTTGCTGCCTTTCTAACTGAATCTGAAGATAACAGTGAGATTTTCAGAGACAACATGAGAGAAAGACACTGAAATATAAAGACTTCAGATCTTTATATTGTCACACACAAAAAGGAAGCTCTCCTGGTAATGTGTGTAGTGCTGTTCATGCGTCAATCACATACAGACAGAGAGTTGAACTCTGTACTGCTGCTCCTGCTTTCTGGAGAATTTAGTACCAAGGCAGACCAGTCCCTTTTGTAGGGTGAAGGGGAGGCTGCAATTGTGTCTCTCTCCTTGTTTTTAAAACTCTAGAGTTCATTAAAACTCTCTTAGCTGTCTTCACTGCCATCTTTTCTTTCTCCTCATGAATTATTCAAGGCAGATTTCACTTGAGGTAAATAGTTTGATTTGAAGGTTTTTGTATCTGGATTTAGATGCAACAAGGAGTGTTCAATGCTCAGAATGTTAAGTGTACAGAGTGGCACAGACTTGCTGCCAGCACTCTGGGACTGCCTTTGCGCTTCAGCTCAGTGACTGTCATTCTAAAGGAGGCCTGGATGATGAAACGTACTGCATAAATCAGTGAGCCTAGTTCCCAAGCATCCCAACATTCTAATCCACGTGTCAGTTAGTGGAAGATTTTTTTTGGGGGGGGGTTACAAGGTAAAATTTCACATTTTCATCTAACCCTTCCAATGTTTTATTAATCTCCTTTATTCTTTAGAAATTACATAACAACCATCAAAACCACTTTATCCTTCATGTTTCTTTTGAATCAATTGAAATTTGAAGTTTGAGTCCTTTCAACAAATCAGATAAAAGCAAAAGAGAACTGGGAAGTGTTTCATTTTAATGGCCTTGAGATTGTAGTCATATATTCTTTACATCATATGTGTTAATTTTAAGTTTTAAATGCAAAGCTGACCCAAAGTACAGATGGCTGAAACCTGTATTGCCCCAAAATAATGAGCAGATCTGGTTTAGTAGCCCATTTTAAAGAAAACCTCGGCCTTCTGTGATTCACTTGTTAAAATTCTCTTTCTTAAATGAATTTCTGTTATAACTGTTCACAACAAATTATATTCACAAAACTATGTCCAGGTTGAAGTGCTTTTAGAGAAAGGACTCTAGCCTTCCTGTTCTAACACAATGTCATTAGCAACAGCAGTTTTATTCACTACAGAGTAATTCACCTATTACCATGTAATAGACCTGAGCTGAGTTTCCTACATAATATTCTATAGGCTAAGCTGTGGCATCCTTTGTGGGTGTCCACATTTTATAACCTAAATTTCACTTGGTAGGCAGAGTCCTGAAATCCAGGGACATGGGCCCTTGTTCTCCAAATACTCTTCTCCAAAAAGTTCCACCTCCTCAGACAGGTATCTGACATTAAGTCTCCCAATATGATTCATCCATGAGTGGTAGAAAAGTCATGGGGGATTCTGCATTACTTTCTTTCATAACTAAACTATACATCCATTAATATGTGTATATGCATTTTAAAAAAATGTAATCCTTTAGTTATATATAAAGATACATTGGTTTCAGAAGCACTAATCTCTCTCTCTGTGTGTGTGTGTGTGTGTGTGTGTGTGTGTGTGTGTGTGTGTGTGTGTGTTTGTATCTGTGTGTGTAAAATATTTTCACTTCCATTTCAGGAAACTGTATCAGAGGGTGAATCCATGCAGCAGATAGAGAATAGTCTTTCCCAGTGATAATATTATAATAATGGTGTCTTATTACTTTCTCTGTGGCTGTCTAGCTCAGATCTGAAGTATTCCCTTGTTGTTCATATGTCAAGGATTTGTGGAACTATGTAGAGTTGATGGTCTAGTGGAAGTATAGGGATCACTGAGATAAGTTTCTATGAGCAATTTTGGAATACCATCCCTTCATCTCTCTTTTCTTTGCAAAAATTAAGTGAGCCTCCTATGAAGTGTGTTCTATGAATCCCAGTCCACATAGCCAACCACCTATGGCCTGAAACCCCCTGCCAAAAGAAATATTTTCTACTTTTATGATATGTTCCTCATTCTCTATAATTCATGTGCAAAGACTCACCAATGCCAGACCTATGGTTTTCTTGGTCTCTAGATGAAAGCAGTTCCTCATCTTAGTATTACGGAGACACTTCTGAAGAAAGCAACATAAACCTTGCTCAATTAGATTTTTTGGGACCATGAATCTCTCTCTCTCTCTCTCTCTCTCTCTCTCTCTCTCTCTCTCTCTCTCTCTCTCTCTCTCTCTCTCTCTGTCTCTCTCTCTCTCTGAAACTGTGTATGTGTATATGTGTCTGTCTGTGTGTCCATGTGTGCATGCATGTATCTTTGTGTGTATGCATGTGTGTATGCATTTGTCTCTGTGTGTGTTTGTCGTCTGTGTGTGTTCATGATGTGTGTGTATGTCTGTTTGTGTGTATCCAGGTGGCTAAGGAAAGGTGAGGTGGTACAGTTGTAGATAAGGCTTTATGTTTGTACATTATTGCAACAACCATTATAAAGGAATACACTGGACATTTTCAGGGAGCTTGGGGAAAGTCCACCTATATTTTACATATCAAAATTTAATGGTTGGATCTCCTGAAAAAAAAAGCCATAGAGAAGCTCTGTAGGTACAACTAGACACTACAGTGCAGAAAAATGACTTTTGTTATCCTGGTGTCAGCCTCAGCTATCACATAAACACAGGAAACAGTTCTGTTTCATTAAAACTGATGTCCACTGTCTTGTGAATAGTCAGTTTCCTGGGGATTATTTCATTGTTATCCCTTCTTTGAAATGTCTACTTTTGATAATCATTTTAGTTATGGCAGACATGCTTAATGTGTTAATTCTTAGTATCTCTAGGTTTTTGCCTATGGGGAGGCATATATGGGATTTACAAAGTTTTTTAATGGATATGCTGATAAAATATGATGTTTAAAAACCCAAATTTGGGTTTGAGCTCTTTTAGCTCTAAGATTCAACAGTTCAACACTTAGTTATGACAAAGTTTTAATGATTTAACAACATTTTCTTTTGCAATATAGTCTATTCTTATTTGCCTTCTTCCATTACTTTTTATTGTAGAATGAATTCTTCAACTGAATATATTCAACTAAATGAAAATAGTATAATACTCATTTAGCAATAGGGGCAACTAAAAATGTATGAAGATTTTTTTTATTTCTTTATAGCTAAACTAGTAAATATAGCTTCTTATCATTTAGTAGTCATATGTCATGGAAGTCATTACCATCCTGTTCTGTGTGGGACAATAGTAACACATAAAAGATTAATAGCATCTTTGCTGAGAGATACTATGACAATATATAACTATTCACATTTTCATGCCTAAATATTTCATTTAAAAGCAATATAAGGAAATAAAGGTTTGCTTTGCTTTATAGTTGAAGGAAGGATATACTCAGTCATGGAAGGAAAGCATGATGGCAGGAGCAAAAAACAGCACATTGCATCACAAGCCAGGAAACAGAGTAGATAGGATGGGGTGCTTGGTTATAAAACCTCAAATCTTGCCCTCTGTGACCCACGAATTCTAACTGACTCCTCCTAAATTTTCTACTTAAGCCAGGGAATGGGCTAAGCATAGGAGGAATTCATGCACCACCCACATCTGGGGTCAAGGCAAGGGCACTGCACACTGGAAAGAACAACCTTGTTTGATCAACAGGAGTTCTACAGCTGGGTGGGAGGAAGAGATCGGTAAGGGACAAGTACTTAAATTTCCCAACAGCTATGTCATCTCTTTGGTCAATGTAAACTTAGTAAGTGCTCAAAGGATTGACATCACAAACTTAGAAAGTACTCAAAGGATTGGCAACCAGAGAAAGAGGGTAGAGTTTTATGTTTCTTTTCTAATATTAGCTGATGTTCTCATAGGGAAATATGCGATAAACAGTGAAATAATAATGACTTGTGCTCTTTTGCAAAAGTAACACCATGGTAAAGATGTCAACTAAAATAAACATCCATGAAACTCAAGCTAACTCCATTCACTCATAGCTAATTCATGAATTTGTTGCCATTGAAAAGAAAATGTGAGCCTTAAACTTTAATATCTTTATGTCTCAATGTCACCTCTGTTACTGTAATAAAATATTATGACAAGAGGAACTTGAAGAATAAAGGACTGGTCCTTGCTCACAATTCCATGGGACTGTCAGTCTATCTAGCAACGAAGGTAGAAGAGCAGGAAAGTGAGGCAATTGGTCAGATCATATCACAGTCAGCTGACAGAATGAATTGGTGGTGTTGCTTATCTCCCTTTTTTCACTTAGTCCAAGAATCCAGACTCAGAATGTCTTATCACTCACTAATAGTGCATAGGTCTTCTTATCTCAATTAACCTAATCAAGATAACCACTAGCAGGCATGTCCAGAGGCCCATCTCCCAGATGATTATAGATTCATGAGTTGCACTGTGTATAATACTTACTGTTGGTCATAAAGATTGTCTAGATGAATGAGGACCGCATATGTCTGTTAGTTGACTGTGACTTGAGAAAATCAATTTGAAGAGAGAAACCTTTATTTTTGTTAATTTTGAATTTTAGTCTCAAAACTTGTTTCCTGTGGTTTAGGATCTGGTAAAGCAGAAAATATTGGAAGGATCATGAATTGGACCAAGGGAAGTCACTTCATAAAAGATTGAAAACATTATAAAATTGATGAACCTTGTCTTAAAGACCCACCTTCTTAAAGTAGGTTACACCTCTTAAGTTTATATTTCTTCTAAATAGTCTCATTAAATTAGAAAACTACCAAGTGATTGGAAAACTATCAAATGACCATCATGATCCAATCAATCACTTCCCAAAGCCTCCTCCAAAACAGCTACTTTGTAGAACAACTTTCAATACATGAACCTCTGGTATTTTTACCCTAATAATAATAAATTTAAATATACCACATACTCTCACACCACGAGACTCATAAAATAAATATACAACAGATCCCCATAAATGCAAGCTTAGCTGTTGAATATTCTTGTTGTCTTGTGTATCTACTTACCAATGTACAAAAGTAATGCCATGAAAATCAATAAAATGTAAACACACAACCACTATCTCTTTTTAAAAATTTATTTTTCATTGGGTCATGAAGAGCCACTTGGTAATTTTCTCATAAACTGGACATTTTCTAAGTTAGAGATTCTATTTGGAGGGAAAACACACCTAGGGGTCGTGACCTATTTGAAGGAATGGGTCCTTAAGGCAATGTCCATGCCATACCATGTTTTGTCTTCCCCACATCCCTCTGTTTCCTATATCTTATGGTTTTCTATCTCTGCATGCTCAGTGACTAATGTAAGAACAAATACCACTGGCTCAATGGCCTCATTCAAATTCAAGGAAGAAATGATCGCTCTATTGCTGATTTCTTCCCACCAAACAGAAGACATTCATCCTTGTCTGGGGGAAGTAGTGAAATTGCCACTACTTTTATGATATCCAGGATCAAACTTTGCAAACAATGTTCTATATTAATAATAACTCTTCTAAAACAGAGCTGTAGTTCCTTTAATAGCATAATGATAAATTTATCTTTACTTTCATAAGAGAATAGAATTGCTTAAATATACTAATCTTTTCTTATAGGATCACATTTTAAATGAGAGGTAATATGACCATTTATATCAATAAATATAATCTAAAATTTAAATAGTTTAACCACTCATTTATTTTCATCCTTAATGAATAATGGCCACAAGTTAGTCATGCAACCCAAGAGAATTGTATATTTTACTATACATGAAAAAACAAGGTATTTCCATGTAATTTAATTTGTGTAAGTAAACAGAATTTAACTCTACCTCCTAGTATATTCTGAATTTGAAACACATTATATCTTGTTTAAACAAAGAACTATTGGATACAAAAGAAAAGGCAAAAATGGTCCCAAAAATGGGGAGAAGGAATTAGGAGAAAGTGAAGCACAGAAGAGGAGGGAGGAGGAAGACATTAGGGACCAGGAAGATTGAGTCACAAGATGAATAGAGAAGAGCAAGGAAAGAGGTACCATAATAGAGGGAGGCATTATAGGTTTAGAGAGAAACCTGGCACTAGGGAAATGTCCAGAGATATACTAGGACAATCCCAACTAAGATACTATGCAATAGGAGAGAGGCTATTGTAAATGTCCTTCCCCTATAATGAGATCGATGAATACCTTATATGCCTTCATAGATCCTTTATTTGGAAACAGAAGCAGAGACCTACATCTAAGCACCAATCTTAATTCTTTGAATTTAGTTGTTGAGAGGGAGGAGTGATGAGCAAAGGGGTCAAGACCATGCCAGGGAAACACACAGAAACAGCTTACCTCATCAAGAGGAGCTCATGGACCCCAGATTCACTGCTTGGAAACCAGGATAGGACAGAACCAGGCCCCCTGCACATGGGTGACAGCTAGGAGGCCTGGTCAGTCTACGGGGCCCCTGGTAATGGATCAGCATTTATACCTACTGTGTAAATAGACACTGGGGGCCCATTCTCCATAGAATGATTCTCTCTAAGCCTAGGTCCTTCCCCAAATGATGTGACAGACTTTGATGTTACTCCATAAATGTTCTCACCCTTTCTATGGAGCAGAAGAGAGATGGGATGGGGGTTCATGGGAGGCATGAAAGAATGGGAGGAAGAGGGAACTGGGTTTGGTTTATAAAATAAGATTGCTTCTAATTTACATAAAAAGAAATACATTATGAAGTAAAGAATATATGTTTATATTTTTTCTTTTAAAGGTATTTTTCTACATTGGTAAATAGATACACTGACAATAAGAGTATTCAATAGGTAAACTGACATTTCAGGAATTGGAAGGTATAGTTTGTCTTGTGACTTTGTATTATATACCTGGTTTGAAATCTAGCTTCTCATTGACAAGCCCTGTTGGAGGTTTCTATGTTGGAGAGAAGAAGAAGAAAGCAGAAACTCTTCCATTGGCTTACATACATAGCATTTGAATATAAAATGTTAGGTAAATATATTCAAATATATTCTGATCAGAAAGTGCTGTGTGTGTGGAAAATAAAAGGTGGTGCTTCTGGGCATTTTTTTTACATAGCATCACCATTTAGAATAAACCATTTACACAAACATTTGTATACAGGCTCTTATCGAGAAACATCAAAACTGAATACTTACATTTCTGTAATCAGGAAACATTTTCACTACCTTGTGCCTAAGAGTATAAGGGACATTGAAATGAATAGCGTTCCAGTGCTTCCTAAATCGTCAAGGATCCTCATGTCCTCAGTATATACCGGATTTTTTTCCTGTGTCATCAAAATATGATACTTGCTTATACTGCCAAAGCTTCAGTTTCTCAAATATAGTCTTCAAAGTAGTGCTTTACAGATATGGGAGGAATAATTTTAAGATAACTTAAAATATCCAGAAACAGAACAGAAAATTTGTACATTAACATGGGAATATTGATGTTTGTATGTTATCTTTCTGTCTCTATCTCTCTGTGTTTCTCTGTATCTCTGTGCCTCTGTCTTTCTGTCTAAGTCTCTCTCTCTCTCTTTCTCTCTGTGTATATGTGTATGTGTACTTTGCCTTTGTGGACACATGACTTGGTGTATGAATTTCTTTCTTTGCATCTCTATCCATATAAATAGGCAGATTGATATCTAAGCAGATAGTAAGTAGGCTGGTAGACAAACACACAAATGATAGATGATATATTATCCTTTAAAAGATAAAGTTATCTCCCCCCTTTGGATACTAATGCACACTTATACTTTTATCTTGTTTCCTAATTTCAATCTCATAAGCATACTAGACCATATCCTTTTTTTTTTTACAGGTGTTGAATAATGTATGTATGTATATGTGTATGTACATGTATGTATACGTATGCATGTATGTATATGTATGTCTGTGTCATATATATATATATATATATATATATATATATATGTGTGTGTGTGTGTGTGTGTGTGTGTGTGTGTGTGTGTGTGTGTGTGTGTGTGTGTGTGTGTGTCCATAATACATACATAGCAGGTCATTGTGATTCAGATTTCCACATGCATTTTAACCTAATTCAAATTTTCAACAAATTTATTTCATGAAAAGCAATCTGGGGATGGCTTAGCAGTTAGGATTACTGGCTGATCTAACAGAGGAGCTACATTTAGTTCCCAATAAGCACATGGTGACTCACAGTTACCTGTAACTTGAAGAGATCCAGTCTCTTCTTCTGGCCTCCCCAGTCTCTGTTCACACATGATGCAATACAGTCAAGTTAATACTCATACACATAAAATAAATAAATCTTTAGAGAAAATCCCTGCACCTTTCAGCCACCAGGTCTATACATACTTCTGAGCTTTCTACCCCGAGCATATTTTGTAAGTGGAATCCTACAGCATTCCTTCTTTGTTTTTGGATTCTTTTCATTGAAAATTTAGTAGATATGCACACACATCTATATCAATTACTCTATTGTTTGGCAAATAATTATTCATTTTAAAAATGAGTCCCAGTTAACTTACCCAATAATAAATGGTGACTATTTGGATTGTAAGATTGTGTCAACCTTTTGACACTTTTAGATCATGATTCAGTTAGCACAATTCTTTTGTTATCAGTGATCCAATTTCTCTAATATGTATCAAAAGTGAGCCTGATAGATCACAGAATACCTCTGTAGTTCATTTTTAGAATGATTTTCTTATTAACTGTCCCATCATTTGTCTATACTTGTGTTTGTCTTTATCATATATCCTTCAGATTTGGTGTTGATCAATGTCAAATTTTGTCTATTGGTTTTTTATCTGTTCATTATTTACCTTATTAAAAATGACTAGTTGGTTCATCTGATAATTTTAAAAAACATTCTGTTTTGGTAAAAACTCACAACATAAAAGTTATCCTCATTTTCTATGACTTTTCAATGTATCCTTTATTCACGATTGCACTTGTAGAGTTTTATCTCTAACAATGCTTGAGAGAAGCTTAGTATGTGAATTCACTATATAGCACTGTTTCTGTAGTTAATTTAGCATACATGTACTTTAAAATGTCAAGGGGAAATATAGTATCTAGTCCTAGAATGGGATACCATTCTATGAAGCCTCAAATGGGTTATTAGTATATATGTCCTTCTGATTGAGATGTTCTTTTGTATTCTCTGAACATGTGTTCTTTTTCAGGTTAATTAAAAAAAAGATGATTTGGCCAATAGCAAGGCAAAATATAGTCAGCCAGGTAGGAATTCAGAAAAAAAAATAGAGAAAGAAATCAAACTCAGGGAGATGCCATGAAGCCACTGTAAATGCATGATGTGAGAAGACAACAAGCCACAAGCTTCATAGTAAAAAATAAACTAAATGGGTTAATTTAATTGTGAGAGATAGCTAGTAATATGCATGAGCCATTAGCCAAACCATATTAAACCTCCGAGTGCTTATTCAGAAATGAGGATGGGAGACAAACCTCCATTAACAGTCTTTAATTACTGCTCTGTTCAATTTGAGTAGGACTGAAGAGTCTCCACCATTTCTTTGGGTGTGAAATCAGAAGTACTGTGAATGATACACAAGAAAGGCCTGCAACAGAGAGCTGCTCAACACTAGTTAGTTACTATCATTGTTCATTCATACTTTTATACAAGCATTTTCATAACCATATCTCCATGAAATGTATGTATTCAGTGGCCTGTCTTTTGAGCGGCCCTTAGATTGTTAGCAAGCATAGCTGTTGTTTGGACATATGCACACTTTCCCTTTTTCATTCTGAATGATTATTTTAGAGTTTTCAAAGCTTTACAAGAAGAGTAATGGGGGGGGTGCTTTCTGCTGTAATGAGGTTCAAACATATAAAAGTAGACATTGTTACCAAATGATCCTTCATGTACAGATCAGGCAGATTAACACTCATGTAGTGACTTTCACTGGAAGATGCAGCCATCATTATAGATTGTAATATAAAATAGAATTCCGTGACAAATACTTTCCTCACTATTGTAGCTAGAAATTGAACATGGCTAACAAATATAAGGTAAAAGCTAGGTAAGATTAAGTCCTGTGGTGGTACCCTATACACCCCCTTGCTTTCATTTGTTTCACAGTCATTGGCATACAGACGCTGTAAGTAAATCTTATTATACTAACTAATACCTGAGATTTTTTGAAAATAAACTGACAACTCATGATTCACAGCATTGAGCCAGAGAGAGGGGAATACTTCATTTCAGCAAAGAAACAAGGTTTGAAGCTCAAAAAACTTTTCAAAGTGTTCCATAGGACCAATTAGAAAGGGTGTGTTCCACCCCTTTGACATTTAATGTCTAAATTGAGTCTTGTTGCAAGACAAATAGAAAATTACTGCCAGCATGTGAATCAAAAGTAGAGGCAAATATGCATCAGGGAGAGTGTCTGTCAGTTCGTGCATGATGATACATGCGATTTTTCAAAACTAGGGAGGTGAAGACAGGTGGGTCTCTGATTTGAGGCCAGACTTGTATACAGAGGGAATTCCAGGACAGCTAGAACTATACAGAGAAACCCTGTCTCAAAAACAAAAACAAAAAAAAAAACAAAACAAACAAAAAAACCCCAACAAACCACCATATAGTAGGAAGATAATGAAAATGTTGTCTAACAAATTACTTCATAATAGTAATAAGCTCATATTGATGATACTTAGTTTGTATATACTATCACAAATCTTTCTAACAGCTTGGAGTGTTAGATACCAATATCATCTTGTTATAGATTCTGGATTCTAGTGTAATTAGAGAACATAATCGTGAAATAGATCATGGATAGCTAGGCTGGGATGCACTTAACTCCCAAACTGATCTGAAGTTTTTCAAAACTAGTGGTCATTAGTAAGAAAACACAGAGGTAAGTGAGAATGAAGAACAACCAGATAAAACTGAGTATACTGATGCTATAGTAGTACATTTCCACTATAGCGTCATTTGTGGTTTACTACACTAAGTTTAATTCTAACTAAAGGCCCTGTGTTTATTATATCTGTCAATCAGACAAATAGGAATAGTGAGTGAGAGAAAAAAGGTATATCCATCATGCACTGAACTTTTAAATTAACATTTGGAGTTTTGTCAACATTTAGTGCTTAGCACTGTGATGTAATTAAATCTAACAATCTGCAAATGGAAAAAGTCATGCAATAATTACCTCTTGATTACGTGATGGCGAATGTAGGTCTGATTTCCGCAAGGGGCATATTTACAGTCTAGATATCATGCCCACTCATCACTAGGTCATGTATTATTTAGGACAAATGAAATTCAAGCATTTTTAACATAATAAATTCTTATCAGAGCAAGTGCATTTTATTAAAATTTCAGTCATCTATATGTGAAATCTAATTAGTTTATTAAATAGATTATTCAAAACAATTGTTTGTATTATTTGAATTCACCATTGCTCTGATTTTACTTAGGAGTGTGGAATGAATGAGTGCAAATTAGTGTCAGTATCAATGACTAGCTACAATGTGCTTAATTACCCCAGAGACCTGACACTATGGCATAAAGGAAGGTACCTCTTAAATGACTCCAGGACAACCAAAATGTAACTGCTTCTGACATTGGTAGCACTGGCCACATTGTTTAAGCTTTGGGATACTAGAATTATAGGAGGTGAGAATCACCTCAGAGTTCATGTATTATTGATTTACATGCTGCAAATTTTTTAATCACTTTGAAGTAATTCTGTATATTAATGACAGGCACTGAAGGTGATGACAATTTTTTTTATTAATTTATTTTTTTATTTTTATTTTATATATCGATCCCAGTTTCCTCTCCCTCTCTCCCTCTCTCCCTCCCTCCCTCTTTCCCTCTCTCCTGCCCTCCCATGCCCCCCAACCACCCTCCCCTCCATTTCCCCTCTACTCCACATGAAGGGTGATGCCCTCCAAGAGGGGTCATCTAAATTCGTCAAGTCATTTGGATTAGGGACTAGGCCCTCTTTCCTACCCATAGGTTAAGGAAATATTCCTCCATGGGGAATGTGTCCCCAAAGACCTTTTGTGAACCAGGAATACATCCTGGTTCCACTGTCTGAGGATCCTTAGACTGCCCAGGTCTTGTAGCTGAGACCCATGTTCAGGGGGTCTGAGTCGGTCCAATGCTGGTTTCCCAACTATTAGTCTGGGTGCCCCAAGCTCCTCCTTGTTCAGGTCAGCTGTCTCTATGTGTTTCTGCAGCCTAGTCTTGTCCTCCCTCTCTGCATCTGGATTCCAGTTTGTCTCAGTGTTTAGTTGTGGGTGTTTGCTTCTGTTTTCATCTGCTACTAAATGAGACAGAGAGAGAGAGAGAGGGAGTGAGCGAGGGAGGGAGGGAGGGATGGAGGGAAAGAGGAAAGGTGGAAGAGAGAGAGAGAGAGAGAGAGAGAGAGAGAGAGAGAGAGAGAGAGAGAGAGAGAGAGACCATAAAAGAGGGAACCATTATAGGTCTGAAGAGAAAACTGGACCTAGAGAAATGTTCAGAGACCCAGAAAACGGACCCCAACTAACTCTCTGAGCAACAGTGGAAAGGCTACTATAAATGTCCTTCCCTGATAATGAGATTGACGACTAAGTTATCCACCATCATGGAGCTAATGACATTTCTAGGCAAGAAAATTACTGTTATGACCCTTCCTCATTCTGTGCTCTCCTGTGTTCCACTGAATGTTACCTTGTGGCACATTATGAACTCTACACGGTGGAAATGAATCCTAGCACATTTGCATCAGAGATGTGTACTCATTCTTTTAGAACACAAGTTCACTTTTTATAAAGCTATCAAGAATAAAATGTGTGTGTTCCATGAAGTGAGATTTTTAATATTTCATTTTATAGTTTGGAGTCTCGTTTTTTATATTTAATGATCCAATCACAGAGAACAAAGGGTACCCTATCATTTTGATGAGAAGAAACCCAAAGAAAACAGTCAAGTACCAGCATCTTATAATCATCCAGTGTTACAATCTGTGTTAGATATAATGAGCATTAGTTTTTTTAGAGTAAACATTATTTTCACTTAAAATTATACAATTGTTCTCTGAGTGCCTACTATATGCCAGAGATAGATCGAGTAATTGTCAGACATGATAATATAACCATTTCACATTTTTCCTTTTTGTCGTGTTATGTAAAAGAAATTATCTGATGTGATTGTATTGATCTGCGTGGTAGAAGCAGATGGGTTAGCTGAAAATGCAATGCTAACTTTACTTCACAGACAAGGATGCATTTCTAAATGCTGTATTCTTCAGTGTAGTCTCTTGTCAAATGGATTCAATACAACAGTGGCTACATAACTTTAGAGGAAAAATTGAATGATTTAATCATTGTTACACACTGAATCAGTGCCTTGTACTAGAAACACAAAATATGCATTCTCATTCTTGTCATTTTCCTTTTCCCCATTAATTTTTAGATCATTAAAGCACAAATATAATAAAAAAAAAGGCACAGTAACCTTTAACCCCAGCACAGGAGGCTGAAGTAGGCAGATCTCTGTGAGTTCGAGGCCAGACTTGTCTACAAAGCATGTTAACAGCTAGAACCATTACTCAGAGAAACTGTCTCAAACTAACAAACAAAAAGGTAAAAAGACACTATTATTTGTAATGTATAATGTTTAAATAAATAGCTACAACCAAATTTCCAAGCATATTGTTATTTAGTCTATGAGTAAAGTTTCTACTTTTGAACTTATTATAGAGTATCATTTCTCAAATGACTACTTAGTATTACCTATATGCTAAAGTTAGAAATTTAAAGTGTGTCTCAGTAAGAAGTACTCAGAAATATATGTTCTGCATGAATTTTCACTTTATAACCTATATTCAAATGGACATGGAAATATTATTCTCTAAAATTATTATGCTAAACATTATACTAAGAGCATAGCTATTATGTTCTAATGTTTTAATTAATTATATTCCTACTAAAATTGAGAGATATTTTTCTCTTTAAAATGTATAAAATTATAAACAATTTTTTTTCTTTTTATAAAATAACATAATGCCATCTCCAATTCTGACTAAAGACCAATAAATACCTTGTTGGACTTGAGACAGAAGAACAGTTTAAAGCATTCATATATGTGCATATTCACTTTTGAATTCACCATCAATTCACTAATGCTCTAGCACTAGTTACTCTAACATCTGCTCTCACACTCATTCTTGAGTTGACAGAACAGTACTGGAGAAAGTCTCCATCATGCCAGTGGAGCAGCAGCAACAGAGCATGACCTTCAGGTAGGCTTAACTTGCTGTTACATAATCTCTATTCCCTTGTTTCCACCTTTTGGTGTTTTGATTTGATGCATTTCACAATTCTGTTTCAAACGTCTATTGTGGTTCCTTCTCCTTAGTACCTTATCAGTATAGAAAAGAAAAAAAAAAAACTGAAAAAATCCTTGCTTTATACTGATTTGGCTCGTTAGAATAACCTGTTCACCTCAAGTGTACTATGAAGTGTCTGCAGGTTACGTTTGCAAATCGGTGTGACTTTCCTATCCTCTTGAGAGTTAAAGGGGCGGTTATCTGTAAAACTCTTCGAATATTTTAGGCTCACAGGAATAAATATCATTATGCTTTTTCCAATTCAAACAGTAGGTGTAGCCTCAACAGAGGGTCATTTGCTTGCTTTTACTTCAACAAATGTGTTTGCCTTTGAAAATACAGCATTGTTCCGACTGTTAAAATTATTACTTTTTGTTTACTATCCAAAAGTTACTCATAAAATGGTTAAGAACAAGGTGTCACAAGCCATAATCCTGAGGATCAAGCTCCATCATTGCCACTTACAGACAGTATATGGGTTGTCTAGACATTTAAACTTACCTGCTCCTTATTGATAACTTATAAGAGAATCTACCTCATACAATGAAGAGGAAGTGTGTTACAGTATCTATAAGGTACATAGATGTGCTTGACATATGGTAAGCATTTGCAATTTCTTGCCTACTACTCATTTATAGTATTTAAACTCAATGCTGCCTTTCTTAGTTAATTAAACTAAATTTCCACCATATGAACAGACAAAACTACATTTTCAGTACAATGGCAATAAAATACATTTCTTATTGTCAAGAGAAGAACATGCAGCAATGCAATACAAAGATGCCAAAAGCAGTGTAAACTGTGTTCAGAACAATGGGAATGTCTGATAGCCTGAGCAGTTCTGATTCATTGTGGAAAATCAGGAACACGTGATGAAATTCTGCAATGGTGTCTGTGCCTATGGAGTGTTTACCCATTGTTACCTTACAGGCTCTGAGGGTCACAAAAGTCATCACATTGTCTGCAGCCATAATCTCTTCACTTGACCCCCTTCTCAGATAGATCTTTGAGTGTTACTTGTTGCAGATGTATTTGATCAAAAGGAATATTCTTGTGCATTGCATTTGTATCAATAGTGTTGGGAGTCATGACGGTGCTCATTTTGTAAATGATGTCAGCAGTTTGGACCTGAAGTCCAATTTAAACTCCTCTCATAACCTCCTAATTATAGTTTCTTTTCCTTTCAATCGGAGTCTTTACATTAATGATAAAACTACTCTGTAATCTATTTCAAATGACTTCTAGGCTGAAAGCAATTAGGTAGCCATGTTCTTTGCGCCTTCCAAGGAAAATAGATTTAGATATGCTGGAAAAGCTTCCTTGTTGAGGGTCAGCATAGCTGCACTCTTCCAACACTAAATGATGCAAGGAGGGAGCATGAGTGGACCATGTAGCTCAAAGATAAAGCTGCTTGACCTGAACTTCCAAGGAGCTCTCAGTAATTGGCAAATGGACCAAGAGGTTAGGAAAGCAGAGTCCTACAGTCTGTAGAGGACAGACAGCAAATTCCAACAAAGGCAAGAAAGTAGCAAAAACAGTAAAGAAAAGATAGCATAGAATGGCTATCCCCAAACATGTAGTTTTATAAATGCATTGTCAAGATCACTTGTGGATAGATAAGAGGAAGGTCTGAGAATGTAAATTAACAGAAGGAAGGTTTAGGAATTAAACAAAAATAGATATTAAAATTCTTTTAAGTTTCTTTGTCTATTGTGCAATATATACAAATTTTGAAGAAACAATATATATTAATACAATTTTCATATTTATTATTTGCATATGAATATGATTCTGCACGCTTAGAAGCACTCTGGCTCAGAAACATAGGTGTGATGCTAACTAGACACTATATTTTTCCTGAGAAATAGAATGAAGTGTTTCCCACTCTTATACAGCAATGTTGCTAACCAAATTTTCTCCATATTGGAATGTTTTGCAATGCCAGTAGGTATTTGAGTTTAGCTGGAGATTCTAGCATCTTTCACTGTACATGTTTAGCATATAATAAAGGAATTATTCATATTTTGGTGATCCTTTGGAATATATTATTTGTAGAAAGTCTTATAAAGTTGTTGAACACTAATCTAGAATTAAAACATTCATTCAGGTGCAAGTTGCTATAATTTTCACCTTATTGTCTACTTACAGTGAAGGAGAGGTACATTAGTATTTATCCAAATTGAATAATCATCATTTTACAAATGATTTGCATGTATAATGAGTGTTAGTGTAGGGAGTTCTTAGTGTAATCAAGGTCAGTTTCTTATTTCTATTTTAAGTCATGAGCCAGATCTTTTTCTATACCATTAAATCTTAGCATAGATTTTTAGCAGAGGGCATATTTTGCTATTTAGGATTTTATCATTCTCTTTATGATATAAATGACAAAGGGGGCTTCTACTTTTAACTCCCTCGTTACACAATGTTAGATTTATTGAATAATGAGATACCAGACTTTCTTGAGTTAGTTTTATTGTATAAAGTGACATCAGACCTTTGTGATAAAGTAGAAAAATCTAAGTAAGAATCAGTAAAAATGAATATTGTTTGTATGTTCATAAAAAAATGGTCTCAAATTCTCATTTAGTCTCCTTAGAGATATTATTTCCTCATAATCTTTTGGCAGTAACATTTTAAACGTGTAAAAATTTATTGAAAATAAAATTTATTTGTTAAATGTATTTCCATATCAGTATTCTTGCTTGAAGTAATAATAGTCACTAACTGTTTTTTCAGTTTTTTGTTTTGATCTCTTTTGGTGGTCATTCTATTTTGTCCATATTTTGCTAATCAGAATTCCCTTGAGGAGAAGGCATTTATGGCAGCCTTTTGACCATGTGTGACAAATTCTGAGATTTATTTGCTGCTGTGATTCAAATGACTAAGTGCCCTAGGTTGCAAATGGCAGGTGGAGAAGAGTAAACAAGCAGATCAGTAGTTTTAAGGGAGTGGTGTATGACACAGGCAACCTGACGTCCCCTTGCCTTCTTGTCTGGGAATGTGGCTTTATTGCTTTTAACACAAACGATTTTGAGTATAGTTTTGCAGACACAGTTATGATTCAGATTATCAGTATCTGCTATTAAGAATCTAGTAGCTTTAAATCATGGTTGCTTGTGATGGTTCCTGCGATTTTTAAAATATCTCATTTGTTTCTGTGTTTATTTTTTTTTATTTGTTTTGTGATATTTCTGGCTTATATTGCTTCAAAACTAAGAAAATGTTGCTTTGGAAGAGAGTTTTGAGGTCTCTCCTACAATGCATTTATATAAAATATATAGGAAACAGCCCAGGAGAGTCGTTCTGTAGGTCTCTTTTCTGTGAGCATCATGTGGGCCCCGGTAAGCACAGGATCAGATCTCCTTTGAAATTCAGGTCTAAAGGCTGATCCAAGAAATGTATTGATTTAAAAGTTGTAGGTGGTTTACTTAAGGAATTGCCAACCCAAAATGGCCTCAATGACATTACTATAGGTTTATTTATTTTTGTCTCATATTGCTTTGGGGGGGTAATAATTTTTTTACATCACTAATATTTTGCTTCTATTTTTATGGTTTCAAATTTTGTGTTTTTATGTGTGTGCATGTGTCTGCATGTATATGTGTTTCCTATGCCTTTTTTGTTGTTGTTGTTTTATTTTGTACTATTTGCCTGTTTGCTTTCTAAAGAGAGAGAGGAAAAAAAAGGAGTTCAGTCGGAAGATGGGAAGGACCTGGGAGGAATTGAAGGAGGTGAACTGTGATTATAATATATTATATGAAAAAATTATTTTTAATAGAAAATAAACTCTCTCTCTCTCTCTCTCTCTCTCTCTCTCTCTCTCTCCACACACACACACACACACACACAATTATAGGTGCTAGTGATGGGCTGTTAAGATAAAAACCATATAATTCAACCAATTAGTTCCAAAAATGAGTCACATGATTTTTCCCTAGAAAAATCGGAAATTAGTATCAGGCTATTTGACTATGCTTTCTCTATGATATATTGTGTCTGCTTAATTTTTTATGAAGATACTCTATTTTTAGGCTTTTTTTTTTTTTTGCTAACCCAGATACTGGGTAACTTTTTCCTTGTCCGGCTCTCAGCTCCCTTTTAACTGTGATGACAGTTCAGAGTTGTGTATCACAGGAACACTGTGGCATTGGTGTCCAGACCATATACAGACAGGAAAGTAGCAGCATGGTGAAAGCTTGGAGAAGAGTTCAGTGCCACACTGCAGAGCATGGCCATTTCTTTTGCAGATGAGGGGAAGGTCTATGTCAAGTAGTCCATAGTACATAGTGGGTTCTTGCCATAAGACTAACTGGGACTCCACTGAGGAGGTGAAGAAGGGAAGGATCTAGAAAGTAACATTAACCCAGTTCTGTAAACCAAATTGCTATGATTTTGGGAACTGTCACAGTTCAGCCACAGTGAAAGAAAGGCCATTAGAAAATGATGTGGCCATGGCTAACAATTACAGTGACACGTTCATTCTACAAATGCTAAGCTCACAGTGTATCAATCAGTGCTTCAACACACCAACATTACTAAATGATCAGTTTGCAGGTTGATGTCAAGATGCCAGTGTTTTCTAAACCATGGATAAGTGACAAAGTGTCAATAAATAGGAAGTCTAGTCATTTGTATATTGATCTGTAGCATATAATTTTATTATTCAAAGGAAATTTTGCAATTAATTACCTCGTTAGGCAATTAAAGATATATAGTTACTTATTGCCTAATATTATTCATCTACTGAGTTTTAAAGCTTACTCTCTGAGGATGCAGACATAGTTTAATGATATCCCTGTGTCGGGGGGAGGGGTCCTACGGACTAAGGAAAAGAAATGAATGAGGGTAATTGGTGTACATAAGGACTTGAAAGAAAGAAGGGAAAATAAAAAGTAGGTACTAACATGGATGTGAAATATTATTCATGTTTGCATAACATCTTTGTGTTTTCACAGGTTTGTAACTTTAGTCTTATGAAGTTCATGGGAGAATCAGAATGACTCTTTTCTTGGTATGCCCTATTTTGATTTTACAGTGTATGTGCTTCCGGAATCAATTGTCAACCTCTTTACTCTGAAATTTGTTCTAGTTTGTATGATGCATTTTGCAGAAAAAAGAAATATCTAGAGATGAATGCTAATATTGCATGCTAATTTCCTGAAGAAAATTACAAAACATAGAAATAAAGCCCTGGGGAAGGACAGCCTTCCACTCAGTTTTGCAGAATTTTTTGAGAGAATGAGCTATCAAACAACTAGCAAACACCTTTTCTTTCTTCATTATCTTATCCTTATGTTTTGCTTTTCGTTGGCTTTCTCTTTACTTTTCAAAGTAGAAACAACCAATTCTTACGGAACTTTTACGCTGTGCTCTGCCCAGATCTAGGGAGCTGGAGTATCATAGTGTATTATATGGTACCTCTAAGAAAAAGAGAGCTGCATTAATTATCAAAGGTTTTATATGATAACATGGGGGGGCAGTGGCAATGTGTGTTCTGGTCAGGGAAGGAAGGGAAATATATTCAGAACTGTTTTGGAAACTAGTATTCCTCTTTAGTGTTGAACACTATGAAGAAAACATAACTTTCCTTCCTGCCTCTTCAGTTAGTCACTTTCTGAGATAAAAAAGACAAACAAATCATGTTCATCCCAAACATTTAAAATAAACACTATCAAATACACTCAGGAGAAAAGACCAAAAATGTGCACCAGCTCAGCATAATGGAAGGTTCCAGTTTGTCACAGCTACTGTACTGTGGCTTCCTAGCCTTGCTTCTGAAATACTTAGCCCCAGAATGTCATTCTCTGCACCATCTCCTCTCCTGCTCCCTCTTCAGACAAGCTAGATATGACTTCCCTCTGACCATCCTTATACATAATTACTTAATGAATAACCTGAATAGCTGAGAAAAAGCAATATTTGGGGGGCTATATTCGTACATCCTGTAAATATGAATTGTGAGTATGTTCCACTATCTGGAATTCATTTAAGCATTTCCTATCTGTTTTTACTGCTTCCTAAATCATTTATTAAGGAGCCTCTATAGTATGACACTAAAACATATTAGGGTAGTTGAAACACACACACACACACACACACACACACACACACACACACACACACACACACACACACACAAAACTTCAGTGTAGTAACAAGATAACAGCCATGGTGGCTTTACTACACTGATCAGTAAATTCTTGAGAATTTAAGAGGAATTTGTATTGAAGTTCACATGGAACACTGCATGACATTTGAAGAAAATTGGATATAAATTGTATACAAGGTAGTAATTTGGTAATGACAATATCTAAGTAGCTTTCCTGTTTCAGCCATACATATTATTTATATCCCATAAATTTTTCAGGCCTCAAGTTTCTCCTTTGGATGGGAGCATCTTCTGCCCTCCTGTTCTTGTTTGATACGTTTCCCCAACTCATCCTCACAAAGAGGGTCCTTTTCTTTTGCCACTCTACTTCCTCTTCCTAGTACTAGTGTATTGGCCACATAATACATTGTGGTTTTCAGTCTTTCCTTTTGTCACCATTGCATGCTTGCAGGAAGCTTGGTCTCCTAAAGTAAGCAAATTTGTCACCTCTTTAATCCCCTGCATTAAATTTTGTCTTCAGAGAAGAGATATTAAATCCATAATTGCCAAATCAATGTATCTTTCTTAAAAATATGTCTCAGATCACTCATCTGTAAAATAAAGAATGTTAGAGGAACATTTTATCTGAACAAGGTCTTGACTAAGGTAAATTTTGCCTCCATACTCAATCTCTCTTTCTGTCTCTTTCTGTCTCTCTCTCTCTCTCTCTCTCTCTCTCTCTCTCTCTCTCTCTCTCTCTCTCTCTCTCTCTCACACACACACACACACACACACACACACACACACACACACACACAGTGTATTTTAAGTTCATAATAAAGCCAATTGAGAATGATGATGTTATAGAATATATTCAGTGTTTGTTATAATTCCTTTTGGAGCTTTAAGTTTTCTTTTTATTCTCTCTCACTGCTAATGATTGCCTAAAATGCATCAGTGTGGACACACAATCATAGATCAGAGGATTTTCTTTAGATCATAGATCACAGACTTTCTTTCACAGCACCAAGGGGGCTGTGCATGTATTTTCCTTCTTCCTAGCTTCATCTGTATATGAGATATGGAAATTGGTTCACTTCTGAGCTGATACAATTTGCATTCATATGTTTTTTGGAATAAGGCAGATTAAGAATGACTCATTGTTAGACAAAATCTTGTATCCAGAGTTTTTCTAAATGGATTTAGCTAGCATCAAGCCAATTAAAGATTTATTGTCCCCATTCTTTTACCCTTGTTCTGACTTTCTGGTGTCTTTGACTATTATGTCCATAAATTAAATTTGAACTGCCTGTGTTATCTCTTGAATGTCTACCCTTTATTTTCATCCACTCACACTCAGATATACAGACACAATATTTCCACAGATTGAGGCATGTGATTACTGAAGCTACTTTGTACAAAGTAATTACCTTGGGATATTTTACTTGATTTCCTGGCTAATCCAAAACATGTCAGCATGAGATTCATTAAACTCTAGTTAGGCATACTGATACGTTTTGATGCAATTTACAAACGCCATTCTATAGAGGACATTTCTTATTACTCAGTTCTCCTTCATCTCCACATGCACAGATATGTTTCCTATGGAAAACTCACAGTAATTTTTTCATTGTTTTAACATAATTTATGTCCATGCTTTCTTGCTCAAGAAAGTCATGCAGTGCAAAAGAAAACCTGAACCTCTTTTGATAGGGAAACTCAGTGCCTGATGGAGAGGTGTGAGGAAGGGCAAGAAGAAGCATATTCTACAGTTTAATGCTCTGAGCTTACAAAAGCGTGGTGTTGGAATTGTAATTGGATTTCAGAGCATTGCTTTTGAGAATAGACTGCTTAAATCATTGAAAAGGAAATCATTGCAGGAAAGAATTGCACAGGCTGCTTGAGTACTTACAAAATAAGAATAGCATGCGGAACAATGAATAACTGGTTTAGTGCTGTTGAGATTTGACATCTCTAAAAACCTGATATTGTAGCTGTAGTTTTGATCTTTATTCCTTTGTTGAGTAAAGAGCCAATGCATTTTGAACCAGCACCTTCAATGAAGGCTGAGATAAACGAGACCTTAAAATGATTTTAGAGGGGGGAAGAAAACATGTTGTCTCCAAGTCTGCATTATACTTCTCTGTGAAAAATAGGTATGGACAGGTATACACCGTTATTTTTGGGTTTTTCGTTTGTTTTGCATGTTTCCTACTGAGCTGTTGAGCTGCCATCCTCAAGAAGTTAGAATGCCTGTATCCCCAGACTTGCATGCAAATAGAGCTGATGACACATTGTAACCATCCAAAAGCTATTTTAATGCATAAGAGGAAGCTTGAAGACTGAAGTGTGTGTCTTAGGAGTATGTCTGTGGGTGTTAGGCTCCTGAAATCTTAAATTTCTTATCAACAACTTAAAATAAAACATCATATTTTCTAAGCAAATGAACTAAAATCCTGTCCTGTGTCTACCCTTTATTTCCACAATACCTTTGTACTACCCTGGTATATCATGAGGGTACACAAAAATTATTCTCTTCCAGACATTTCTCTCTTCCTTGAATATTAACATTTTGTCTAAAAGAAACAGGGAATAGAAACAAAAGGTGTGAGCCAGATTTCTAGGGAGGTTTGCTAATTGAATCGTTCCATTCTCTATGGAGATACACAATGCAGTTATTTACCTGTCCTTGGTAAATTTGCCACAAAATAAAACAAATTTATCAAATGCCTTGGTGTTCCAGGCAGTATCCTAGCTGTCTCAATCATGAATGTAGTTCAATCCTCAAATAACCTTTCCTTTATTTTACAGTGAGAAATGGAGAGCTCAGACTGATAAAAATTCCTCAGTCACAATAGCAAGAATTTCAATACAGTTCTGACTCAAAAATCTCCTTTCCTCTTCAGTCACCGAGTCATTTATTTTAAGCATTAGTTATATTTGAAGGTGATTTAAAAACTATTTAATTGACTCGGGAATATTCATTGCATTCTGGAGTTTCTTTTTATGTTTGTACTCCGTTGTTAAATTCAAATGCAAATGTACTCTTTTCTTTGTTTCAAGAGAAGAAAGAAGTCTTCTTAACAAAGGAGAATTAGTCTCACTCTACACCTGAGACCACATTTTCCACATAGTAGTAAGAACTATGTAAGAACCAGTGAGCTTCAGTGTTTTGCAGGAAGGTCAGAAATCAAAAGCATCACATTTTATCTGTAAATTTTCCTCCAAGGCCTGAGTTCAAGTTTGTGAGTAACGCATCACATAGTTAGTATTTCAAATAAACATGTAGTTTGCTGATTTTCTCGAAGATTGTATTTGTTCTGGCTTCTTTATCAAAAATATTCTTAACCATTAAAAAAAAAAGTACTTCATAGGATCCCATTTTAAACTCCCTTTGGTTCTCTGGTACTTTAAAGAATTCAAGTGAGACTATACTGTGTAGTGTAGAAGATGTGCAGAATTTTTGCAGTACTCTAGAAGAGACAAGGATCTCAAGTCGTCAGGTGGGCTGTATAAAAATCCAGCTCCCAAATAAGCACACAGAGGCTCACTTTTAATTACAAGTGTTTGGTGAATAGCTTAGGCTTGTTATTGCCTAGCTCTTACAACATTAATTAACCCATGTTTCTTATCTATGTTATTGCCTAGCTCTTACAACATTAATTAACCCATGTTTCTTATCTATGCTCTACCATGTGGCAGGACCTTTTTTTCAGCATGGCATGTTTATCTCCTGCTTTTCTGCATCTGGTTGGCAACTCTGCCCTTCTTCACCCCGGGTTTTCTGTTTGTCCTCTCCCTGCCTAGCTATTGGCCATTTAACCCTTTATTAAACCAATGAGAGCAACACATATTCACAGCGTACAGAAAGACTGTTCCACAGTAATCTTTTCTGCTAGATTCATGTAATCACTTTCTATTGTCTGTTTTAATGGGATAAATAGCTTTGGGCTCCAAAACTCAGTGAGAATGTTTGTCTGTTTTGTTTCTGGGTCAGACATATTTTAGTTGGCAAAGTCTTTTCCCCATGTCATCTCCAACAGCATTTCTTTCTGTGATTGAGTTTTGTTTCACTGTGTGCATTTATGTTTATTTTTTACTCATGCCTATTGATGGTGACTTGTATTGATTTTATATTTTGAATGTTGTAAATGATGGTATAATAAATAGGAATATTCATTCTAAATATCAACATGCCTTCTTTACATATATATGTGTGTATAACATGTATATACATGTGTGTACATACATATCATATAATACATATATATATGCATATATATATATCCAGCAATAGGACAGCTATTCCTTATCCAGTATAAAGTTAGCAAGGTTGTGGAGAAACTTGAATGCAGGTATAGTCTTTGCAGTAATGTAGCATTATAGGAGCTTTAGGAAAATGAATGGCCATTCCTTAAATAACTAAAAAGCATACCACCACATGACCAACCAATTTTACATTTGAATATTTAACTTTTCCCAAATTAAAAAGAATGCAATGGCAAATATTCTCTTTCCATGTTTAATGATGCATTATTACTAATAGCTATTCATATGAAGGCTATTCATATTTTATCTGTTCATTTATATATGAATGGATAAAGGAAGTGAGTTTTATACATACAATAGAATACCAGTCATTTAAAACAGAAAGAAATCTAACACAGACCTATATGGCCTTGTTGGAAGAAGTATGTCACCATAGGGGCAGGCTTTGAGGTTTCTCTGTGAGACAGTCAGTCTACTTCCTGTTGCTTCTGAGTCAGGATGTAGAACTCTCAGCTCCAGTTCCACATCAGTCTTCATGTCATTGTGATGATAATTGACTGAACCTATGAAGTATAAATGATCCCCCTCAATTAACTCACTAATAAGAGTTTCTATGGTCATGATGCCTCTTCACATGAACAAAAACCAAAATTAAGACAGTTTAGCAATGAGACAAGTTTATAGAATAGCTTTACCATTTGCCATGGTGACTCCGATTGACTACTACAGATTGGAGATCTTAAAACACAAAACAGTATGGCTTCAATATTGTGTTTAATGCCAGGCCACAGCGCCACAACACTAAATTACCTCCTTTTTAACATAATTATCCTTTTAAGGATCCATTTCCAAGTGTAGTCACATACTGAGGCCCGAGTGGATATAAGACTTGAACATGCCAAACCCAAATAGGAAAATGAGCTGGGTTATTTTCATGCAGACTCTTTGGAGGACTCTCAGAAAGCCCTGAGAAATATCTGGTGATACGAAGCATAGATATGTAACTATATCAATTTAGTTATTTCATAATGCACAGAGATATCAATATCATGCTTACATGAAATAATGTATGCTATTTGTGCTGGCCAATTGTATAATTATACCAAAAGAGTTAAAGCTGGCAATTAACACTTCAACAGAACATTAAGAGAATAATAGTGGTAGGATGTAGATCAGTGGTATTTCTTCTAGTGTGTGTAAAATTCTGAATTTGATTCCCAGCATGCACTGGGCAGGATGGGGTATGACCGAAATCACATTTCTTAGAGGTATGACAAGAAGATGAAGTATTCAAGGTCATCAGCTACATAGGGAGGTGTAGGCTAGACTTGGTACACTGCTTGTTTTATAAAGCAGAACAAAAAAAATTAATACAACATTTTACCATCAACCTGGTAATCTGCATAAGATAAAAAGGAAGATATTTTCTTTTTTATTTAGACTATTTTAGTGAAAGTTTATGGTGTTGAAATACTCTATCCAGTTCATAAGCTGAGGTTTGAACACAAAGAGGACCCGCTATTGCCCCAGTCTAAACGAGGAACTGAACTGAGTTTACATTAGCCTCCTAGAGGATGGCTTGGCCTTTGAGGACCTTTGAAGAGAAAGAAAAATGTCTAGTGTGTGAAAAAAAAAAACCAGCATTCACAGGCTTTGTTGTGTAGAGTTAATATGTTTTGAACCTGCTTACTTCTCCTCATTGCAGCCTTTACTAGCCACTCAGACATTAAAGTACATAGCTATATATAATGCAATTCACTTTTGTCTGTAGGATGAAAATTACCTTTCTCCAGAAACATCTCTTGCACACAACATTAGCATCCTGCTATTAATGCAGCTATTACAAATTTTGGACAAAAGTTTTCTCAAAGCAGAGATCAGACAGTCTAGGAAAAGAAACATGATAAGAATAATTTGTAGTTTCAGAATTATTCCAAGGAAATAGAAGAGACACTAGAAAGGATACCCTAACTGACTATAGCAATGTCCACCACTCTAAGGAAGTAGGCAGTGCAGAATTGTGTAGAAGGATGCTTTCTACTTTGGGAACCTGTCAGTTGAAGGGTTAAATATCTTCTAACTGTCACAGTGGGCATTAATCTTAGTCAACTCCCCTTTTTCGGATATGTATTCCCTAAACCTATGGCTAGTGTGTCCTTGTTGCATGTAGCATTCTTGGAGATGTGTCTAGAAGTATCCAAATTTATTAAATGAACAGTCTAGCCAAGGAAAACATACCCACAGTTGTGTATTAAAATGTCTTTCTTCAAACACACATTATGATTTTTATAACTTTATCTTTGGTGCCTCATTTCTTGGATGGTCCTTGTTTCTGGAAACAATGGCTTCATGTTCAGATTTTTCTCCCCATCCTGGAACTGGTAGTGATGATTGATATGGTTTTGGATTTTCATTTATATATTCTTATACCTTAGTCATAGTTTTACTAATTAGTTCTTTTCCTTTTAATAACTAAAGTGATGATCATTAAGCCAACAGTTTCATCAGCTGTATGTAGTCAGATGCTGATAGACATACACAAGGCAAATGTTTCTGCATGTCTGTTCATACTTGGATTTCTTTGTAACTAAAAATCATTTGATTTACTACAATGAATCTATATTGAAAATCCTTTATACTGCATTCCAATAACCTCCCATGTATTCTGAATTTAAGTGTTTATAAAACTGTAATATAAAATGATATCTGAATTAGTAAGTAAATTTAGAGAAATTTAAATCAGTATTGATTTATAGCATCTTCCTGTTATTTTGTATGTATTGATTATAGTTATAGAAAGAACAGATTATAAATAGTTTCAGTTCTTAGACACTATTGAGGAGATAGTGGTTTCTCACTTGCATATTTTTAGTAAATACTTCAAAATTCAAAGGCTATCAGTGTGATAATTTGCTGCATGGTTTCCACTGTTTTCCATTTGTCGGATAATTATGTTACCATTGTGCTTTAAAGGCAGTGAGTGTAGTGAGATATTCACTTTGTCCGCACCTGTGGCACAGACCACACCAACTGGGGACAGGGCCATGGGCGGACAGGAATGGATGTTACCTGGAGTAACTAAGTCTGAGGAGGGGGCTCTGGGAGCTCTGTTGCTTGCAGCACAGGGATAGGAGAGCATCCGGAGGCATCCTTGGGACCAGGATTCTGCTAGTGTTCATCTATCTAGGTTGTAAGTTATTTCTCCCTGAATAAACATCTTTTAGGTCTGTTTCTTCTGATCATTATTAAACCTCTATAAGTGAGAATATTCTTTTTGATCAATGTTTTCAATTATTGGGACATATTATGGATCCATATAAAATTTGGTAATGTTTCCCCTAGGTAAGTGATTTATAATTTTGATAAGGATTGCCTTGAATCTATACATTTCTTTGGTCAAATTCACATTTTAAAGATGTTATTTCTTCCCACTAATGTACATAAGTAAGCTGTTTTTCTGTTTGTTTCCATCTTGGTTTTCTTTCATAGATGGGCAATCATTTTACATAGAGAGATTGTCTTCTTGGTTAATTTATGCCATTTATTGTTGCTATTATAAATGTGATTGTAGTCTTCATTTCTCTTTTCATAAAGTTGGGTGTTTATATATTTTTGCATATTTTTTTTACAGCTTACAGTTTAGAACTAGAAGAAAAGCTTGTAACATAAAATATATATTTCTTTAAAAAGAATATGCTCCAATCACAGTGTGGATTCAGTTTATATATTTCCTTTTAAGAATTCACATTTCTTGATATGTCTTCCAAAGGAAAGTTTGTGTGCTTATTTTTAGTTTCTGGGAACCTGGTGTGGTAGTATAAGATCACTACAAATTTAAAATAAGGCAATGGACACTGCCACAAAAATGCTTATAATCATATGACACACTAAGGTGCATCCTAAAGTTAGACCATATGATAGTTCAGAGTTCAGACCAACAGCTGCATGAGTTTACCAGTTTTTCAGAACATGCTAGAAAAGGACAATTAGCCTTGCATTCACACCAATGGCATGGAAGAGATCTAAATAAGGCCCGGTTGGACATGCAAACTCACCATCATCTTTGGGTTAGCTAAAGTAACATTTGCTTTAGAAACCTTGCACATGAAGAACAAGGCTCTCAGATAAAGCGCCATGGAGAAACATAGGTATGAAAGCTTCAATCAGAAAAACAGCAGGAAACTGAATGAAATTGTAATTAACAAAATTATTTTATATTGTGATGAACATGATACCAATAACATAATAAAATTGTTACATTTTAAATTTATTTGCATTTTAAAACTAGTAGTTTCTTTTGAAGTTCTTTCAGGATGGCTGCCTACCTTACTGTTCACAGCACCTCATATTTCCTGACAGGTAATGAGCTTTTCTGCTAGAGCAGACTGGTTTGTGTTTGTATCATTCCTGAGATGCCAAAGCCTAAATATCAACTTTGAAAATTTTTCTGGGTCCTGATTTACTCATAATTTTATTTGCACGAAGTGTGTAAACTATGAGGACAATAAAATGTCCATGAAACATTTCTGAGCAAAGAATAATATCAGTGAGCATTTGGATATTAAAGAGCAAGAAGAAAACAAAAGAAATTGGGGAAAAAATCTGTTTAAATGGTTTGGGATGTTTGCTGCTCTCTGCTGTGATTTTTTTTTCCTGTCAAAAGATTCTTACATAATTTGTGTTATGCATTTTCAGTTTTATATATAAACATGAAAAGATGCTAAATTTATACAATTGGTATGATATAGTCACATTTTTAAACTTTGACTTTTTTATACAGTATAATTTAATCACAGCTTTCCCTCCCCAAACTCCTCCCACCTCTTTCCCATCGCCCCACCCACCCAACCTCATATCCTTCCTTTTCATCTTTTGAAAACAAACAGACAAAATCAAAGACAAAAAAAAAAAAGAAAAAAACAAATACACACACACACACATATACACACAAAACAGACATGCAGCAGATACAACACCAAACCTATAAAAGCAGAAAATAAGAAACGATAATATATAAGCAAAATACCAGTAAGACAAAAAAGACAAAATACCTAAACACAGCTATGAGACGGAAATCTACAAAAATACCTTTGGATTCAAGTTATGTTATTCATCTACAGCTGAGTATGGGGCCCATCCTTAAGTTTAGTTTATTTACATAGTGAAACTCTATTGGAAAATATTAATTTAACTTTTGCAAGTAGGCATCATTTGCAGATAACTTGTTGGTTAAGGATAGAAGCTCATGTCCACTTCTTCTCAGTGCTGAGACCTCAATTGCCTTTAACCCTGTGAATGCTGCCGCAGTCTCTCAGAGTTCTTGAGTGTGTAAGTCCTGTTGTGTCTGGAAGACACTGTTTCCTTATCTCCATCAGTTCTTCTAATCTTTTGAACTCCTCTTTCTTAAAGCCCATCAGCTACAAGGGGATGGTTTGTTGAAGACACTCGATTTAAAGCTTAATGCTCCCCAAATCTCTCTTCCATTTGTTTCATTTGTGGGTCTTTGTTTTAGTTCTCATCTACTGCAATAGTAAGCTTCTATGATGATGGCTGGTGACACATAGCTAAATTTAAGTCATAATTTTTTATGCTGTTTTTAAATTAGGATCAACGCATTTTAGCTTTGGTGATTTGACTCTAATTAAATGCTTCAAATTTTAATCCTATATATATTCCAATATTCAGTATTCAAAAGTTCATAGAATGTTCACTGTTCATTTCTTTATTTTTCATATACCAACATGTTACTGTCTTATACATGTCAGGAATCATGGGAGGTCGTGGGTACAAAACAAACAAGAAAAAGCATAGTTTCTAATCCCAAAGTTGCTTGCTTCAAATGGTGAACAGCATTATTATAGGAGCCTCTAGGGAAGGTGAGAGGCAGAAGTTGAGTTAATGCTTTGCATTTCATTGAAGAATGCGAAGGTAGGTTTTCCTAACTTTTTAGAATGAGGAAATGCTGAGTCTCACTTTTGGTTGCAAACTTGGGGAGGGAAGCATTTACAGTGCTGCTTTTATTGAACAGATGAATGCATGGAGTAACTAAAGGCAATGGGATTTGTCCTGAGGAACTCAAAGTTCTTCAGATGCACATACAACACTACTGTGTACTATGTGAGAATAAGCATAGAGT
This sequence comes from Cricetiscus sungorus, assembly GCA_030556225.1. Lineage (NCBI taxonomy): Eukaryota > Metazoa > Chordata > Mammalia > Rodentia > Cricetidae > Cricetiscus > Cricetiscus sungorus. Next base: position 37,738,149 of record JANBXA010000491.1, on the reverse strand, counting down.
ATTGGCCAAAAATACACCTGTTGGTGGGGTCAGAATGGGTGATCTATTGTTGGTTCTCTCTCTCTTCTTATGTATGAGCTCCTACTCTGCCTGTGGTAGCATGAATGAGAATGGCCCCATACAGGCTTATATATTTGAATACTTATCCCTCAGTTGGAGAAACTATTTGGGGAAGATTAGGATATGTGGTCATTGGTGTGGGCTTTGAATTTTCAAAAGTGCAAGACATTCCCAGTTAGTTCCTTTTGCCTAGTACTTGAAGACAAAAAGAAAAGGACTTAGCAAAATGTCCTTTGTTTTCAATTACTGTTTAAAAGTGTTTGTGGGACCCATAAGTGAAGAGTAGATGGGGTTGATTGCCTTGTGACTCACTTCTGAGCTGTCTAATACTTATAGGCAAAGATGTAAGCTCTCAGCTACTGATCTAGTGCCAGCTTGGCTGCTTGCTGCCATACTATTCACCATGATGGTCATAGACTCTAACCCTCAGAAAGCCCGTAAAAACAAAACAAAACAAACAAGCAAACAAACAAAAAAAACTCTTGTCTTGGTCACAGTGTCTTTTCACAGAAAGAGAAAAACAACTAAGACACTGTCCCTCAGTTTTTGTTTGATTGTTTGTTTCACTGTAAGGAGGAGAGTCCAGAGACTTCTTTATAAGGTGGTAATGAAGGCTAAAGATGCTGGTCCCGATGAAACTGAGATTATCATCACATTGCGAGTACTTCGTATGAGGTAGTACAATTTTACATTACTACATCCATCAGTTTATGAAGGGTATTAGTACCCTAATTAACAGAAAAGCACATAGTTAACAGAATTAATGTGACAAAGTTCACATCTCAAAGGGAGTAAGTAGATGCAATGTTTCAGTGCAGGCTCCATAAAGTTTTCTTCAGGTGGTTAGACACAGTATGGTCTTCTTTGAATTTTTTTCTATCTTCAAAGCCCATTTTTTTAAATTACCTGCCTCATTTTTGATGAAGGGATAGAAAAGCAGCACAGTGAATGCCTCCATCCCCAAGTTGCAGACAACAAAAGGAGACAGCATTTCCTCGTGCTGAAAAGTGAGTAAAGCCTATCTTCCCATTCTTCAATGCTGAAAATTCTGACTTTAAAATAAAATAACACAAGTGATGATGAATGGGACCTCCAAGGCTAATGAGGTGGTCACAAAGAGTGAAAATGATGGGTGTATTTGCTGTGTAGTTTTTTTTTTCTATTTGCTGATTTATGAACACTCAGAAATATCATTTTTTTTCTAATTTTTCTCAAAAAGGTATAAGGAGTGGAATTTTAACATTTATCTCAGGCTATGTTAAATAATTCAAATAAGAATTGCTGAATATTACATGAACCACAAGTATCTGAACCAGACAGGACACACACACACACACACACACACACACACACACAGACACACACACTGCTTAGTCCTGTAGTCCAGCAAGTCGCCCCTCGCAAGGTGAGGAGCTTCCTAGAGTATTTTCACCAAGAAAGAAGAAAGTGTGGATTTGCATGCTAGTCTGATGATTCTGGCAGCTCCATTTGTTCACCTGTTTTATCCCCTGGAGACAAGAGGGAAGCAGGAAGGAAGATGTAACTGGGAGAAACACGATGCTTCGGTGATCTCTGTTTTAACAACACCAGAGAGATGAGCACACTGAAGAGAAAGAACAGATAATGGTAGTCCACAAATAACTTCAAGGACCCATCTTATGCCTCAGGAGAATCCTGTGAGATAAAGATGGGAAATACTCTTTATTTTTGGCAACATGAATTTACTTAGAAATTGATTATTCAGACTTCTTGGATGAGTAGATCTATAGGCAGCAATGCATACGGCGCTTTAGGAAAACAGATTAGAAAGAAATATATATACATATATATATGTATATGTGTTATAATCAATAGGCAAAACTGGTAAAAGAGAAACGAAGCATCACAAGAGGGGTTAATTTTAAAGTTAATGGAAGATATTTATTATCAGGAAATTTTTAGAATGATCACACAAAATGAAAGGAATTTGCCTTTTTTTTTTTTTTTTTTTTTTTTTAACAACTACCAAATGCTGGGCGCTGACCTTCTGAGTTCTTAGATTATTCCATTAGATCTCACAGTCTTGCTGAAAACTAATTCAATATTTTCCTTTTATTAATGAGAGAAACTTAGCTCCCAGAAATAAAGTGTTTTTCAGGAAAAACGGGAATCCAACTAAAACTTATTTCAGTTTAAATTTTAAATGGATGAAAATATACATGCAGTGTTTATAAAGTTATGCTTTAAATGGATACATAAAAATATGCATGCAGTGTCTATAGCATGTCTTGAAGAATGCATGCATTGCAGAAAGTCATACGATTTTAATCAGTATTTCCTGTCACTTAGTCTCTTCTCAGAAGCATTTTAAAAATTTGAGATTAATTCAGAAGAGATATAAGCCACAATTGTGAATCAGTGGATAGCTCCATTCTCTTCTATGTCAAAATAGTGAAAGAATATAGTAGATTTTAAATGTTTTGTGAATGAAAATTTGCTAATATTCATTATTTTCTTCCTGTGTATCACAGTGTTAGTTTTGTGAAAATATGCCATTAAGGATATTTTTAAAAAAAAACAAATTGAAAAGGGGCTGTGACTATTGATACTTAATGTTAAATTAGATTTTGTTATATATATAAATTGTGCTGTAAAATTTATACCTATGAGGATAAAAATAACTTCCCTTTATTTACTTCTAATATGTTTGCATTGAAATCCATGGGCTCCCTCTTGTGACAAGTCAATGACTCTAAGTTGTTAATGGCAAACTAAATATCAATCTGTGGCCTTTCAGCTGTTCAGAAATAATATTATACAAAGCATTAAATTTTAGCTATTATTTTGCTAATTATACCTTTGAAAGGGCCATATTTGAGCAATTATTCTTATATATATTTGATATTTGTATACTGTAGAATTCATTGAATTTCCAAGTTGTATGGAAATATGGAAAATGAGGATTTTGGTTCCCCCCTTCTTTTAATTGTGTGTCATTGCATATTTCTGAAAAGTCTAAGAAAATACTATTTGCCCTTGTAACATTTGTGTCATACTATGATCACCTCTCACCATTGCCTTGGGACTACACTTCATCAGAAGCTTCTTGAGAACAAACCATATTAAAACCACAGTAGTCTGAAGTCCTATATTCTGGCCTCTTATTCTCAGTATTGCATAGCTGTATGCAAGTGCATGTGAACCTGCTGTGTACACATACAGGCTTAGGCTTGTGCTGAAAGCAGAGGGTTAGGATGTTTTCCAGTGAGGATGTTGGTGTGTTTGAAATGGTGAAATATTTATAGACATTTGCCACATAAGACACTAATTTTTAAAATAATATTTTCTTCCTTTTAAAGTTAATTCAACTTTAACATTTAGTTGGCAAACAATTTATGAATAGATGCTGAACACACACACACACACACACACACACACACACAAAAGCAATTCAGTTTATAGAGCATGTTATTTCATGATCAAGATAGAATGTGTCATCTACTTTCCAAACATGGAGAGGCTGGTTTCCTCTGGGTTAGGGCACTGAGTTGAGGGAGCATTGCATTCATGTCTGACTTGAGGCATCATTTGGCTTAGTGAAGTAAAATGCCCCAAAGAAGACCAATGAACAATTACTGTTTCTGTCTCGATTCGGAGAGTTTGGCTTTGAGAGCGTGAGCATGTGTGGCTATGCATGCTTCCTGTCTGTCTATGCACTCTCCTCTCCCATGTTTCTGTCCTTTGCAGCAGGTGTCAAGGCCAGGTTTAGACCCTTTCTCTTTGCTTTGTATCGTTTCCTAGGAAACTCATGATTCTCAGCCACAATAGGGACTATGCTTCCTCTAATGTTAACACAGTCACCAAGAGTCCTGCAACATGCATTTGGCTCAGTTTAGGTGACAGAATGAGAGCCCAGGGACCCAGCATGCACTGTGCTTTGAGAACTCTTAAATTTTTATTGCTTGGTCTCACAACATAATCACAAAGTGATATCTCAGAGGATTCAAAATTAAATCCTTAGGGAACATAACTTTGCCCATTCTAAAATATGTCTGCATTTATTTATAACTGTTTTCTTTTAATTAATTACCATTTTAGTGCCAGACAGAGCGAGGGGAAGGGACTGAGCTTAGTCCTCAACCGTACATGTAGAAGTCTTCAGAGCCATTCCAACTTCTGCAGCAGGAAAGGGAGAAGAGCCACTCTTGGTCAGCTCCAGGGAGGAAAGCTTCTTAGGTGTTGCCTCCTAAGATCCTTCCAGGTTATTACAGTGTCCTTTGATGGCTGAGTCCATGCTTGTCCCTTAAATGTCCCTAATCATTTTCTGACTAAATAATGTTTGAGTTGTCTTCAATAGTTCAGTGTATATACATAGTGGTTCTGGGGCTGGTTCCTTGTCTCTACAGCCAAGGTTTTTGCCCCACCCCCCTGAGAGATTCTAATTCTGAAAGTCTGAATTTACCCCTGGAAGCTAAAATTCAAACATCAGTGTATATTCATATGGCAGGTATTTAATGAATCCTGGCTGAACACAAGTAACAGACATAATTTAATCTTTTTCTATGACATGTTCTCTCTCACTTAGCTGACTTGAGTAATTAATTTTTCTCTTTATGTATAATATTTTGAATTTGTTCATAATACGATAGGCAATAATTGTGGAAGTGGTGACTGACAATACATTCCTATATGGAAGCTGTCTGTCTTGCCTCACCATATGTTAACTGTACAAATCCCTATGATAGCCACACTTCAGGAACATGTCTGACTCTTCTTAACTCTCCAGGGCACAGGATGATATCTACAATTGTAGAAGGCATTTAATAAAATAATGATGTTTAAGATAGAATTGAAAAGTCCTACAGGTATCTTAATTGACACATATAATTATAAATGATAGAGACTGGTCTAGAAAATGTTGCTTTTAATGATCCTACCTACATTACTGGATGTGAATTTTGTAGGACTATTAAGGGAAATATTTAATATGACTTTGTTGCAGTTTACATATATATGTTAAGGCATGATTGCTATGGTGTTGACTGCTGTAGAATGCCAAGGAGAATGGGAAACTTTTGGCAGGGGAAATCAGAAGTGTGCAGTCCAGTGAAGAATTAAACTACGGGGAGTAATAATATGGGCCGATGCACTCAATATAGCAGTAATGCCCTCTGCAAGGATAGGAAATAATTCAGTTCCCCCAGGCTGTGTGGAAGCTAAATACAGTATGACAAGAAATAGTAGCAGTACTCATTATGTCTGATTGCTAATTACCCCTTTGAATGATTCAGTTATGCCTGCTACTAGATAATTAGTTTGGTAATTTATGGCTATGGCGCAAACTAGTATTTTAATTTTCACAGCACAATTTTCACAATACCTACAGTTCAGATAATATCTTCCTGTTTTATTCCATTTTAAATTGCTTTTCTGGAGGCCTATAAAAGAGCAAATATCCTTGTATTTTCCACATGTATTTCATGCAGAAGTTAGGGACTTTATGGAATTTATTTAACTTCAAACTGAAGAAAAACATCATCTTATTTCTTACTCATTCTGGTTACTTTTGCCTATTTTATAGACAGACTCAGTCATTTTTATAAAAGATTGTATCAAATGATTCTATTCAAAATCAGAAAAAATGAACACTCTAACAAAAGACATTAAACATTTGTTAATTCTTTCCATTTCATAAAGTTCTGCTTCATTTTTGTGGCACGGTCTATGCGAAGTTATCATTTTGCAGTGCTCCACTGAGAACAGCTGTCCTGAGGCCAGCAAGGTGGGCACATATGCAGATTAGGCACCATGAGGCCCAGAAACAGGATTGTCACTTCCAGCTCCTTTTGGGGTTGGTGAGAGTAGTACTCCTTGTAGACAGAGCTGAGTCACTGCAGGCTTACTGTGGCCTTCTTCAGTCCAGTTTCAGTCTTTAGTATTCCACCTTCCATGCCACAGTAACTTTGTACTAAGGAAAAACAAACAAATAAACAAACAAACCAAAACCCACCCACCAACCAAACAAACAGAAAACGGTATTGTATACAATTACTTTTTACAGTTTAAAAGTGTTCAGGTTTTTTGTACAGCCAGCCTTCCTGACAGTCTTTAGTTTGTTTTCTGTATTTAGATAGCAATATAAAAGAAACACAATAAAGAGAAGAAAGGCAGAGGGGATGGAGGGAGAGAGGAGTGGAGAGAAAAAGAGAGACACAAGCTAGTGCTGTCTGAGAAGAGGGAACCTCAATTGAGAGAATGTCTCCATATGGTCAGGCTGTAGGCAGTCCTATGAAGCATTTTCTTCATCAGTGATTAATGTGGTAGGACCCATGCTGATGTGGGTGGTGTCATCCCTGGGCTGCTCCTGGTTCTATAAGAAAGCAAGACCAACACTCTACAGGAGAAACCAGTGAGTAGCACACCTCCACGGCATCTGCACCTGCTTCTGCATCCAGGTTCTGGCCTGGTTTTCCTCAGTGGACTGTAGTCCAGAATAAGTAACATAAATAGTCACTGCCCCTCCCCAGGGAGAAAAGAAAGGTTTAGTGACTCCAGTACATCTTTAGATCTACAACCCAAGGTATTTGTGGGGGAATCATTAGGTTAATTTACATGATAAATATCGATATAACCCGTATCCTTCTTTTTATTTGTGTTTATTGTACATATGTTTTCTAAATCACCGAGTGATATTGTGAGTTAAAATTTGACCTACAATAATGTCTCGTGTAGGTTTTTTGCACTGTTAGGTTTGGATTCTGAATAATGTAGAGACAGTTGCTCAATATCACTATGCCCAAAACCAAGTAATTTTGCTGTGGAAAAAAAAATTGTGTCACCATGCATAAAAATAACAAACATAAGAGGTGTCGGTAATGATTTAGTTTGGTGTTTCTAACACTTAGAGTGAGTGTTTCTAACTTTATTCTTGTTGACAAACATGTTTTCTTTGGACTGCAGGGTCACAGCTAACACATCAGAATGAGAACACTTGTCAGTGCTTCCTAGTTCCCTTTGCTCTCTGCAAACCTCTCTGTTTTCCTTGTGGTCCGTTTTTGTAGTTGCTGTCTTGTTTTCACCCAGTATTTTCGTGCTGGTTCAGTGTTTTAAAGGGCAGTACTAAGTATTATTTCGGTGAGCGGTCTGGTGTTCATTACACACTGAATCTATGCTCTTTATTGCCAGCTGTTTCCCTTGAAATATATGCTCCTTGACCCATTGAATAAAAATGTTCCCCACAGATCAGACACAGAGACTCTACTCTTTTGATGCATACTTTTCTTTTTTCATAGTGTTTACCCAGAAGGCAGTCTAACCATCAAAACATCACATTGACCTTTCCAACATTTCTTCAGGGTGTCAATCAGTGTATTGTTGATGCACTCACCAGTTACTAACAGAATTCTAACTCCATTTAGTACAGACTTGACCCAAGATGACTATCTTCAAATCTGTAGATCATTTTCTGCTATTTGTTTTAATACTATTTATATTTCAAGTAAAACATGCCTGATATAAAAATTATCACCATTTAATTACTTGCATGTGGTTACATTTTTCTATTATTATGCAACTCAATATGTACTATCTTTTGATTATAATTAAGAAAGCAATTGATCCTCTTGCCATTGCCACAGCACTTATCTTCAATCTGTCAATATAGTAGTATATTGACAAATGATTATTTATAAGGAAATTTAGAAGAAAGATACTATGAATCTCATACTTCCATTACAACTCTCAGCTGAAAAATTTTTAAGTGCTAATGGGATAGGGCCACAGCTTTTAGATTTACATTGTTCACACAGAATTATTGAGTTTAGTATGACCTTTTTCATATACTCTTCTCTAACTTACCCTTGTCCTTTCATTTTCCCAAAAATAAAACATAAAATCACATCATTGGATAAAAATACCTGCAAAATATAAAATTATATTTTGAAACTGTGCTTGTATGTTAAAGACACTTTGGACATTGTAGTGTTCCTGATTTCATAGTCCTAATATACAAGGGGTTTTTTTCATAATTGGACATCATGGTTCACATAAATACAGTGATATATTTGTTATGTTAACTATGGATAAAAATACGGTGCACAAGCAGTGAACTTGCAGATGAAAGATAAGATTACAGTGTGCTGTACCATAGTTTACTTATTTGTCAAGTTCATTTTTTGTGATCTTAACATTGTGAAATTAACATGTATTTTCTCGGCAAAATCCAAACACAAGATGAAATTAAATTGTGTTCTTAAAGAGTTTAAAGTAATTAGAAAGAAAAATATGCATCTATAATTCATAAAAAGTTAAACTACACAATGACTATACAAATAACTTTAAAGCCTGAGATATTACATAAAGATGAACATGTTATTTAGCCTGAACTATTGTTGTGGATAGACACTAATATTTATATTTCTTGGGAACAGTGTTAATGAATGAATTATTGTGGGAGTTCATTCAGCCAATAGTCTTTGAGGCACTGCCCTTTTGTGGCAGTGTCTCAGGAGTGGACTGGGAACAAGGTTGCTCTCTTGGATGATGGCTGCAGAGAAGATGGCAGCTTCCAGCACCTAAGGGTAGAAACCTCAGCAGCGCTTTACCTTCATTTGTGTGAGTGTTCCCAAACAAATATTGTCATTATTTTATTTGAACATTTGTACACTTCCATAATCCACTTTCAATGAGTATTCCTTATTAAGATATAAATTAGACTGCTGATTCCGTTAATACCCCAATCAGTCCTATTGCAGTGCCATGGGGTTGCAAAGCAAAACAAAACTTTTCACCTCATGGCCAGTAAGTAAGCAAGGAAACACAAAAGCTGGGGATTTCACTATTTCCTTGGAATGCTTGTGCCCAATGGCCAAAGTCGATCTGTAAATGAAGTTTCCCTCTGAGTGGTTTTATCAACGGCCTACACCACTACCCCTATAGTGCCAAGCATTTTACCCATAGTTCTTTGAAGGATATTCAAGATATAGGTACATAGCAACTTAAAAAGTTGACAATATGTGCTTTGAGAGTATGCTTTGAGAGGCTGTAGGCAACAGTAGATAAACAGAATAAATAGCATACATTGGAGCCTTAGATAGGATTGAAATTTCATCTTTGTCTTTGAAAACTCTGGGATAATTATTTATATTTTCTTATTTATTTATTTATTTATTTATTTATTTATTTATTTATTTATTTATTGACAAACATAGATGTTGCCAAACTCAGTCTCAACCATACAGGCATATAATTCAAGTATGAAATAATTCTTACTTAAAATTAGTAACTGCTTTTATTTTATTTTGCCTCTAAAACTCCAGTCTCAGAGGTAGAATAGCCCTATTCTCCAGCAGCCTAAAAACTTCTTTAAAAAGTCAAATGAACTTACTGTAACTCCTGGGAGGTCAGCCAAGTACATACAGAAAGGGGGACTGAGAATATCTTCCAAGTGGTACAGAGGACAAGCAAGGAAGCAAATCTCAGTCAGAGTCTTTTTATTATTATTTGTATTATTATTATTATTATATTTTTATTTTACATGTCGATACCAGTTTCCTCTCCATCCCTCCCTCCCTCTTACCCTCTCTCCCTCCTCACATGCACCCTGACCACCCTCCCCACCCATCCCACCACCCCCCCCTTCCACATGTAGGGCTATGCTATCCTGGTGGGGTCATGTAAATCTATCAAGTCATTTGAAGCAGGGACCAGGTCTTCTGTCCTGTTTCTAGGTTAAGGGAGTATCCCTCCATGGGGGATGTATCCCCAAGGTCCTTTTGTGAACCAGGAATACACCCAGGTTCCACTGTCTGGGGTCCCTTGGACTGCTCAGTCCTTCTAGCTGAGACCCATGTTTAGGGGTCTGAGTCAGTCCCATGCTGGATTCCCAGCTATCAGTCTGGTGGGGCCCATTAGTTCCTCCTTGTTCAGGTCAGCTGTCTTTATGTGTTTCTGCAATCTGGTCTTGTCCTCTCTCTCTGCATCTGGATTCCAGTTTGGCTCAGTGTTTAGTTATGGGTGTTTTCTTCTGTTTATAACAAGTACCAGATGAGGGCTCCATGATGGTGAATAATTTAGTTGTTGATCTCACTATCAGGGAAGGGCATTTATGGTATCCTTTCCACGGTTGCTTAAAATGTTGGTTGGAGTCAGTCTTGTAGGTCTCTAGACCTTTCTTTAGGTTCAGTCTTCTCTTCAAACCAATAATGGCTCCCTCTTTTATGTTCTCTCTCTCCCTCCCTCTCCCTCTCTCTCTCTTACCCTGACTCAATCTATCTAGTCACACGTGCTTTCCTCTTCTCCCCTCTTTCTCCTAGTTCTCTCTCTATTCACTGCCCCCCCACCTCCCATGTGTTCTGGGGGACTTGTCCCTTCCCCCTTTTGTGAGGGACCATATATGAATCAGTCAGAGTCTTAATCTCAAAGTGCGTGTTGAGCAATAGAAGCTGAGGATGGTCGGCATGAGATAAGTACAGATAAGAATTCTGTGAATTCCATGACTGATGAGAAGATAGGACGAATAGTAAATACTAGTGTGAACAAGTGAGCTTGCGGAGATAAATCTACTTTCAAACAAACTGCTTCAAAAACTCTCAGCATTCCTGGATCACTGAAAACATTTGCTGGGTTAAGGATCGACAATAAGAAGGGGCAGGGAGAATGGCATTCCAGTCTCTTCCCTTTGCCATCCCAGGAACTTTGTGTTTGTAAAGTAGCCTGGTGTATACTCAAAGCAACATCTCTCTTTGACACAGGAGCCTGGAATCAGAGGTCCTGGCTACACCAGAGGGTTGTCTTTCTTTGCATGTCTCTGGTGCTGTCTGTATGTTGGAATGACCTTTCTCATCTCCATACAACAAATGTTTCAGGATGCCCTGCTTGAACATTCTGTATTAGGTATTTCTTCATTGTCCAGTAACCAAGTCACAACATCTGTTGAGACTTGGCTTTCTCATTGAGTGCTGAAATACTGTTCACAACAATGCCGTGCATCTGGAGGAGACACAAGAATCTTTATGGATGAAAAAAAAAAAAGAAAGAAAAAGAAAGAAAAAAAGAATAATCTTCTGATTGTGTATAACAGATTAATCAATATGCTAGAAACTTGATTGCAAAGAATATTTTTCATGGTTTCTAAAAGATTGAGTGCATTAAAAAGGTTCATAGACTCTGAATTAAATCACTATCTATGATACAAGCAGGAATAAGTATCCATAGTACAAAATGTGTTGCCACGAAAAAGAGGCAAAAACTTGAGCCATCTGCTTTACAGAAATGGAGAAAAATTGACTGAAGGAAAGTTCTGAAGTACAGGATTGTTATACAAGAAGGATTTATGGAATCCAGTGATATTCCTTGATGGTTCTGGTAATGCTACATCAAAACAGATGGGACATTCTTCATGCTAACTCTGCTTTTCAGGACTTCATGATATATAACTTGTGTCTGGCTCAGAAATTAAGAGCACTAACTGTTCTCCCAGAGGTCCTGAGTTCAATTCTCAGCAAACACATGGTGACTTATAACAATCTAGAATGAAATCTGATGCTCTCTTCTGGCATGTAGATGTACATGCCAACATAAACACTACATAAATAATAAATACATCTTTAAAACATACATACAATGTGGCATATGAAACTGAAAATTTGGGGTTATGCTTCTAGGAGGAGCAACAAGTTTTATGAGAAAAGAAAATCCTTTCAGTCAGAGGAAAGAACAACAAATTCAAGTAGAACAAATCTCTTATTTAGTTGTTTTCCATAAGTGCTGTTTTTGGCTCAAATAAGTCCTCCCAGTTGCTCATATTATGGAATTTCTAGGGAAAAAACAGTAAGTTGTGGAATGGTGATGGATTTTATTCACAGGAGAAATATTAAACAGCCTATGTGTGATAGAATATAAACAAAGATAAATCTTTATAGTTCTATATCTTCTTAAACACTAAAAATATAATTCTTATATATTAAACATGTAGTGCAGTTATCCAATCTTTTTCTTTTAATGGGAATTGAGCTAATCCTAGAGCACACTTCCATATATATTTTATCTTTTCTATCTGAATTCATATCAACAAGAAAATGTAATTTTCCCCAAATTGACTTGCATATTGTGAGTTGTGGTCTATTCACCTACTCTGATTCTTGCTTTTTCCCAGATTAATATTCTCTTCAAGTCTGTCTTACATGCTGTTTCTGCTGTAGCGGCCACTAACTGTCATCTGTGTTTTCTGATAATGAGTAGTCAAACTCATCCTTCAGAATTCAGTCCACACTTTATTTCTTCTCTCGGGGTGTTTTATGGGACTCTTTGATCTTAGCACACCATTTATAATCCAACACACAAGGAGACAGAGACCAGCGAAGCAGAGAGAAATATTTAGCTAACTGAAACAGGCTGTGTGACACACAGTCCCTGAGTGCTTAGCACAAATATTGATCCATTACAGCCTCTCAAATGGTTTTGAATACAATAATAAATGGCCTTTCCAGGTCCAATCATACATCTCTTTTGAGTTCTGTATTAATGAACTAATTGAATACAATATCCAACCAGGCGGGTGGTGCATGATGATAATCTGAATACTCTTGAAACTGAGACAAGAGAGGGAAAGAAAAAGAACATTTGAGAATATTAGTATCTGTGTCTCCATTTTACCAAAGAAGAAGGCAAGTTGACATGATATCTTGATGTTGACACAAACACTAAGAGACATAAATGCAGTATCAACCCTGGCTCTAGACATCTGCCCTGAGTGCACTATTTCATTCATAAGTCCTATTCTCTGACATGCCTATAGACTATTAGTTATGAATGTGTTCAGATTATTGATTATGAACAATATAGAACATGGAATGATTTCATTTTTCCTGGTTATATATTCTGTATATACTTATAACTGTATATTTATTGATTTAGAAAATAATAACTTTCCACTGTTTCCCAGTAGCTAGTATTTTATAAATGATGACTTTATAATGAATAGTGTGTATTCTGCAGATATGACTGGGATTTATGAGGACAGAATATATTTCTAGACCTCATTTGTTCTCAATGCTTCATGGATAATTCCAGTCTACATTACATCATCATTTAAAAAGTACCATTACACTAGCTATAGCTCTTTTAAATTGTCATTCTTCATCATATGAGCATATAATTCCAGCGAAAGCATCACAATGTATTTTGTGGAGAATCCTGGTTGCACTCCATGAACATTTAATGTTGGAGGATACCTTGAGAATCACTACATTACTTTCTAAAACTGTTTGTAAAACTTCCTGAAAATAAAGGGACCAATCTAAAATTAAGAATCTCTGTTAGTTTTATTCAGACAACTTGAATGCTTGTCAGAAAAATCTAATTCTTTTTTTTTTACCAGTCAAGTACAGCAATAACATTTCTGGAATGGTGCTTTCCAGGCCAATTGTTGTCTAAAGAAAAGGCAGAATGCAGGCTGTGAAAGAGGCATTTATTTTTTTTTCTGAATTAATAGGAGGAATAGCTATTCCCCACACCCCTAACTGACGTGGCAATGACTCAGAGACTAAATAAGTGGTTTCATACATTGCCATTTCTCTCCACAGCCATTTTTCTAACCCCAGCTGTAAGAAACTGTTGACTTCCAAATACTTAGAGTGGCAGGAAGATTTTCCATTACTGTCCTCTCCTAGCTTTCTTCTGGCAGAAAAAAATTTCACTCTTCCAAGGAATTCACAGATAGTCTAATTTTGTGGCATTCCAGACAGGATATTGCTAATATTTCCTCATTTAGAAGAACCCCATCATAAGAAGGTATTCACACTGGAGTTGCGCTGTATAATATAATAGTAAACTTATAGCACGTAGTGTGTTTTAAAATGCACTGGGTCCATTTTCTTATATTTTATGCTTTGTCTTAATGTATTACCCATTGTGAAAATTATTCACTCATTGCTTATTTCTTATGATTTTAATCTAAGCCTATTTTTCCACTGCTGACATAATTTTCTAACCAAATATAACTATGGTCCTTTAGTAATGTACTAAATATAAACTCATATAAGAAAACTCTCTACTCAAAATAACGGTGTTCATTCCACTTTACTGTTTTCAACCACTAATGAAAAATTATAATTTTCACTGGATGCTTACATAGAAAAATTACAGGGGTAACTACCAATGCAAGAGGTAATAGCTTTGTTTAAATGTTTCTTGTTGACAATGCAGTGTGCTATACTAGTACTCAGAAGTTATTGACAACATTGAGCGTCAGGTTATAATACAGTAACGTATTCATAAGTATGTCAGTGACACATTGATTGAACTTTAACTATTTGTACAAGGAGGTGCCATACATATGGGTATAACAAGTGGTTGTATAACCCGTCACAATGCTTTGAGTAACTTTTATGAAAGGGACATTGAGACCATCAAGAAGAGATACTTAAATAAGACTGACAAGTCCAGGAAAACTTTTGAGAAAATATTGCATGACTTCTGTCTCACAGAGCTTGCTTGAGGCCTAAGTGTGTGGCCAGGCAGATTAGGGGGATATCAACAAATTAATGAGTAAGAACTTGGCATAAGCACAAAAGTTGGGTGGCATAAATAACTATAGGCTATCAGTAGAAATTAACAGACATGCAGACAAAAAGGATCAGAGTGTTAAAACCATGGTAAGATATGAAGAGTAGCCTATCTTAAGAACTCAAATGGTCAGTGAAGGGGGTCTAACATGAGCAGGAATTTCAGTCTCATTGTCATTTGCTGAAGTTAAATTGGGGTACAGATGGTAATGATTTTGTAACTCCAAGGAATGGGAATATGTAGAGAATGCATTGGGTTACAAGAATCGTCCCTTCAATGATTTCTATTTAATCTATAAATAATGTTGTAAATTCATGTCATGTAGGTGAGGAAAACGGGGATGTCATAGAGGGTTTACAGCAAGTGGTAAAGACAAAATATCATCTGTAGGGAAATTGGACAAAGAACCATGCAGCAAATGTCCAGGGAGTGATTGGTGTCTATGCTGAACTTGCTATTCGTGTTTTAGGATGCAACATCACACGGTTTCAGTCTTTGGAAGCTGATCGGGAAGCACAGAAAAAATGTCATGTCCTAAAGCATAGGAAGCATGTTTGGTGGGTTGATTTGAAACTTAAGTTACTATGGGGTGAGAGAGAGAGAGACAGAGAGAGACAAAGAGAGGGAGAGAGGGAGGGAGGTAGGGAGGGAGAGAGAGAGAGAGAGAAAGAGAGAGAGGGGGGTTGGAAATGGTTGAAATGATAGATCATGAAATCTTGGGTTGACACAGAAGTGAAGAGGGAATTGAATGAATACTTTAGGAAATCTAATCCTGGCAGTATGGAAGGAGAAATGGCTGAAACCTTAAAGGATGGAGGGGACATGCTGAAAAAAATACTATATTTTATTTTTACAGATGTTACCAAGTACAAAGAAAGATCAAGATTACCTGAAAAAAAATTGAGACAGTTTGTGAAAATTAATTTAAATAATCAGTGACCTCAAGAAACTTCACCATTTCACCATTTTTATTTTCTAGAATTTAATCTCCTAGAAATCAGTGTTCATCATAGAGGCATAGCAAAATGTTACATTCATGGATAGGTGGTGAGAGTGCATTGCCAAGTATTTTTATTCCTTTTTGTGAAATGGAAGTTTGTATAATGGTTCATACAAATGATTCATACTTGGACAAATGCACCATAGATTCCATTGCTAAAAGGAGCTTAAAAATCAAGAACATCCAAACATCTTATTCTCATAACCCCAGAGACTTCTTTCCTTTAAATGTGGAAATCATAATCTGATGTTTTACATAATAATAAAGTTGATATTACATAGTAACTTCCCATTTAACCACACTCACAGATTTAGCCACTTAGTAGTTTTGTCTGTTTCACAAATTTTTTCACTGGTATAAATTACAAAAATATTATAAGAATAAAACTACACCGATGTTCTAATGAAGAGTGACATAGTTTTCACCTAATTCACAAGGATAAAGAGCCACTCACATTTCCAACTTGACTGTAATTGGAAATAAATAAATAATTTGCATGAAGTATTCCGGGAAACTATTGTAGCATTATATTTAGTATCTATAGAATCTTGGGGGAATTTTGATAAACTTATGCAATGATATCTTATGAAATTTTCATTAACTAATTAAATGTATAGCCATGAGAATAATTGCAACTAGTATTTCAATTCATCATATATATATATAATTTTTTCTTATTTTACATATCCATCCCAGTTCCCTCTCTCTCCCTCCCTCCCATGCTTTCTGTCACCCCATCCCATTCCTCTGATTCATCTTAAATTTATGATTAAAGTTTCTCAGCTTAAATTGTTTTTAAACCTGTTGTAAACAGATTTTCAAAATATCTTTGTTTTACAATATCATTCTTGGTGACATATTTAATTTTAAATA
Organism: Cricetiscus sungorus; assembly: GCA_030556225.1. Classification (NCBI taxonomy): domain Eukaryota; kingdom Metazoa; phylum Chordata; class Mammalia; order Rodentia; family Cricetidae; genus Cricetiscus; species Cricetiscus sungorus. The sequence continues at coordinate 37,721,672 of JANBXA010000491.1, read as the reverse complement.
ACATCTCCTTATTTCTATTCTCTTGTGAAAATTTTCCAGAAATAGCTTTCCAGTAAATGCTGATGGATTTTTAAATATCTTCTCACAGTATCATGTACCTTACTAAGATGCTCATGCCATTTTTGTACAGATATTTTGCCAAAGTGTGTGTCCTTGATTAACATCTCTCTTCAAATATTCCTGTATTCTCTTTTAATTGAAGAAACAAGGCAGGAAATGTTTTCCAAACAAATATCAGAACACTGAAAATAAGGCATCCACTTACCTATAAGTATTTTTGTTATTCTTCTTGATTTATTTTTAATTTTCTAATAATGTACATGAGTTACTACATTTAAAACATTTTGACACCTTTTTCTAGCAAGTCATTTCCTCCTGAACTCATGATCTGTTTTGTTATAATTATTATTCTTATCAATTTATGTGCAGAAATATGTAAGTGTGTATATATTTGATATATCTGTATATTACATCCTATTGAGCTCAATTACTGTTGCCCAATGTGCCTTTATTAAGGTTGAGCTTATCTTGAAGAGAACTGATTCTCCTTCCCTCAACAGACATTGACTGCTTCTAGCTCTTCATGTAGAGGAGGGACTTTGGGAAGTTTTCATGCATTATGTTTGCTCCTTTTCATGATGATAATGGCCTGAACTTTTGAAGCTGTAAGCAAGACACCCCAAGTACTATTTTCTTTATAAGAGTTACTGTGACCATGCTGTCTCTTCATAGCAATACAAACCCTAACTAAGACAGAGACCCTGGAGGAGTGTAGTTTCCTGCTGTATCCAGGTAAGTTTTGTTTTTGACAGCAAGCCTCAACAGGTTTGCCCATGTTGATCTTAAATTGTACAACCATGTGACCTTCCACTGAATACTTGTACCTATTTGGGGCCATAGGCATGTGCTATCTATTGAGTTTTGTGTTTGACTTTATTTGCTTGTATTTTGTTTATTTAGGACAGATCAAATTCTGTTTTCCAGGTTGGACTTATATTTCTTATCTCAATAAATATTCCAAGCTTTACAGTGTTTGTAGATTCCAAAGTGCTGCCATTACTGATAATAGCCAAACTATTACAAGGAGACAACCATACTAAGTAAAATATTAATATGTAAATTTCAGTTTGTGTTCATCCTTGATATAAAACTAAAGTGATAATTTATACAAATTTGTCAACAAGCCAATATATCCGGTTCATTAAATAAAGACAAAAGTTAAAAATATACTAGGCCAAATGATACAATCATCCTTAAAATTAATTTTTATTGAATTTTTTGACAGTCATACATGTATGATTGTCATTCTGATTTCAGTAACTTTCCACCTTCTTTCATGTATCTCATACACATGTTATCTGCCCATTCTCTGTAATTCCACAATCCCCTTTCAAAGATTCACATACACTATAATCTAAGTTAGAGTCTTTGATATTCTGCTAAGAAACTCATTAGTGCTGACATAATGTCAATCTCTACCTTCTTTCAGTTTGCTAATTTTAATTATATGGTAGCATAATACATTTGTTACAGTAGATAAGTCAAAACTGATATAGTAAGAAAAGCCCATTATTTACATCAGGGTTGACTTGCTTTGTTGTACATTCTATGGCTATGAAAAACTCACAATGACGTCTGTCTACTATCGCAGTGTGACACAGCAGAATGTCCATATTATACTACCACTCCTTATTTCGTGTACCTTGGGGGCACAAAGGAAAGTTCCCATCCTTGCCACCACTGGGTGTCACTTCTCTTTTGGATATCAGCCATTCTAATAGCTTCACAGTGGCATGTCACTGCTGTTCTTCTTAAGGAAATAATGTTAAGCAGCTTTGCATATGATTGCTTATCATGTGTGTGTGGATCTATCCTTAATTGGGTTGTTCAGATCTTTTACAGACATGGTCGTTAGATTTATTTCCTCATAAAGACTTAAGGCTTCTCTGCATACTTTAGAAGCCAGTCATTTCCCAGACATGTCATTTCCAAATATTTTCTTAATTAATGGGTTGCTAACATTTTAACAACCTATCATTGTACAAGAGTTTTTATTTTATTTACTTATTGTTTTAAATTTTTATGCAGTGTATTTTGATCATATCCATTCCTCTCCCTAACTCTATGAGGACCTCCTTCCTCCTCCCCACCCTTACAATTTTTATGGAACATTTAATACGTTGAAAGTTTTGAATTTTACATAGTAGTCTATAATCATTTTTAGTTAATTTGTTAGTTAATGGAAGCTGATAGTTCTGTGCCTACACTAACTCCTCTGCCTGCATTGTTTCACCCATTTTCTCAGAGAGGCTTCATTTTTTAAAAAATAAAAGTATCCTACTGCATTTAATGGCTTTCTGATCCCATTCCTAAATTATATGTTATGAAGTTCATTCTGTGTTTTCTAGATTTTATCTCCATATGTCCTGCTCTTAGAAAGGACTTTTTATTTTCCAGTCACATATACATTGGAGTATACTCTTTTTATCTATTCCTGAGCTCTTGACATAAAATCAGAAATGAGGCTTACATGATTAATTTACACAGCAACCCAGTTCTACATTGTACGACCTTAGGGATTGTTCATTCACTCAATATAAACCGAGTATTCATTTCAAGAGCAATATTAATCCACAAATTATATGATGCTGACTCTAAAATAATGACGAGAGTGAATATCTGACCTTTGTGTGTCCTAATGAGTTTGGGGAAATGAATAGGAAAATTAGTAAAATTTACTGAGAAATAATGCAACATTTAATGCACCATTCTTTTACTGGAGGATAATTTACTCACATAACCTTCAGCCGTTAAGGAACTATTCTGTTTGTTTCTTTCTAATAAGGTCTTGCAATCACTGATATGCTTCCCAATGTTCCTTTAATATTTTTCTTTCCAGATTATTTTATCAGTGATATCAGGTTGGGTGTGGCTTTTTTACTTTACATACTTCTGTGGAATTCCCCCATGATATTATTTATATACATATACATATACATGTTCATACACACATACTCTCCATGATTAGATGAATTTATATCCTGGAACTCACTGTATTTTAAAAATATGCATAATATAAATATAAATTATGCTGAATACCATGACTTAGCCACAATGTTCTGCAGAGCATTGATTTACCCTTGTAACTATATAAATGATTGGAAGGAGAATCTCACAGCCATACATCAGCATCACAAGGTTTATACATAGGCATATTACCAGCCAAGGAAAAGTTCAAAATTTAGATATGTAAGTGCAATCAGTTTTCACAAATTTTAAACTGCCAAATTGCAATTCAAAAATCAAGACCCACCGACTTGAAACTCTGTAGTCCTCATGGTGCTTGTATTTTAAGGTATAAAATATTTTAATTTTACTGAAATCTATTTAAGTTACTTCAGAAAATTATTAAACTTATTTCCAAAATGAGTTAAGTGCCTGCATTACTTAAATATATATAATTATTTGTATACCACATGAATAATAATTTAATTATTCTCTGAAAACATTCAGTATCTCTAAAATATATTTACCCATTTTTCTCAGGTGAATATTGAACGTTTTGGTGCAGAATTATAAAAATTCTAACTTTTTAATGCTTCTACTCAGTTTGCAGTGAAATTAAAAATAGAAGGTGATTTTTCTAGCAACATAGATTGAAAGCCCAAAATGAGATTGATTGTGTGAGTGTTTTATTTTTCATTTTTTTTCTGTTGATTAAAAAAAAAAATTTTGAGCTGAACAAGGAAGGTACAGAATTAAAATAATTGTGCACTTCAAGTTTTAGTAGCAACGTGAAATCCTGCAGGGAATGTGATGTTTTACTGACACTGTAGGCCAAAGGCCTTTGTGAAGCTCATAGGATGTGAACAGTGATTATTTTCCCATGATTTCTAAGTGGCCCTTTGGAGTAGATCCCATGCTTTACCAGCCAACCGGTACTAGCTTGTATTCTCTAGACTGCCCCCTTGAATATGAAAGCTATACTATGTTCTTTCCCAGTTTTATGCTGTTAGTTGTCTGTCATTGTGTATAATTATATGCTAAAAGCAAGACTGCACCAATGAGCTGAAACCAAACTTGGCTTCTTCTTATCACGTAAAGGCTTCGTGGTTCCTTGTAGCCATTTACCTTCCTGAAATGCACATGTCTTGTCACTGGTTTAGTGGGCAGCACCCAGAGCCTGTTGATGCATGGGAAAGAAAGCTTGGTTTTCCAGGGTTCGTCACTTCCTCATTTCCCCAACTTTGGGCTCTGCCTGTTCACTTTGAAGTTCTTCATGACTAGCATCCATATAACAGCATGCATGCAAGCACGAAACTGTATTTTCTTCAACCAACTGGTAATTTTCTATCTTATTTTACAATTGGGAATCAAGTCACATAAAAAGTTGAAGCTATATGGGAGAGCTGGTTTGTTTACTCATCTATTCATTGGGATTCCACTGGTGAAACCCAAGGCTTTGTGCATGCCCCAGCATATACTCTACCCCAGAGTTATACTTCAGGCTCTATGCTTATCATCTTTCAAAATACGTTGCAAATGCTGACTTTTTTTTTTTTTTACTTTTTAAAAAAAGTTTGTACTTAATATTTTTCTAGTGAATAAGAATGCCATTTCACCATTAACTAGGACATACAGAATGTGAAATAGTGAATATTGTGAAAACAATAACCACATCAAACTATCATCTCCTAAATCAAGCATCATTTGAGAGATACTGCATGTGCTCCTCACTCATCAGAACTGTTACCTTGGATTAATTTTTTTTAATTTCTTTTCATACAATACATATTCACCAAATTATTTTCCCTGATTCTTCTCAGAGCTTTTCCAGCTTCCACTCAACTTCATGTTCACTCTCTTTAAACAAACAATAAGACATACATGGCCAAAACAAAGCAAAAAGCAAACATAGAATTACAGAATCTGTTTTGTGTTGACCGAGTACAACTGGGCCTGAGTCCTGCCCTAGGGTGTGGCTGATATACTGGACTCTTATTTGTAGATAACTGAGTGCTCCTTTCTCAGAAGGTGTCAATTGCAAATAGTTTCCAAGTAAGGGGTAGGATTTTGTGTCCACTTCCCTTTCTCACTTGTAGGATTTTGCTGAACAAACTCTTAATCTTTGTTTATTCCTGTCCCTAAATAGAACACGTAAAAATGGATTTTATAAGGTTAAAATGAGTTAATATTGGTAAGCCCCTTTAAATGTTTACTAAGAACCTAAAAATGTCTTATCCTCCTGTTTCTTCTTTTCTCTTATGTGACAAATAAACTTTGTAATCTGGCAGTAAACTTTATAGATGAATTTACCCACAGAAACAATAGGCTCAGTCTCTATTTGATGGACTTGCAAACATCGCACTAGAAATACTCCTGTGAATCATTTCAGGATGCCATTTTAGTTTGGATACTGTCATCTGCAGAATCCCAGCTACCTCAGTCCCTTACAAGGGCTTATTTTAATGGAAGTGGCAGAAATTGGTGTGGAATTCTCATGATATGAAAGCAAGTGTGTTTGCTTCTCTGAGCCTCAGCTTTAGTACACATAAGGATAAAAAGGATGAGGAAATAAATTAGGAATTTTTGAATGAATTCATTCTAAGCTTTCTTATTATTGTGTACATGTTTAGGATAAAGAGGCAGGGGACCTCAGTCTCCCTCACTGTCATCCATATAGTACTTGTTTCATTTATATATCAAAGCTTTTGTTCTACGAAAGTTACTTGCACATTTAATAAAGTGAACACTCAATATAAAATGTATTATACTTACTAAAAATTTTTAAAATACTTATTTAAATCATCAATTTACAAAAAATAGAAATTTACTCAATTTCTGACCTCCTTACCCAGGGCCTGCAGGAAAAAAAATGTTACATAACATATTTAAAATAAACAAACAATCCAGGTCATTAATAACATTAAAAATCTTTTCAATCTGCTAGAAGGATTATCAAAATATGTTTATAATGCTTCACCAAAACACCAGACCTTTTAGATGAATTATCTATGTTCAAATATTCAAATATAAGTCAAATATATTTGTTTCAAGAGTATTATAACTTTAAATGACTCTCCAAACATTTACTATCATATAGGATAAGTAATTTAGATTCAGTTTTTATTTCCTTTTGAAAGTCCTTATCTGGCAACATAGACATTTTCAATGTAATTGGCTACATTTGACATATTTTTCCTAAAGAGAATTCTTTGCAAAGGTACCTCCCATGAGTGCTGGTGCTAAAGTGTCTAGACACTCAACCTGCTAGCATTCATACAAATTCCTTTTATGTGATTCTGATACACCTTATATCCTAATGTCTATTGCTTTGTTGGAAACAGAAATGTCATGGACATTATAATAATTATATTTTGTAGACATTTTAAAAACAGAAAAAAAGTTGAATCAGATTAGACATATCTCTAACATAAAATTTAAGATATATATGGAGATCTGGTCACAATGAGAGAGAATGCTGATACACAGGATTTTCCAGGACATAAACTTACTCCAGTAACATCACATCCCAGTGTGCTTCTTCCAAGTCTACAAGTGCATAGATGTCCCCCAAAAGATCCAGCCAAGTCAAAAATTTTAAGGCCTCATATTCTGTAAGACCCACCCTTGATGCAGATTACCAACTGCCTCAATATGCACCTAGGAAAACAGATTTCCAGATGCCTCATGAGCCTACAAAAAAAAAAAAAATTAATAAGGTTTGCAAAGGTGTCAAAGTATGCTGTATCTTCCAGGAACCTCAAAGCAACCTAGTCTCCAATGGCTTCCAGATCCTCAAAGAAACCTAGTTCCACAAGTGTCCCCAGAACACAATGAAATCAAGTCTCCCAATGAATACAAGTCTCCCAAGACTGGGAACACAAATAATGCACTATAGTCACCAGATGCCCTCATGTTCCTCAGTCAGTTGTGGTTATGAGGGATCCCTAGGCCCTATGATACCATCAAATAAATATGATGACCAGCGAGTTCACCCTGAACCCCCAAATAAGCACTGTAAAGACCATACCATGTACCCCAAAGAACACTCCCCCTTTCCAAGAACTTTTTGACCAGTGCAAGTACCCAAACTTTGCTAAAGGCATGGAGCTGACAATGATTATTGGTGTGTTCGAGTATGTGATTAAGATTGGTTTAAGAACTAATGTGCTAAGTACAAACAGATGAATCCTTTGAATGTTAAAGTAGGACTACAAGAGTCAACTGGAAATGCTAAAGCTGTTTCTCCATCAGACTATTCCCATAGTGCAGTCAAGGAACCAGAGGTCTAGATACTCTTGGGGTAATCCCAAGAACATCTACAACTGACGGAGTATGGAGCAGAAGCCACCTTTCAGTGCATCAGAACAATTGTTAATTCCCATAAATGCACCTGCCCATTGGTGGTTCTGTATGATCAGGCCTATCAGATGTTTCTATCTTCCTGAAACCATCATCACTAATATCTCCCCAGCACTTTTCCCATCTTAATAAGGCTTCTATGAAAATTCTAGGTATGGCATTGGTTGGCCACGCTCCAGATGCAGTAACCTCTGGATCATTTCCATCTAGAAAAGCCACAAACCTTGTCTAATTGGTAGCATTCAAGACAAAACAGACTCAGCTCTAATGATAAAATCAGTACCTCTCACACACTGTTGATTCAGCTGCAGCTCAAACTCCACCAAATGAGAAGCCTGCAGGCACAGCCCCAGCCCTACATGGAGATGATGCTCACAGAAACCCTGCATTCCCAGACCAGGTCTGTGTTCATGGCCTCTAGAGAAACAAGATCTCCTTAGATATTATGTTGTCTGCCAAGTGTGATGTTTTCTGACTTAGCCAGCCCTAAAATCTTGAGATTATTTCTTGGAACAATTTGGTCCTTGGGAAGACACTAGTGTACAAATAAGAGGTGGCATTGCAAAATGTGGGCCTAGTATATTTATCGATAGGGAGTGATTGTATGGTGATGCCTGGCTAGCACCGAAAATACCCAGGTGATATCCTGGTTTGGTTCATGTTTCTGAATATATCAGCTTCCAACTAACTTCACGTGATTATTACCTATTTTCATAAACCCAGCATCAGTCATCGTTAACATTTAGACTTTAATGCTCTCCTTTTTTTGTGGGCCAAGGGAGTAAGCTCTTGGATTTCAAGGACCAGCAGTTAAGTGTCTGGAACAGGTGATTTTCCTGCTGATCATATTGCTTTGAGCTCTACCAGGTCCTGATGTATGGTCATCCTCATTGGTTACTCAGAACTAGGTTTTTGTTTGATTGCTAAATCTTTTCTTGGGTGATTTTACTTATTGTGTATTGTATATTTTAGTTTTTTAACATTTTTATTAATCACAGACATGTCCCAATAAAGTCAATTCTTTGATATATATATATATTTACATATATGTGTGTGTGTGTGTGTGTGTGTGTGTGTGTGTGTGTGTGTTGTTTATACACCATTTGAGGGCTTTGTGCTGACAGAGGTAAGAAGAGGGTTCCAGATTCTGCAGAACTGGAATTGAAGACAGCTGTGGTTGATTCTGGGTATCAATTTAGGTTCTCTGCAAGAGCAGTGCTCGAAAACAGCAAGCCATTTCCCCATCACCCCAAAATAAAACTTTGAAGGCCATTATCTCTTTATTCATGACGGATTAGAAAAATAAAAATAGTTATTCAAATATACACTAAGTAAATAGTAGATTAACTTATTTTCTTTAGGGAAAGCTATTAGATAAAAATATTAAACAATTAGTGGCTGAAAAGGTTTCTTGTTAAAAAGAAAATATTGTATACTAAACTAATGCAGTTATCAAAGATAGGAATTCAAATTTTGTAAAAATTATGGAAAGGCTATTTCCTAAAAATTCTGGAGTGGATCAAGTTTCTGAAAAGCTACTGAATTACCTGCACTCCTAAAATAATGAATTACCTGACTTATTCTCGAATGAGTTCATTATATATAAATTTGCTGACTTCCAAGTGAAAGAAATTATAAATCAGGAATTTTTTTTTTGTTTGACATTAAAGCTACTAAATAATTCAGAAACACAAATTAGTTTAAGGGGTTGAAGGGCAAAACGGATAGCGCGCACTCATTCAGCATATTTTATTCTTCCTGACAAGTCATGGGCAAATGAAAAATTAGTGCAACCTTACAACTCCTGATGCACCAGACAGACATGGTACAGAGAAGACTAAATCTATAAACATTTTGTGTCAAAAATTATAAACAGAAAAAGTTAAAGATAAGAAGGGAACTTAAAGTAGACTAGAGGTTGTAAACCTATATGTAGTAACAAGAGGCAAATGCTAATTTAAATGTGAAATTCATATCATTATGTTTTGTAAGTCTGATTGCGCATACCACATGAAAGCTAGCATAGGATCATTGCTAAACAGTTCCATTATGTTCTACAAGCAAATCATCTAAAGACCCAAACCCTTTAACCACAAACATAATATTTTGACACTTGTGGAAACTTATGTCAGTTTCTAAAGAGATCAAAGGCAAGTGAAGGATGTTACTCTTTATGTAACCACATTTTACTATTTAGCATTATCACTGATTCTTTTTTGAGGTTTGAGGAGATTATTTACTAACAATTCATTGTTTCCTGACTCCTTGATGCAGGCGGGCTCTCTTATCATTCATTTCAATATTAATATGTTTATTTTCTATTTATACTATTTGTTCATATCAATATTCATATTTTCATCTATTTATTGCCAGGTTCCTGCTACATTTCAAATGATATCCCTGGAGTTCCTGTAGTGATGATTCAGTAGTTAAACACTGACTGGATTGGATTCTAAGCCAAATACACATAATATAACACATACATAAAGACAAAAACCAAAACCAAAATGACAACAACAACAAAATACATATAAAATAAAAGTAAACGATAAAAAGATCTCCCTGGAGTCATAGCAAGTGCCCTAACTATACATTCCAAGATAGGTAAATTATTTAGAGATCGTGTTACTGTTGTGCAATATGGGATCAAACACGGGAAGCAGAGTATCTTGAAACGGAAGTTTGAATTCAGTTGTGAATATTTTCAATTAGATGAAACCTGGAGCTGATTAAGCTTAGAGTTAATACATTCATATCTAACCAGATTTTGTGGCATCTGATGTTTCTTTTTAAATTTTGCTGCTGTGCATAGAAAGTTGGCACCTCAGTGGTCAGGCTGTTTTTGGACCTTGTGGAGCCTTTGGGATATGGAACCTGGCTAACATAAGTGAACTACTGAAGATGGGCTTCTTCAAGTTATTTCTGGCACTTCTTCATATCCTGTCCCATTTCTTGCCTTCCACCAAGGAACTAATCACTTTATTCCACTGATAAAGACGCAATGGTTCTAGCTACCACAGAGTCCCCTGTCATGTTGGACTAAAATCCCCAGTGAGCTAAAATATTTTTTCTTTTCCTCATGTGGGTTCTGACAGGTATTTTGACATAGCTTTGATAAAAGTAACTTACACTGGTTTAGGAAGACATGACAGTGATGTGGAGAGAGTATTTTTAAAGGAAGTACCCAAATTGAAATTTTTGAATCTCATGCATAGTGAGACATTGTGATACAAATGTTGGGATGATAGAGCCTCCCTTCTTTGTGCCTTTCTACTTAAATTTTATATTTACAGTTTCAGCCTAACCTGTCCATTATGATCTAAATTACATTTCAACTGTATCTCCATTGTTGGACAGTAGTTGTATATGCCACATTGCCCTAGCTCACTTCTTACACCAGACATTATGTCTTAATTTTGTTAACCAAATTGTTAGTGTTGGGTGATGGCTTTTTTCCTTGTGATCCTTGTCCCCTTGTGTCTAACTTAGATGCTGGTGAGCTACAATTTCTTTCAAAATCACTTACAATGATGGAAAAAGAAGTAATAGTTTTTGAAAGGCAACTATTAGAGAAAATAATAGAAGTAGCACTTCATCTTGATTTTCAGAGTAAAACTAGCAACATTTCTAGCATTAATTCCCATAAAGTGACTGCCACTGAATTTTCTACTCCATTCCGGACTCAAAGGAAGATGCAGTTCATGTCCAATCAGTAGCAATAACCTCATCAGAACAAATTTCTGAGTCTGAGAACATCAGAAAAGTAATTTCTGTGTTTCATAGGAAAAGTATCATGTTCATTCATATTTCATTTTTCTAACCAAAATAGTTCCTGAATGAATGAACTGGTTTTTATTTCAGATATAAAAGGAGCCCTTACTGTATTTTATCACATATACAATACCACATTAATTTATCTGAGAATGAGATTTTAAGAGACTATCAATGAAATGCTTTGGAATATAGAAAGTAGATTAGTATTTTGTCCTAGTATATGAATAAGTAATCTAAGACTTTATGCTAACTTATATAATCCTTATATGCAATGTCTGGATTACTTTTGAGTCTAATTAATGTATGTTCACAGAGAACTATTGGTTGAGCACTGCTAATTATTTTAAGGAAGTAAAACCACCGGCCTAAATGCAACAAAGACAAAGATGAGTAAACTGAAATAAATAATAACCTATACACATATCCTGGGACAGATGGAGGAACTGAGTAGCAGAGGATGAGAAGCGAAGGTGTAATCAAATGTCTAAGTAAGAATAGAATTATCAGTCTCTTGTGGTAACCAGCTACAATCAAAAATGACTCTAGTTCATAACTTCTATGTAGCAGAATAATTCATTCCAATCTAAAAAGTAATTGTGTCTATGATAAATCCAGGATTCCTGTGGTTATGAATCATTCCTCCAGTGTTTGCAAAGCTCTAAAAGTTATTTAATGTACATTCTAAGCAGGAAGCCTGTGCTCAGAGCACTGGGCAGTCTCTCTTTATCCCTGGCACAGTTTCTGTTGAGTGGCTCTCATCAGATCTCCTCCTCAGGCTGCATTTCCTTGAGTCTCTCCAAAAGAGCTTTGCATAGCTATCAGTGGTTGCACTTAATTTCAATTTTCTCTGAAAATAATACCTTTATTAAACTCAAAAAACTCCCTCACCTATGTACCCAGTGCTTTTCCTGGAGATCTAAAGGCTTTTTCCAAATTATATTCTAATGTTCCCATCTGCTTATCCTCATTATACTCAATGCTATTGTCAGGAGCTTTAAATATCTCCAGTTTTGAATGTAGAAATCAGTCTTTCTTTTGTCCTCCCATGGATATTGTAATCAAAAGTGAGCAACAAAGTGCTTATTTATGTGTTAGAAAGAATGTTACAGAAGGTCTCACCCTCCCTGGGGAGCAGAAAGGGGATCAGATAGAGGGTCTATGGAGGGCAGGTGAGAGGAGAAGGAGAGAGAACTAGGATTAACAAGTAAAATAAGATTGTATGTGATTTAAATAAAAAAGAATGTTATGCTAATGATTTTATTAACTATGAAAGTACTACATTTTTATATTGCTAAAACAATTAGTATCTATGCTTGTGATTAAAAGTGCAGACACTCTAAAATTATAAGCCAATTTTACCTTTGGAAACAATGAACACAGTTACTTTCTTTGATACTCTTAAAATGGTTAGTTAAGTCACAGATTGGGTGTTTTAATTAATGTGGATAATAGCTATAATGAATATTATTGTCAAAGAATGAAGAATCACAAAGAAAAGAAAACTTTTCCTTTTAGAAAATCCTAGCATTTATTTATACTGTTTCCTCCATGCCTTTTATCCAGCTTTTATTTACTGAAAATATTAGTGCGTCTTAAGAATTTGTTTAAATAGAATCTAGGTTTCTCTGTATAAGCTGCCCTTCACAAAGGAGATTACCTTTCCCATTAAATAGCTGGAACGACTAACTAATTAAAAGCCCCAGGGCACAGTTAAATGTCCAGTATTTACTACAGACTGAATATGATCTCCAATGAAAACTGTTTTTCAAGATTTGGAATTTGAAACTGATTCAATATAATTAATATTGATTCATAATAGAAGCATACATAGATTAAATTAAGAGGAAGAGGGAGAGAAGGGTGGGGAGAGAGAGAGAGAGAGAGAGAGAGAGAGAGAGAGAGAGAGAGAGAGAGAGAGAGAGAGAGAGAGAGAGAGAATTAGTATATACTAGGAATTTGGAAGTTTCTGTAGAAATTGTCCTTAGTTTGTAGATCAATAGGGCCCAACTCTTAAACTTGACTTTAGGTTAGTTATTAGGTAAATAGACTTTGGATTTTTAACTATTTGAAAGTGAATATGAACAATTAATTTTTTAATCCAGAGATAGTCAACTAATGTGCGTTGTGAACTGGAACATTATAAAGAATACCTGGATGTAATAAAGCATTTAGGCTTTAGGCAAATTATGATTTACCCTTTAGTGTCATCTTGGGAAAATACAGATGTTTAATAAAAGACTGTGCCCTAGACTGTTGTATAATGTGTTTCTAGGGATCTTGCTTTCATGGTGAAAATTATTTTTTATTTTAAGAGTTATCTACAAGATTTCCCAAGGAATGCAGCTATCTTTTCTGAGGATCCCAAGTAAGGGAAGGCTTTTGGTTTGGTAATTGAAAAAACTTTTACCCACATTCTAGATTGAATAAGACAAGGAAAACAGCTGAATCTATGGGAAAGAAAATAAGCTGCAGGAAAATGATAAGAATTTTGTAGATTGTAGGCAAATATGTCAAAATAAGATGAAATTATAATACATGTAATGATAGCTAGGGTTCAAAATAGAGTTTGGGTATTCTTGTTTTCCTGAGAGAAAATAAAAACTTTTTTTTTTTAGATCTTTTCATAGTCCAGAAGGCTTATAAGAGCAGAAATGACTTTTATATTTCTACAGTTATGATTCCGAATACACATATCAAAATATGCCCTAGACAGACTTAATCATTTTTGTTGTAAATAATTTCCTCTGCTATTGATAGATGATATAATAAGGTGAGGAGTTAATGGTATAATGGTACGCAGAAAAAAAAAATGTCTAAAATAAATAGGTAATTTCCACAGCAGTTTAGTTGTTGTGTTACTATGGTGTTGAGTACCACCTGTGTGCACAAATTCACTGCAGAATATATGCATTGGTACCATGAACAGTAGAAATGCAGTGTGCTGGCAGGGGGATGTCTAGAATCCTCATCAAAGCGAGGCTTGGAAACAGACCATTAGAAAAGGATAATTTTATGAAACAATTTTGTGGACTTGTTATGTTTCTACATTTCTTTGTTCATTGGTTGGTTGGATCAGAAATTATTAGAATGTCAATTTGTTAGTCAACTTGTTATCATTTGCCCTCTCCTAAAGGCATAGCAGTAATAACAATATTTTTATAAACAGTGAATGTCTGTGAGTCATGAGTCATGCCTACTGTTTCTTTTTAATTCATCTTGTTTGTTTGTCTTGAATATTATACTGACTGAGGTTTCAGTATTAGAATGGAAGCAGTAATTATGCATAATATCTGTTTTCTTTATCCTGAGATAAGAAACCATGGATGGAATTCCTCATCATATGTAATGCATATAACTATTTATGTTAAATTAATTATTTATGATAATTTAGAATTGACAATAACTTACTGTCTAACTATTCTTTTCCTTTTTTTGTAGATATATGAGATGTTCATTGTTGATGCATTGTGCATGCGGTGAAATCTCTATGTACTTGTGATAAATCATGCCATGATGTGAGGCTATTAATGACTTTAACTAGCTTGTAAACCTAGAGACATCTTGTCTCTAATAACAGCAATGATTACAAATCACTTAGGTAATATTCCTTTTTTTTTTAACCTAACCTCACCTATTTTCAGTCACTCAAAAGGATTATTAGTTTAAAAGTGGGAGCATACTAATTGATGAAAAGATAGGGAAGTTTCATGGCAAGTCAGTTAGGATCAAGAAAGAACACAGACAGAAGCTATTATATATTTGCAAAGCTGTTAAGTGAAAAAGCCCAGGGTGAGAACTACAACCTATTTGAACAGCCTTCTGGATTGTATTTGGTGCCCTTCTGAAGCAGAAAATACCATTTTACTTCACAATATTTTACTGAACAACACTGCTTCAATATACATATGTATATATATATATATATGTATATACATGTATGTATGTATGTGTGTGTACAATTTTAACATATAGATTAATTTTCAAATGACATATATTATTAATTTAGCTTTCTTGAAGTTTTTGAGTTGATTTTCTTCCTATAAACAGCTATTAAATAAATGAAGGAAACATGACAAATCAATACATCAATTAATTTAATGATATTTGTTGAAATGTCTGTTTTGTCAGGAAGAAAATGATGTAGAAAGTCTACTATAACAAAGATAGAAAAAATAATAAATAATAATCTTCCTATGGTGCTGGAGTGTACAATAAATATATTAAAAGTTAGTGAGACTTTACTATCACTACAGTATCATTTGGGACAGTACTATAGTGATAATAGACATGCTTAAAATGCAAGAAAAAATTGGCATTCTGGGTATACTATGCAGAAGAAAACAGACCCACAAATTAGAGGTCACCATTTAAAGGTAGACAGATGGATGTCGAGGTATATGAGAATGGTGCCTAGTATGGAATCACACTAGAGGGAAACAGGTCTCAAACATGAGCATGGACAATCAGAGGAATAATTTTGATAGTGAAAATAGTGCTGTGCTATATCCCTCTCTTAATACTGAAAAATGCAACAGAACTCAAAATTTTCATTTCTGCAGTCATCTTCTACCTAACACACATAATGAGTTCTCAGGAAAGATGTCACGGTTGTCATTTTTATCATCTGAATTACATAATGTTCTTGCTCTTCTGTCTTGAAAAATATTTTTTTGGCCAAGAGTAAGATTCAGATTGTGACAATGTATCATAGCCTATCACAAAGGCTCTCTCCTATTCCCAGTTTAGGGACCATTACAACCTTGCACATATTATATCAAACACACTGGAATTTTTAATTTTGATTTTTTCCCAGACTCACAAAACATACTTAGTGATAATCTTGAAATTAAAGAAATCATCTTCACAGCTAGATAAGAAAGCCAGACAAAACTGTTTTTCTTAACATAAAAATATCATTGTATCAATTAATATTAAAAATTAAAATATTAAATAAATATATAATTGTCTAATACCTTTATGCTAATATAACCTGTGTAGCCTTGCCTGTCCTGGAACTTGATCTGTAGACCAGGCTTGCCTCCAACTCTGAGATCTTCCTTCCTCTGCTTCCCAAGAGCTCGGTTATAGGTGTGTCCCACCACTGTTTATCCTTTACTACTTTTAGAATTCAGTTTGTTTGTTGAAATTTTGTTATTAATACATACATAGAAAGTTTGGCTTAGTCTGGCCCTACACCCTCCGCCATCTCCCTCCTCTCTTTCATCCTTCTCTTCTGCCTACTGCTCTCCTTCCCAGATTCATGAGTTTTTGTTTTATTTTGACTCATTTAGTTTATGCATGAACATCTGTGTGACTGTTTAGAACTATCCTTTGGAACTTGCTGAGGACACAGGTAGTCACACTTTGAAAGCAAAATTCCACTTTAACCTTGAATACATCAGTAGAAAGTAGTTCAGCACTGAGGGTTAGGGCTGAGGATTAGTTCCGACTGTTGAAGGGTTCATTTCTCTACAGACCCAACACAGGCAAATAAAGTGATGGTGTCTTGTTCAGAAAATAGCATTTTACAGTGATTAACATAATGTCCCCCATTTCCCTATCCTTTCATGGAAATTACAGCATTTGATCTTCTTTATGGCTAAATACATTTTTTTTCTTTATGTATATCATACTGCCTTTATACATCTGTATGAGTCAGGGGTTTCTAGAGTAACAGAACTTAGAGAATAAATTATAGAATAAATCTCTTCCTCTCTCTCTCCTGTCCTCCCTCTCTATATATAGAGAGGGGGAGAGAAACACACACACACACACACACACACACACACACACACACACACACACACACAAGTCTTTTGAAGTCTTCCCATCTCTCAACAGATCTGGATTAGAGATGTGACTTCCCTCCAAAAAAGATAAAGATTAGAAATAGATTTTCCCACTTAAAATTAAGCAAAAGTTCCTCGTGGGTGTACTTTTTCATTTCTGGGTTTTAGCTAATTGTGGTGATATATTACTTATGATGTATTAAATCTTACCTGATAATTCAGAAACAAAGTCAGCCATAAGCTATAGATATCAGGTGGTGGTGATACACTCCTTTAATCCCAGAAGCCAAAAATTAGGAGGTTGTGGTACACACCTTTAATCCTAGGAATCAGGATTAAGAGACAGATGGATTTCTGTGATTCAAGGCCACCCTAACTACACAAAATCTGAATAATTAGAAGAAATCTGAGGTGCTTTGTATCATAGTAACTCTCTTGATATGGCTGGTCCATGTAGAGTGGTGTTTTGAACTAATAGATCACAAGCAGAAACTCTCTGTGTATACTTTCAGTGAGGTGTATTTCAGTGCACGTCCAACAACACATTAAATCTTTACTCATTTTTTTATTAGATGTTAGGACCCACACAAGAAACACAGGCTAAACATCCCCTTACAACTATTTTGATGATTGAAGTTTTACTGAGGCACAGCCATACTCATTAATTTATATATTGTCAATGGCTGTTTCCTACAAGTGACCTGCAGAGCCAAGAGTTGAAAGAACCTGTTGCCTCACGGATATATCTACAAACAGGATGTTTGTCAAATAATTGCTTGATAAAGGCTCTGTGTGTGTGGCTATACCCTTAATCTCATCACTCAGGAGGCAGAGGCAGATGGATTCTGTGAGTTTGAGGGCAGCCTAGACTACAGAGGTAGTTCCAGGACAGGCTCTAAACCAATACAGAGAAACCCTGTCTTGAACACCCCGATAATGGGAGATGTCATTGTGTAAATATGTTGCTCTTATTGGTTAATGAGAAATCAAAACAGATAGGAGTAAGAGACAAGGAGGATTCTGGGAGATGTAGTAGGAATTTCAAGATGTAGTACCAACAGGGTAGAACTCCAGGCCCTCTCTCCAGTAAGATAAGACCACATGGAAATACTTAGATTAATAGAAATGGGTTAATATTTAAGACATAGCTAGCCAATAAGTAATGCTAGTAACAGGCTAAGAGCTTTATATCTAACACAGCATGTCTATGTGTTATTTGGGGCTGGCGCGGCTCTAGGACCGGCCAGTGGGAAAAAAACTGCTTGTACCACCCCCCCAAAAGAAAAAGGGTGTGTGTTAAAGTTCAACTTAAAACAAATTTTTTCATGGACCCCAGAGTGACAGTTAAGAAACCAGCATAGGACTGAACTAGGTTCCTTGAACGTGAGTGTCAGTTAGGAGGCCTGGGCAGTCTATGGGGCCTCTGGTAGTGGAATAGAATTATCCCTAGTGTATGAATGGACTTCCGGAGCTCATTTCCTATAGACAGACACTCTCTAAGCCTGGACACCTGGGGGAGGGCCTGGGCCCTGCCCCAAATTATATAATAGACTTTGATGATCATCATGAAAGGCCTCACCCTCCCTGGGAAGCAGAAAGGGGATGAAAAGCGGGGTCAGTGAAGGGCATGGAGTGATGGGCAGAAGAGGGAATTGGGATTGATATGTAAATAAGATCCTTTATTTATTTATACATATATATATATATATATAAATCCTTGTTTCAAAATTAATAAATTCTGCATTTGAGTGAGAGTAAAGGTGGGGGTATATATGGAAGAGGTTATAGTGAGGAAAATAAAGGGGTAAAAATTATAATCTTAAAATATACTGTTAAGTAAACTGAAAAAAGGTATGTTTTTATTCATGGAATTTGAAAATGAAACATTAACAGTATTCCATTATTATTGCAACTAAAATACAGTTAGAAAAAAAAGCCACAGAACACTTAGGATCTATACAAGCTTGAGGGATAGGAAATAATTTATCTGACATGATTTATGACTTCACTTCATAGAGAAAGATAGTTTTATGCTACAAATATTTCATATCTGGAAATGATTATAGCCAAAGCATGTCTCCCTTCCTCATAAGCTGTATGATGTGCTATGTAAGTTTTGTGGCACAAATATGATTGAAGGTTGTGCTTGCCCAATTAGTTGCATGAGCTATCTATATCCATGTTAGTAATATGAATATTAATATTGTTAGTCCTCAAAATCTGAAAGTGCTGGGCTCTTTGGCTTTTTTGCCCTAAAGAACATGTAGATGGTAGTTGGGACATAGTGAGTACTATACAATAATCTCCATTCTCAGACATCCCTAGCTCTTTAGGCTGTCGTTATTCTAGTGCTGTAAGATCATAATTTTTCTTTTACTGTCTCTGAGGCAGAATTTGAGATTTGCATCTCTTATCCCAAAAGCATTTGGGACTGCTTACTTTCATCTCTAATATTTTTGTGATCATTTCTGCAGACAATTGGCATGGATTGAACAGATTTAAGACAGTTATAGTCTTTTCCCTCCACCCTCAATCTCAAGAGCCATGATATCATGGTATCCAGCTAAATAACTGGGAAACCATTCTTTTGGCTCAGAAGAATGCAGATACCAAAGAGTAACTGTACCTACCTAGACAAAAAATTGTCTTTTTTTTCACAGTAAGATGAAATAGTTAACTCATAAATTATGATGGTGCTCTAAAATGGTATCTGTAAAAATTACAAATAGTCACATTTGAGTGTTAAATATCCACTAAAATATTTGTTGTAAATAATTTTTAGAAATTGGTAAATTATAAGAAATTAACACTATAAATGACATATTGCTGTCACATGCTGCTTGTGGTGATGTACCATGTTCCCATCTCTCTGTCTTCAACCAATGCAAACTAGAGGTTCCTAATGAGCATCAGCATAAAGACATATATATTTTCATTTTCAGCCTATTATGCAAAAGAAGGGTTCAATTTACCTTGTGGTAGGAGAGCCGCAGTACTACTTGCCACAGAATTTTGCAGTTAGGGCTAGAAAATCAGGCAAATGGATGGAACTAGAAGAAACCATCCTAAGTGAGGTAACCCAGTCACAGAAAGACAAACATGGTATGTACTCAATCATATAGCAATTTTAGACATAGAGCAATTCACACCCCCATAGAGACTAGGAAACAAAGAAGATCATAAGAGGGACATACATAGTCCCCCTGAGAGGGGAAAGTAACAAGATCCCCTGAACAAATTGGGAACATGGTGTGAGGAGGGATACAGGAGAAAGAGGAGGGGGAAGAAGAGGAGGAAGAGAACATGAGGGATCAGGAGGATTGAGTGGGGAGATGAATAAAGGAGAATAAGAAAAGAGGCACATCAATATAGGGAACCATTATAGGTTTAAAAGAAATCTGGCACTAGGGAAATGTTCAGAGATCCGCAAGGATGACCCGACCTAAGAATCTAAGCAATAGTGGAGGGGCTACCTTAAATACCCTTCCCCTACTATGAGATTTATGACTACCTTATATGCCACCCTAGAGCCTTCATCCAGTAGCTGATGGAACCAAAAGCAGAGATCCACAGCTAATCACTGAGCCACACTCCTGGGACCCAGTTTCAGAGAGAGAGGAATGATGAACAAAGGGGTTAAGATCATGCTGGGAAAATCCACAGAAACAGCTGACTTGAGAGACTTCAAGGACCCAATATGACAGCTGGAGAAACAACATAGGACCAAACAAGGCCCCTGAACATGAGTGTCAGCTAGGAGGACTGGGCAGTCTGTGGGGCTTCTGGCCACAGTGGAACCAGTATGTATTCCTATTGCAAGAACAGACTTCAGGAGCTCATTTCCCATAGAGGGATACTCCCTTATCTTAGATACATGGGAGAGGGCCTAGACACTACCCCAAATGACTTGACAGATTTTGATGATCCCTCATGGAAGGCCTGACCCTCCCTGGTGAGTTAATGTGGAATGGGATGAGAGATAGGTAGGGGACATGGAAAGATGGGAGGGAGAGGGAACTTGGATTGATATGTAAAATAAGAGTGTTTCTAATTTAAATAAAATTATAAAATTAAATAAAAAAAGAAACTAAAAGTAGAAGCATAGAGAATTTACAAAAAAGGACAGGATAATTAGAGCAGCAACAGAACAATAAAGAGCACAGGAAATAAGGAGCATGGCCCTCCTATTGTGTATGAGGCTATTATAGAAATTTTGTATGCCCTCCTTTGCTCTTTACAAACATTTCACCTTTGGAACCCTGGGTAGGGGCTGCAGAAGGTTTCATAGCCCTTTCACCACAGGAATAAGTTTATCACTTCTGAGGTAGCCCATTTACTAACAAAACTTGGAAGTTTAATTTTCCCTTGAACAACAATGACTTTGTTGTTTCACATCATAACATATGTAATATATACTAATTATGTGTTAGCATGAAGAAAATCACCACAGGTTGAGGGGGGTTGAAATGTCAATGAAACTATTTTATTTTGTTATGTGGGTGTATACTTGCATGTGTGTGTGTGTGTGTGTGTGTGTGTGTGTGTGTGTGTGATTTGGAAGGGATACATGCCACAGTGTATGGAGGTCAGAGGACCCAACTTCTAAGAATCAGTTATTTCCTTCCATTTCCTTAAGGCTCAGTATAATTCTGTGTACACCAAGCTGGCTGGCCTTCAAGCTTTCGGGAATTCTCCTGTTTTGATCACCCATCTTGGCCTAGGATTGCTGAGATTAAAGACAAAACCAATCTGGCTTTTGTGGAACACAAGAATCAGTTGTGAAGCTTACACATCAGCAGTTTTGTCAAGTGAGCCATTTCATGGCCAACAAGTACTTTTAATGACTACCTTCCATACTAATGCATATCTGTGTTTCCCCATACACATCACTGTGTGTGTAATGGTTCAGATTACTTTGTATGAAATGAAATACTATTATCTAAAACTTTAATTTTGTAAATGATGGAAGTATTTTGTACTCAATGTCTCTGACAGGGAATGTTTATTTTGGAATCTTTTCCCTGGCCTTTTACTTCATGACATCTGGTAAATTTAACTGATAATCAAGGCTGAATAACTTAGAGCATCTACAATCAGTGTGTAATCAGATCTGATGAGAAAGCTTTCCTACGTGCTTATTGCATCCCCATATAGACGTCTCTTAAATGCACTCCTTTAAAGGGCTACTCTCTAAGACCTCATGTCTACCTCTTGAACCAGAACACTCCTTTGTCATCAGTGTTCTGCTATGCGATTGATTTCAGTCAATCCAGGAGGAGAAATGTCATTTCAAATCCAGGTCTCAGGTTTTATTACTTGTCTTTGTGTCCAGCCAGAGACTGATGTGGGGATTGATAAGAATATGTGGAGGAAAACATGTTTTATTCAGAGTCGCTTCTAAATATTTGGCATCTAGAATGTTACTAAATGAAAATTAATTGTCTTTCATAAAAAAGGGACATTTTACAAGAGTGTGTAATCATATTAGAATAATGACAGGGCTCACTAATGGAAATTAAATGTGATGCTGGGTGTTCTGGCAGCATGGCCTGGGAACTGGGCTTGCATGTAAAAGTGTGATTTCTGTCCCCACTGAGTGGGATTTTTAATCTCAAAATAATTAGTTCTGTCAAAGAATTAATTTTGTTGACAGGATTAAGTTGAGAATATACAACCTCACATATACCTACTATAATTGTTTGGAATGAAAAGATGACATAAAACAATAATCTCAATTCTGGCTGTCAAACTTGATCAAGTCATCCTTTTAATACTTTTAGGATTCATATAATAACCTTGACTGTAGCATGTATTCACCATCTCTGCAGGGTTACACCTAAGTGAGAAACTGTCACTGATGTGTACATAAGAAGTGTAGGCGATTCTTACAAAGTCCAAAACAAATAACTTCAATCAATATGTGATATTTCTAATATTCTTCTAGAAAATGAAAATGTAGCTGTATAAACCATGGTGTCTTGGCTTTATAGGCAATTTTACTCATGTACGTTGATATGTATTAAGTCTGCTTCTTTCTTTCTCTCTTCTTTTTTATATGCTCTATATATCTATTTTCTAGTACATCGTGACAGGTAACTCTGCAATTACTTTGGTGACAGTAGAGGGAGAAACTCACCACTTACCAAATTGACTGGGACATTAGAAGAAATTGTGCTCTGACCTCATACTCTGTGTCCAAGCCTCAACAGTTTTCCTTTATGACTGGTAGGACTGACTCCAACCAAACACATCTGTCTGTTGCTGATGTTTTCATACATCAGGCTATGTAGAAGCATCTACTCCTGTCTTACTTAAAATTGACTCCAGTACTGTTAGCTGATTAACTCAGGGAGCTAAATAATGCTCTCATGTAGGCATACCTCAAAAGAAATGGTGCTATAACATAAACTAAGACCACTTGATTTTTATGCCCTGTGCTGTTGATATCATGTTACTGTTTCCATATCTGTAATTTTCTTCATAGACAATGGATTCTCCAAGCTGGATCAAGTAGTGTAAATTTTGGCTTTTTAAACTGCTCATAACAAGGTGTTTTGTGAAATATTGTAGTTTTGATTTTGAAACTTAAAAATACATCTATTTATGCCAAAATGGATTTTCTTTTAGAAGTAAACTTTATTTGTATATGAATATTATTGGAATTAAAAAGAGTTTTGCAAGTCAAAGACAATAATACTATTTATGGTCATACTAGACCCCAGTCTCATTGAACACTTTAAATTGTTACACATTATTTGAAAAATCTGTGCCGATGAAATTCCTGCAATATCATATTTAAATTGCTCACTTGAGAATTATCAATTTTAATCATTATATTAATTGAATTATTTTAATGTAAAATACATGAATACTTAAAATTTCAGAATGACAGGCATTTTTCTGTCTTCTGAATGTAACAAAAATATTATAAAATATACATAGCCACATAAAACAAAAAATGTGTATTTGTATATATGAGAGAGTGTGACTGTAATCTAGCAGGCATTTATCTATAGGGGAATACAAGTTCTTTGAACAATTACTAGAACATACTGTAGAATTGATTGTCCTTTCCATTGGCCTCGCTAACTAATGATGGTAGATTCTGCACTGCTATTATTTCTGCTCTGCAGATCTCTTGTCTCATCTTCTGTTTAAAATACCCACAAGTAACTGCAAATTTATACTGGACAAGATTCTATCCTCAAAACCCATTTATTCTTCAGCCATAAAAATGTAATTATTTGAGCATGAAGACTTGTTGAATTTTTTCTTAATTTGTACAAATGTGCAATATTAAGTTCATACATCTTTTGAAATTTTGAAACAGGTATCATTTGGTAATAAGCTACCTTTTAAAATTATGATTAATTATTAAATTACAAAACAACAAGTTTGAATTTTAATTAATTAATTTATTTGTATGCACATGGATGTTTTGCCTATATGTATGCTTGTGAACCATGTTTCTGTCTGAAGATGGCATTAGATCTCTGGAAACTGGATTTTAGCTACCATATGAGTACTAAGAATCGAACCCAGGTAATCTTGAAGAAAAGCTAGTGCTCTTAACCACCAAGTCATCCTTTTTACCCTCATTTTTAATATTGTTTTGCATGAGATTGACATCTCAGAGAAACTGTAGTTGGAGAATATAAATTGTGAGACTTTCCCTCTGCAATTTAATTGTGGCATATGGTTAGTGTCTTGTAATTAGGAGGACATAAAAAGGTCTACCAGAGGACAAAGTGTATTAATTTGCTATCAAGGATGGCTCATCAAGTCTCATTAAGTGCGTAGAGTTTGTGTTTATGCCTATTTCTCTGTGACTTAGGAGATGAGCCCCAATGATTTCAATGCTAAAACTGTTTCATTTTACCTCCCATGGAAGAACTTGTACCAGGCATGGAAGAGATCGCCCCTGCAGCCATAGAAGTAAGCCATTGGTGGAAACTATGAACATTCATGTAGGAAATTACATGGGGCTTCTTTGGTTTTACATTTTCCATAGTTTTTATTAGACAGTAAGGCCAGTATATTTGACAATCTCCAGTAAGGGGATTGTGGATGTTTTCCATACAAGTGCCGTATACACACATCATTAATCCTTAGGAAGGAGAAAAATTTAAAGTGCTTGTCCTACCACAGAGTAATGGATTACATTTACAAGAGTTGGCATCTACTCATGTATTCATTAATTTTCACTAATTAAAAAAAGCATACATGTGCTTTGTGTATTTGTGAGGAGGAGAGTACATGTATGCCACAGAGTTAAGTCAGAGAGCAGTTTGACAGTGTCAGTCTTCTTCTATCATATGGGTCTTGCAGTCAAATTCATGGTGTCAGGCTTTGCAGTGAGTACCTTTACTGACTTTAAAGACATCCTTTTCTTTTTCCTAATCTAGATAAGCAGATAAGCACTAATTAATCTGATGTGTCATAGGCAATGTGCTCTTGTTACTAACATAATCGAAAGATGATTCCCAGGAAAAATATATGTAAAACATCTTAGACATATGAAAAGATACTTCAGAAACACTCTTTTGTTTAATTAATGTCCCTCAGGGTAAAATTCTTATACTACATAAAGTTTAAATTAATACACCATGAGAAGAATGACTTGCAAACTCATAAGTACTATCCCATCCAAGTGATGGAGGCCACACTGTAACCAAACCTGAGCTCATCTGGCTGCTGCCTGCACCAAGATGCACCTAGCATGTAAGGAATGCTTTATTATGTCAACTGGACTTGGGACTAGCACCATTGCTACCATCTATACTATTAGACTTTTGAACCTTAGTTGCTTTCTTTATAAAATAGCACAAATACTATACACCCATCTACTCACAAAGGAATAATACTATAGTGGCACAGCTTGAGGTTCAGTAGTCATATAGGATAAAGCATAACTTAGAAAAAATTCCTGCAGGAACCATACTGTGGCATATCTGTGGACCTTTAGCTCCAGGCTAATGTAGATCTCAATTACTGGGCTGACTTGTTCATGAATCCTTGCACAGGAAATAAGTGTAATGCTGCTTCCAAATGAGAACATTGCTCTAAGAACCATGGTTAATGATTTAAAATGAGACACAGGCTTGTATGTTTGTGCTCCTACAATGAATTATGTGAAGCTAGGTAACTTATAGCGAATAGATATTTATTTTTAGAGTCTGGGAATTTCATTGGCAAGGCTTTAGTAGGTTTGCCTTATAGTGATGCCCTGGGCTTGTTCCTGAAAGGCACTTTTACTGTGTCTTTCAGCTGGGAACAAGATATCCATACCACTTGCCTTCAGTCTCTTTTCAAGTGTGTGTGTGTGTGTGTGTGTGTGTGTGTGTGTGTGTGTAGAGATGTTCATGTGAATGCATGTGTATAAGTCTATATGGAGAGGATAGAGGTCCACAAGAGATGAGATCTTGCTAAATCTGAAACTACCAATACAAGACTAAATCACAAGCAAGTTCCAAATATCCACATTAGGGAGGGTGGGTGCATGACACTGAACCTGGTTTGTTACATTCATGTTGAATGTCCAAACTCAAGTCCTCATTCTAGTTCAATAAGCACTCACAGAACAATGTCCCTAACCCATTCAACTTTTCGGTAAAGTTTCTAACCACACTGATGAGAGTATTCTTCTGTTACTTAATCATCTCATAAAGGTCCCGACAGTAGGGGTGTAAGTTTCAACTTGTGAATTTTTGAGGAATACATCAATCATAGTAATTTCAGGATTATTTTTTCTCTGATTCATTTTGGTTTGGTTTTTGGTTTTCGGTTTTTCAAGATATGATTTTTCCATGTAGCCCTATCTGTCCTGGAACGCACCTTGTAGACCATGTTAACCTTGAACTCATAGAGATCTGCCTGCCTTTGCCTTCCAAGTGCTGAGATTAAAGACCTGTGCTATCTCCCCTGGCTAGCAATTTCTGTTTTTATCTTACTCTAAGAATAGACAGCGAGTATCCTCAGCCAAAATTTTGAGTAATATTTTATGCTGTATGAAATGTGGTATATACGAGTCATCTGCTTCAGAAACAGACATGGTTTAACAGGTTGGTGCACTGTGATAGATGAGAAGGTTCTCTCAAAAGCCCTAGTTGTTCTAGTAGATGGTGTCCAAGAAGTAGCCGTTAACATGTAGCTGTTTGATTGACCCTGAGGGAATCAGTACTAATTAATCAGCCAATGTGCCTGATGCATGAGAAGGCCGAGGAGAACATCAGGATTTCTTTAAGGATCCTGCGGCTTTGGAGTTTTGTGCTTTAAAAATCTGCACACGTATTTCCTACACATGTGCTTTCCGTGTAAATCCTTCTAAAGCTGGGGTCACTATGGTTTGTGTTTATGATCCTAACTGATCGTCAATTTTCTTTTGTCAAATGCATTTCAGAATAACCATGTAAATAATAGCTACCCAGTGATCACAATTACGCTGAAAACTGCCATGGCAAAACAGAACATTTCCCCTCACTTATTAGAGGGAACCACCTCATGCTCATTTTTTTTTTCTTAGACCCCATTCTTCATGCTCATTTTTAATTTATTTTATTTTTTGTTTTTTTCTTATTTTACATATGATCCCAGACCACCCTCCCATCCCGTTTACCCTCCCACTCCACAGGGAGTGTGATGCCTTCTAGGAGGGATCAACAAAATCTGTCAAGTCATTTGGAGTAGGGACTAGGCTCTCCCTCCTACCTCTAGGTTAAGGGAGTATCCCTCGATGGAGAACGTGCTTCCAAAGTCCTTTTGTGCTCCAGGGATACATCAGGGGTGCATCCTGTTCCACTGTCAGAGGTCCTTTAGACTCCCAGCCTTCTAACTGATACCGATGTTCAGGGGGTCTTAGTCCAATGCTGGTTTCTCAGATATCAGTCTGGGGGCCCATGAGTTCCCCCTTGTTCAGGTCAGCTGTCTTTGTGGGTTTCTGTAGCCTGGTCTTTCTCATTTTTTAAATAGCATTTTCTTTCCTGTATTGTGTGTTATATACACTGGTGATAACATTTTTGAATGAAGAAAACATTTTATATGCCACTTCAAGTAGTGACTGCCATTTAAAATAAGCATTATTCATGCCACAATTCGTTATTTAGCTTGTTTTACTTTTGGCATTGTTCTCAAAAGCTATGCATAAGTTTAGAATAAGAGCATTTTGAATAACAGTGACAGGTATACTGCATTTATCGGATTCTTAAGTGTGCTTCTACTTGCACCCAGAACATGATCGTATCTACCAGATGGAATATCTCCACCTCCTCCTTGATTTAGATAGCTGCCCATTCCGGGAAGGACATTACTAGCTTGGTGTGTAAGGAGGAAAAGGAAACAATCTCAATAGAGAGTTTGTAAGAGGGAATACATTTTGAGTTAACACAATGAGGAAAAAACTATTTACAGACTGAGTTATGAGAGAGCTTCTCATAAATGTTAACCTACCAGAAAGATAATTTGTTTCTTCCTTCACTATATTTGACTGTTTCTGTTAATATTTTTGACTGTCGGAAAAACCACTATATGGTCATTGAATGCAGTAACTATTCCAGTTAATAATGTTGTCAGAAAATTACCTTAAAATTGTAAAAAAGATAATATGAACCCAACTGGATTCATAGTGATAGTGAGAAAATAATTAATGGTAAGATATAAGATACCTAATTAATAAATTTATATCCATCTCGTCACTCAACTTTAATTAATTGTGTATGTACTTGATGCACTGTTAAAATTAAATGAAACAGGTATTCAAAACCTTGATTTAAGAGATGTTTAAATAAAGATTAAAATATTTATTCCATATAAACACATACCACAATATGTAAACCCTTCATGAAGCATGATAAGAAAAATAAAATAAGTAAGAGAAAATAAGAGATATATAGAGAAATAAAAGTTATTCATTTTTAAAAATACACATTGTAATTACCTAAAAAATCAGGTGTGATGTACCTTCACTTACAAAATAGTGTCTATCTCATTGGCCAAGCAATTAAATTTCTTCAATGAAAATGTAGTGTAGAGAAATTACTTTAGAATTATATGACTTTTCTCCATATTATAATCTGTGAAAATTAATATGGTAATAGAGGGTGATTTTGAAATTCTGTAACAACTGTATCATCATAATTGATGTCAATGAGTCAAGCAAAAAGTCGTTTAGTATGACAAATAGTAAAATTCTTCTGTGCAAGTAGTAAATACAGGGCCTCCCTAAATTGCACTGGGGTAAACGTCTCATGCTCCCCTCCTCCGCTATATGCCCATGGGCATCCCTGTGTAACTCATAGGATACTTGAGTTTATTTTGTTCCTTCATGATTCACATTGCTCTGAGAGACACAGGTCTGTTACTAAAACATTGTTTTGCCTTAGCATATCTTTAATTTTAATTTTATGTGAATGGGTATTTTGCATGCATATATATATGTGTGTGTGTATGTGTGTGTATATATATATATATATGTATATATATATATATATGCATTTCTGATGCATATGCATTTCTGATGCCCACAGAGGGCAGAAGAGGGTGTTGAATCTTTTAGAACAAGAATTACAGACGGTTGTGAGCCAAACATGTGTGCTAGAAATTGAACCCAAAAATACTGGAGGAGTAGAAGGAGTAGACAGTGTTCTTAACCACTGAAACATTTCCCCAGTCCCACCATAGACATTTAACTATAACAGCTTTATCATGGTGGGAGTGAACTTACCCACCTGAAGATAAATTTCTATTCATCTTGTCCACTTAGAAGCTAATTGTAACTAAAAATGGTCTATATAGCAAGTAACTAATGAAAGACGGCCTATAAGAAACTGTCAATCTCTTTTTAAAAAAAAGCATAATATGTTCATAATACTACTTTTACACTTTTACACAATCAAAGGAAGGCCAGAGCTCCAATGGCACCATGCTTTTATTATGTGCATCCTGAGATGCCCAGGAAAGCTTCAATGTGAAAGACAGGATACCTTCAATTACAAATTGTTCAAGAGTAAAAGGCAACTGTCAGTCAATCAATGCTTCTACAGGACACTTGCCGATTAAAACACCTTACAATAAAGTTGATTCACAATAATCTCTTTGTCTTTCCAATGGCCTTGTTTTTATAAAAATAATATTGCAGTCTATACCACATCTCCAACAGAGCTTGAAAATGTTTCTTTGATGGGAACTCATGAAAATGATTGAGAGTTAGTATTCAAACCTATCTTCAGAAAATTGCCTGATCAGGCAAGATTTTCTTAAAGATGTGTAAATTATCCTTAGATGAACTCAATTGAACATAACACATTTGTTAATGAGGCACTACTGAGGGCATGGTCCCCTCTCTAGACTTGTATTCAGAATGGTAACTATGTGCACCAATTCATTTTCTCATTTTTTTGTGACAAAATAACCTGATAAAAATAATGTAATTAAGGCAGAGTTATTGGGGCTCATGTTTGAAAGTATTGAATGATGGTCTGCAAATGGTGGTAGTGATAACTTGAAGTAGCTGGTCATAGTATGTCTAAAGTCAGAAATGGGAAACTAGTAATTACTGATGCTTTGCTGAATCTCTCCTTTGTATTCAGTCCCATACAGCATCTCAGAGGATGGAGCAGCTCATATTCAATATGGGTCTTCCCTCTTAAATTTATCCTCTCTGAGGAAAAAAAACAACAACCAACAGACAAACAAACAAAAAACAAACTCATAGACATAACTAGAAATACAGTGATTTATATTCAATCAAGGTGGCAATATTCTATAATTTTATCACTTCCTTTTATGAAGAATACTATACTTACATTATATCTTATTTAATACCCAAAGTCATAGCAACAAGTACTGCCATATCTCATTCATGGAAAGTTTACATTATAATTCTAAATAAATGCTCAGAATTACTCAGCTGGGAAAAGGCATAGCAGAGATTTGATCTCTGGCAAAGCATTTTTAAAACTTAAGGTGTGTTTGTCCTTCAAGGTAGGAAAGTTTACCCCACTGATCATGCTAGTGTTAAAGTGCAGTTCAACATCTGTGTGCAGGCTACAAATGCCTAGTGACCTATGTATTTGGTAGTATGGCTATCTCATGGCTACTGACACTCTCATACTATTCTAGGTTAAAGCAATTTTAAGTCTTAAGCTATATTAATCTTAAAAAATGGATAACAAATATAATCACATTGTAACAATTATATAGAGAAGACTATATCTATAACTATTAATTTCTGTATTTCTAAATATTTCTTTTATTTTCCTGAGATCCTATCCTGCCTTACAGAGCTACAGGCAAGCTGAAAGTTAACAACCTTCTGTGTCTTCATAGACTTTTCCCTCAATAAGGGACTTTATTCCACTGAGAAATCACCCCATCTACTTTAGCTAGGTGCTTATATGTGGATCAATATGTCTCCGTTCATGCTCTTGAATTTTAAGGACCAGTAAATGGGAACTCTGTGATCTATGCACACAAAGAAATGATGCCCACATCACTTTCCTTTGGTGCTTTAAATATTCACAAGTATTCAGGTTTACAGAGGTAAACTCTCTATCCCAGGTATTGTAACAAGACTGTTTATGTATATGAGATGCAAATATATCAGGAAACTTGTGTGATTTGAGACTTTTGGCTCCTGGACAGTCTGCCACAGGCACACATTGATGGCTGAAAGTTGCTCGTATTTTCAGGCAGTTCAGTAGCCTGTGTGGAATCATGCAGGGTCAACATTTAACTCCCGAGGGAACTGTCTCGACTGGCAGTTGAACAAAGAGGACAGAAACAGAATGGAACTGTTAACTAAGATTGAGTGAATTCTCCCTGTGTGTTTACCAGGGCTTAAGCTCCTGAAACTCAGCTTCAAATAGGCTGAAAATTTAAGATGGAGAGAAATGTTTTATTCAGCGAATGTGTTTGGGAAACGTAGCTGATCTTCATTCCAGTATATATAGAGGGATTATCCTCTTATTACTTCCCCATTGCTGGCACCATATAATAGACTACTTACAAGTGCTTATAACAATGTTTCTGCCTTGAGTCTTCATTCTTGCCTTGTTGAACTTCATGAATTGCAGTTAATGCCATACCATTTACAATTAGGTGACCCAGGAGAAGGTGGATACAAAGTTGTGTTTTCTACCATTATTGGAAGGAATGTTTTTGAAATTTAAAGCACGAGAATCATAAGATTTATCAGAGAACATGTTAAGAATAAAATTTTAGCATCCTAAATGTACTTTATTATCATTTTATCATTTTCTGTCTCTAAAAACATAAAGGAAACCTTGGCAGTTTGCAGACACCCCCTGCAGTATGGCACAATTTAATTTTGGCACTGAATGTCTTCCTAAATATCCTCTAGTACTTCTCTGAAAATATTCTAGATCCAAGAGCACTAAGGGGGAAACTACCATACAAATGAATATTGACTAAATACTTAAACCAATAGAAGGTATAAAGTAAATTGCTATGGTTACTAAATACAAGCTCAATTGTATAATATTTTTTTAAAGGAACCTAATAATTTAAGGTATTGTTTTAGAATTTGAAATTTCTATAACAAACCTTTTTAGTAGTATCTACAAAAAGTGGTAAAGGAAAGTTGATGTGTGCAAAGAATGGAAGTTTCAATGAAGGTTTCTCTCCAACATTATTCCATCTTGGGGCACGGGAATTTTCATGGTTTTAATTTCCCTGGATAATGTTGTTCACTCACAATGTTAAGAAATGATACTTTACATTTCATGGCTCTTGGATGTCATGGAATGTGGCTGTACTATTCTTGGTGCACAATCTCTGACATGCAAATGCAGTACAAGTTACAGCATCCTCTCTGACGCCACAGCAAATTTAACCCTTTCTCATTTTATTATCCAAGACCCTTACATCATAGTTTGTGTTCCACCTGGATTACGTTCTTCAGGCACAACAGAGTCTTATGACTGTAAGTTTTATTTCCTGCTATATTTCTAAGCAATATTGAGACCAAGCCGACCATGAGGAAGTTGTCCTAAGAGGCATATTAAAGTCAGCATCTTCAGGATTTAACTAAAATTTTATTTTGCAGCGGAGAAAGATATCAAGAAATACCATACCCACTAAATTTCCTAGGGTTGTATCAATTTGGTCATATTACAGAGAATATGAGTGCATTTAAGTAAAATCCTTAAGCTGAGTGTTTCACATGTTTTATCTCTTTAGAATCTTATTTTGTGATTTAGCAATTTAATTTAAAATTGACATTTAATATTCTTTCTTCTGTAAAATGTAGTCAAGGGGGGTTCTCAATTTATTAATTAAATAAATACAAATGATTATATGGTGATCTCTATAGCTCTAATTCTTCAAAGGAAACTTTTCCCTTTTTCCCAAACACCAAACTTATATAAGTGATTGTGAATGTCCAAGTAATA
This sequence comes from Cricetiscus sungorus, assembly GCA_030556225.1. Lineage (NCBI taxonomy): Eukaryota > Metazoa > Chordata > Mammalia > Rodentia > Cricetidae > Cricetiscus > Cricetiscus sungorus. The sequence continues at coordinate 37,688,338 of JANBXA010000491.1, read as the reverse complement.
GCATTTGACCATGGACATTCTAAGATAGCTTGGTTGTATCAGCTTGTGTGCCGAGGACACAATAACAAGATAAATAAGTACTTAGAAGCCACAGTAGCACAGTAGCACACAAAAGTGTGCCCTTTTGTCTCCATTACTGTCTCAATCAGTCCTTTTCTTAACAGACCCTTGTCCTGTACCCTTGAAAAGAAGATAGCTGACTGAATGTCAGAACTACTGCTATCGTTGCAACATCATCAAACCACCAGTGAACTATGTCACGAGCTCAGGGTTCTAAATTATGCTACCACTTATTACCTACTCAAATGACTGCTATAGAATACAAAAATCAGAGAAAGGAGTCCTGCATTCTTGTTTTGTACTTGATTTGTGATTTGGAGCTGAACATTTCCACAGGATGTTTTTTCTCATATGAAGTAACGCTGTGGTCTCAAGTACTATAACCCTCTCTCAAATAGCACTGGGTCCCAAAGTACTTCCTTTTTTGTTCCCAAGGGATAGGTTAACAGTTCTCATTATTCCTGGTTAACAAAAAGGCAATTATAGTTAGCAACACATCATGTTTAGTAATTTAAATTAATCATGTCCAATTTAATGCAGTGTACTAAGTAATCTTCCAGATTCTTAACTAAGTTTCAAATGTTAAACTACCAATGAACAATGATTTCTATCTAACTAAGGCATTCTAACAATCAATAAAAACTTGTAATATTTTGTAATAGAGCACATATATATATATATACAAAAGACTAAACAAACAAATAAACCACTACTTAAATATAAGGCAAAAATGTATTTATTTGTTAATATCTATGACTGTTATTCAAACATACTCTCTAGTAAGATATTTTAACTAACATCATTTACCTTAAAAGCTCCCATGACATTCTTTCTAATAGTATATTAACTTCAGTTTTTATTTTATTACTCCTTAAATTTTGAGGAGTCATCAAGTGAAGCCTCACTTGCCTAATTTTGAAAAACTTTCTGTTATATTCACTGAGATTTTAAACCATTCTCCTTAAAATATGGAGATTATTGTATCAACTCTGTTAGCTGTTCACTTACTAAAAATAAAATACATTGCACAATTTTATATATGAATTATTTTATAAGAGGAACATGGAGACTGAACTGTTAGATTTTTATGCTATACTAATACCACAATATTAACTTCTAAAACATAGATTTGAATGCTGAAAGTCAGAGAAAAAAGTTTTCTCCCCAGGGAAAAGCTCCCCATTGGTTATCAAATGCCTGTTAGTTTTGGAATCATATCTACACAACATTATATTGAAGAACATATGTATTTCTCCATTTAGGTGTGTGTGTTTAAAATGAGAATTAATGATAAAAAGTCCAGAATCCATGAATTTGAGAGAAAGCAAAAGAGGCTACATGAAAGGTATTGGGAGGAGGAAAGCGAGAAAGGTTGTAATTATATTTAAATTTCAAAATATTAATAACGTGATTTAATGTTTTAAATTTAAATAAAGTTAGATTACTTTCCTCTCTTTCCTCCATCTCTTCCCCATTAACACTACTTAGACCCCTACCATAGACCCCTCCCATCCATGCCCTTCTTCACCCTCAAGGTGATAGCCTTTGTTTCATATTTATTACATTAATATATACCAATTACATATGTAAAATATATTTACTGTCTGTCATTCATATTGTAATAACTGAATTCAAATATTTTAATTTTTTGAAAACATGTTTTTATGTACATGATATATATATATATATATATATAGATATAGAGAGAGAGAGAGAGAGAGAGAGAGTATTTCAGAGTATTTTAGTGTTTTATTTTTAAGGCTTAAAATTCTGAATAGGGCAACCAGGAATGCTCTTTTCTGGAAGAGGCAAATGTTCCTCCCAGGAGTCAATAGATGCCTGTATTTCTTTATCATTGAGTGGCACCCTGTAAAATTTTCCCCTTCTATGTTAATATGTCCATGTCTACAGTTACTGTTCCTGTCTTATTTATGTAGATATTTATTCAGACAGTTTCATAGTAGACTTCATTGCTATCTGTCTCTTATATTCTTTTTGGCTCATATTCCACAAAGTTCTGTGAGCCACAGAGGTAGGAGTTGTGATATAGTTATATTCAATGCTGCTGGGCTCCCAAATTACTGTAACTAAAATCAATGTTTTTCAAACATGTTGAATATGAAATTTAATTTTTACTCTGTCATTCATATTGTAATACTGAATTCAAATATTGTAATTTATTTAAAACATGTTTTTATGTACAAGTGTGATATATGTATGTCACTCATGTGATTCATGTTCACATGGAAGCCAGATGAGTATGCCTATTGTCCTGATCTCTTATTAAAACTGAAGCTAGACTGACAAGCATCAAACCCTAGCTATTTTCCTGTCTCCAATCTCCACAGTGCAGGGGTAACAGATGAACTTAATCACATCTGGGTTCTTACCTTGTGTTTGTGGTTTGAACTCTGGTCCTTATGTTTGCTCAGCAAAACAATCTTACTGATCCATACACCCAACTGGCAAGATAGAATTTTTATATATAACACTTTAATGTTCCTTAAAATCCACTCAAACTATTTAACCATTTTAAAGACCAGTGTTAGGGTTAGTTATTATCAAATTCACTAGATTTAAAATCATTTACAAAGAGTGAGAAATCTTCCGAACAGATCTGTCTACTTCTGTGGGTTGAGAACTAGTTGTGTACCTACTGCTTCCATGCACTTATGACATCCACTCAGGGATAAAAATTACCTCCCTTCCTCTGTCTTGTATTCTCTCTTCTTTTCTCTCTTTCTCCTCTCTCTTCCTGTCTCTCTGGAGATTTCATCTTTCACCTTACCCTTTCTCTGAGTTACCAATTTTGCAGTATTTGTTATGTTTGACCTTTAAAACAATACTGATGATAGCATTGGACTACAGTGTGTGATAGCTTATACAATGCAGCTTATTCTTTCTTGTGTGCCCTTTTTGTCTTTTCTTGAATATTGAGTAAATTACTATTGTTAGGTTACTCTCTTGAACACCTGAACATTTTTTACATTATATTATTATTTCTTTTTATGTTTTGCTTGTTATTCAGCGAGTTTCTGAGCGATTCTGAAATTGAGACAGAAAAATCAACACACACTAAGGGATAGATTTACTGCTAATTTTGTCTGTTTCAAAAATATTTTCTCTAAATCAAACTAAAACTGCTTTTAATTTATAGATAATGTATTTTGCAATAATTTGAGGATACAGCTCTCAAATAAAAATGGAAAGGATATACTTATTCTAACTATATTATTTATGTTTTCTAGAGGATTCATTTACTCATTGTGTTTTAAAAATGATGATTCTTAGTAATTTTCGTATTTCCCTAATAGCAGGGACTTGAACGTATTTGTTGTTTGTTTAAAATATACTTAACACCATCAGGGCCATACATTTTCAAATCTCAAAGCATATTTATTTTCTAAGAATGAATTGAGCATAAATAAGCATTTTTTTCTGGTTATATGCTGAGGTGCTTCAAAGATCAAAATGTATATAATTTTTTGAGTGGGTGACCTACTAGAATGCACCTTATTTAAAGTAAAATGTCCAAAATTCAGTTTCCACATTATGCTTGCAGTATTTCAAGTAACCACCAGCCAGGTACACCTATTAGATGTCTTTGGGGGGGAATGCAGATATCGACTACCTTTGACTCCACAGAAAGTTAGCTCTGTGGGGCAACAATAGTTTGAATTTTATCTTTTATTTCATAGCATTTTTTCACAGACCCATTCTCTCCTTACAAACTTATTAAAAACAAAAGAAACAAAAAGCCTTTCCTTGAAAAGAATTCATTCCTCCCTTGTCATTTCTACTGTAGTGACAGGATATTTTTGTCTGTTCTTTCCTATTTCTCTGTCAGAATGCAGGCTTGCTTCCAATCTCTGGCAGCTCCTTAGAAATGGCTTTCTGCAATTTGATTATGATGTATCTCGTGTGCTTTTCTTTGTATATTTTTTTCTCCTCAGGCTACATTTAGATTCTCAGCTCTTTGGTATTACCACTTCTATGAAATTTAGGAGGACTGAGGCCATCATATTTTTAAGTAATTTTTGGCTAGCTCCTCCAGGACTCTGGATTTATGTATGGTAAACAGCTTGATATTATTCACCCAGCTGTCTGAAGATCTTTAGTACATTTTTCAGTGCATTCCAGATATTCCATACTTTTACAGCTTTAAATTGTCATCTGTACTATATATCCATTGGGTATGGTTCAAAACTTAGGAATAATTTGCTATTGAAACTTTCATTTTATTCATCTTTAATTTTTTTCTGTTGATAAGTGGTAATATTTTTTAAATATTTTAAATAATGATAAAAACTAAAAGATCATGAGGATGGTAACTCTCATGGCAGTTTATTCGAGCTCTATTTTTAAAGAATGCTTATACCCTTTGCTGATATGCAGTTAGGTTGTAGTAGAGGTTGACAGTCATTCTGTTGTTGTTGTTGGGGGTATGTGTGCTGTTTTGTTTGTTTTGCATCATGGATCCCAAAGATTATTCCAGGGATCATTTGTGCCCATTACTAAAGCCCAGTTCTTCCAAGTCAAACCTTAATGTTCCAGGATTCAGCATTGACCCTCTACTCCTTTTGGGAAGGACATGAGTTAGTCCCAGGAGTCAGTATGGGCTTAAATCAGTTTAACTGTTTGGCCAATGAGATAGACACAATTTTGTAAGTGAATGTAAACTATACATCTGACTTTTTAGATAATTATAGGGTAAACTGTATATTAAAGAATGATATAAATTGTTAAGTATTGAGCGAATAACATGTTTCATCTATATTTACATGTTTTTACAAGTTTTACTTGATTTCCATTATGTCATCAAGGCTGTAAGAGCAAGTCTCTCTTCAGTGGACCAAAAATTCTTGTAATAGAGACAAATAAGCTAGAAAGTTCAGCAGTAGTGAAGGAATAGGATAGCAGCGACCAATTAAAGGACTGATTTTAGAAAACATTGACATGATAATATAAACAACTTTAGCAGAACTCTCATTGTCATCCAGACTTGTAGAGAGCAGGGAAACAGTCTTTGTGGGAGAGATGAAGGCCAACAGTTCTCAGAGTACTTAGCATCCCCAATTGTGTTCACAAATTAATGTTCCAGTAGATTTTCTACGTGGGCCAAAAATGTGCTGTATCTGATTGGCCCAGAGCTCACTGGGGTCTGCCTGTCTCTACATCTCCATTGCTTAGAATAAAAGAGTGCACCACTATGTCTAGTTCTATTTTGTGTCTTAAAATTTGTCTTGAAATTCATACATTTGGTAAAAGTAAATGGTGTAAATGTAGTACAGTGACATTTATAAGGAGATCTCAGAATGTAAGTACTGTGAGTGGTCCACAGATCATTAGTTTGACCTCATCCACTAATTCCTAAGCATCTAGTTCCTAAGATTGCTTCCCAACCAGCTGGTCCCAAGCCACACAATAAATGTCAGCCATAGTAATTGCTTACGAGTGTCTATATCACAGACATGATATTTCAGAAAACATGTGCCATACAACTATAAATTAAAATTATATTTTCTGTGGTTTTTATTATTGATATTGCCTTGTACAAATAATAAAGGGAATCGACATTACATTATATAAAGAAGTTACATAAAGATGTTTTAGTATGTACCGTAATTTTTCTTGCATTTTTAGATTCATCTTGAATTATTCAATAGTTATAATTTCATGATGAGAAAAAAAGCATTAGTTTAATATTTTACAATTCTAGCTTGAATACTTCATAATGAAGGAACAAGTAAAATGTAGCTAAGCTGGGATAATATAGGGCAGTTTTAAATCATTCTTTTTGATAATTTTCCTTAATGTTCGTGTAAATGGCTTAATGTTTTGTTTATTAGATCTTCCTTCATTATGATGACTTGTGAGAGGGTCTATTTTGAAGTAAAGTTATAATAACCTCAGATGCAATAATGAATAGCTTTATTTGAAACACTTTTATGCTACTAGCTTGTGCTTGATTTCAAGAGCACTTCTTTTAAATACATAGTGAATTTTCAAGCATACCCAATTTATGTGGCTTTGAGACTCTACTAGACTAACAGTTAAGTGAAAAGTGTCATTTAAAATGATTCTTAAACATCAATTGCACTTGTTATTTTATACCTGAAATATTTTAAATAAAGTGTTAATATAAATACATAACTGCCATCAAGAAAATTCACCGGTTGGCTAGGCTTCAGCAATGAACATCCCCACCAGAGTATAATCCTCCTAAGGTTTCCTTCCATATAATGGTTTCTCTAAACAGAAGGGGGTACCTGGCAAACACCAACACTCATTAAACATGGCTCTGGATCTTCAGGTCTTCAAATAAAAGCTACTTTAAGTTTACTTAAAAATGAGGCTGAGGAAAAAAGCCCCAGTATTCCAGTGTATTTTTCTTAGTATTGATAAATAATGTCTTTTATGTAAATTTGACTGTGATAGCATACATTATTGGTTCAATTAAGTGCCATGAGCAGAACTAGTTCTTCCCTTATGCAAAATAATCCAGATCAAGTTTCTGATATTAACCTCTTCTCTTTTTTCTCTTCTTTAGCCTTTAATGGATCAGTTGTTGGCTTCTGACTGTAGAAGTCCTCTATCAAAGCTGATAACCAGTGTGCCTGTTACAGAGCCAATAGCCCACAAGCCTGTGCTCAAATACTCCAAAGTGCTCTGTTAATAAATATCTCTTTCCTCAGGCTTGCACATGTCGACTTTTTTCTTCTTTTGTTCTTTTCACAGAATAAACAGATTTATTCCTTAAAATTTCCTTAGCAAATATAAGCATACTTAAAAATAAAACAACTAAAAAAATTAAGCTGACATTGAATACAAAATTGAGCCATTTTTGAGAACCATATGTAATTAATTATGATAATTTAGACATTGTTTAGTTGATCAATATGTACCATTGATACTACTAAATTTTCTTTACAAGACAATCAATAATATTCATGAATTTGCATTTCCAGATGACAAAAGCCTGTTCAAAGCCAACAATATATATTGCATTTAGTTATTTTATTTTCTGATTATTTTATATGTTTCTTTGTTTAAGGATTAAAACAAGGTGAGCCAACCATGACGGGCAAAACACAGACCAGCAACGTCACCAATAAGAATGACCCCAAGTCCATCAACTCCAGGGTTTTTATTGGCAATTTAAATACAGCCATTGTCAAAAAAGTCGACATTGAAGCTATTTTTTCAAAGTATGGGAAGATCGTTGGCTGCTCTGTTCACAAGGGGTATGCTTTTGTCCAGTACATGAGTGAGCGTCATGCAAGAGCTGCAGTGGCTGGCGAAAATGCCAGGGTCATCGCAGGCCAACCTCTTGGTAAGTTATGCTCAATTGCAGATTTCCCTGTAGTTTATCCCCTTTGACTGTGTGGTTGAACTTAATTGTCAGCAGCTCCATACTATTTATTACTACCTAAACCAGTTATAGTGTCAGAAATTTATCATTGGAGTCTTATCGTTTTGCATGTAGCTAGTACTATCACAACAAATATGCCAGCTTGTGAATAAAACTATGTGTGATATTTACAACTTCCACCAATTCTGGGACAAGCAAACACAATATATACATCCAACTTAAGTTTGCTTGAATTGAAATAGTGTGTAACTTCCACAAAACATATGCTGAGTTTATCAACCTTGCATATAAGATTGTTTTTTTCTGAAAGGATAATTCATTTTTTTTTACATTTGGCATGGAATGTTATAAAATAGTAAAAAAAAGAAATGTATTTCCAAACTAGAAAGGGTCTCAACTCACTTTTGGTGTATATAATGCATCCTCTATACACCTCAGCATTCACTTTATGCTTCATGCCAGAGGGACAATACTGGATTTTTTGCTAAGAAAAGACAGTATCTTGTGAGGAGGAATAAAAACGAGAAGAAAAACATTTGTAATCATCGAAGGGAGAAAAAACAAAATATTATATATTTTCCCATATAAAAAATAATACAACCAATCCATCAGTTTTTGTTTCATTTATGCTTTTTACCCTGCACATACTTGTATTTGAAAGTGATTATATACTTCCTTGATTATTCAATGTGTATTTTTAAATATAACCTCATTTTCCCACATCCTGTCTATTTTGTAACTTCTATGTCACTATCCTTAGAATCCCCAGGTATTTATTTTTTTATGTATGTATGTAGCTTTTAAAATAAAATATCTAATCTCTTCCTTCCATCTATATTTCAAATGCAGTCTAATATCTCGTATCAAACTGTCTTTACCTCAGTCTATGCTATAGACCACCATGTGTAGTCACTACTGTATACCAGGGGTCCAAGAAAAGCTTCTGCTCTAGGTGATTTCTCCACTCTGGGGAAACGTTTTGTTTTGTTCATAAACATGAATTATGTCATCAACCTCTTGTGACTCCTCCAAGGAATGCAATATGAGAACAATTTATACCCTGTCATGTACCCTGTGAACTCCTATTTGGTCACATCTTCAATCCTTTCTCCTGCCTGGTTCTGCCTGCATTGCTTTAATCATAATGGCAGCCTTGGCAGTCAGTCTCCTGCCTGGCAGGAATGCTCATCTTTCAGAGGCTCTGTACCTGTGCAACCCCCTGCTTGCTATTTGTTCCCTCAGCTGTTGTAAACTTAACCTCCACAGAGAGGCCTCTATGATTAGCTTTAAAATGCTGGCATTTCTTACAGTTCCTTGAATTGTGTTTAATGCTTTTGATCACCATCTTGATAAGGTATTTTAGTTTGTGATATTGCCTCATCATGTCCACAAGCATAAATCCAAAACAGTGTGTTAAAGAAACAAATTAAAAGTACTGAATAATCGAGTGAGACATGCATGATGAATACTGTACTATCAAATTTCATTAATTCAGAAAAATGTTTGGTGCAAGGAAATATGTAACAGAACTGTAAATCCTGTCATAGAGTAGGTTGAGGTCCAGAGATGGAGAATCTACATACATCTTGGGTTATACAGTGAGGAAAAAAAATGGGAATCTATGGTATTCATTAAAATGTTAGTCTGAAATATAGTTTTGAAAAAAAATAATGTTTTTATGTGATATCTGATATAAAACCTCAAACATATGTGTAAAATGAAAGTTTTTATTTATACCTTCATTGTTCATGTTTTCCCTCAGTAAAGAAAGATGATATTTTTCAATAGTCTATTCTGTTTCCCAGTGCTCAGGCCATTTCCTTAATACATACAATCCCCATACTTACCGTGATTCTGGGTTTTTCTGGCTCTTGCTACTTTAGAAAGTGCTGTAATTAGAAATTCTTACTTCATGGCCACATTCAGATAATCTATGGTCAATCTATTGCTTGCATCTCATTACTCTAAAACTAACATGACCTTCTAGAGACACACTTGGTTATTACTTTTTATAAAAATAATTATGAATATAAAGTCATTTCTAACTCTGATTATTTTTCAACTGAACTGTTGAAAGATTCCCTGGAACCCTGTTCTGTGTCACCACTTAGCTGATTGCTATCTTTAAAAATATGGACCAGACAAAGAGAATGGAATTTAACCCCAGTGTTTTAACTTTACAAGTCCAAGGAATAAAATGGTATTTTATGGTGATATATTACTTATGATTTACCAAAGCTTACCTGAGGATTCTGAAAGCAATGTCAGCCACGAACTATAGAAGCCAGGCAGTGGTGGTACTCACCTTTAATCCCACCACTTGAGAGGCAGAGATAGACAGATCTTTGTTAGTTCAAGGTCACACTGAGCTATACAAAATATAATCAGTCATAAAGAGAAACAGCCCACACAAAAATGATCTCAGCACTTGGGATCACACACCTTTAATTCCAGAACTCATGAGAGGTATTTAAGACAGGAACAGGGTCTCAGAAGTAACATTTGTCTCCAGCCACACTGAGGACAGGAAGACATTCAGTCTCAGGATTCTCCAGCCATGTTGAGGTGAGCATATCAGTCTGGGATTGCAGTCTGAGGTCCGGTGGAACCAGGATTACCTTTCAGTCTGAGGTAGCAAGAGATAAGAGCTAGTAGCCAGCTGCTTTGCTTTTCAGCTTGAAGCTTGAACCTGGATATCTGTGTCTAGATCTTTTGTTTTTTTATTTTACAGTTCTCCCATGCACGGAGAAGCAGAGTCAAATGCTGCCTCTAATGGGATTGTTTGTCATTCTCATCCATACCTTTGTCTTTCCTCAGTGTTTCCCTTGGGATAATCTCCAGAGCAGATGTCTTAAATAGACTTTAAATCCAAATCTATGCTAAAAACTTTATTCTTTTATGTGGGACCTACTTTATTAACATCTGCCTAAGATTTTCATGCTTTGCAGGTGCTTTGCAAGTTCTTTGCTTCTTGGAAATTCTAGATATATGCTTAAAACGAGACTATTTTTAATGATTAAATGTAAAATATTATCATTGAGTATTTTGATGCTGCAAGTACCAGAATGAACTAAATAGTTTAAGCTGTACAGAGCACACTGAAATGTCTGTAAGAGCAAAGGTCAGGGAGCAGGCTGGTGTATGGGTGGCTATGAAAACAATAAGTGGGTATGTGATGGAAGTCTATTTTATGAAGATGGAAATGGAAAAAGAGGTAATCATACTGAAAGTTAAGGAAGTAGTCTGATGCCAGTTAACAAAGTTAAGAAAGAATCAAGAACAACCGCACATTTCTGGGCTGATTCTCTGTTGATAATCTTGCAAGTCAGTAGGATGACATGGAAATTTTTTTCAGAGGAAAAAATGCTTTGAACTAAAACTGTGAGTCCAGTATAGAATGTTTTGTTGTTGTTGTTGGTTTGGTTTGGTTTGGTTTTGATTTTCAAGGTAGGGTTTCTCTGTATTGCCTTGGAGCCTGCCTTGGAACTAGCTCTGTAGACTAGGCTATCCTGGAACTCACAGAGATCCGCCTGCCTCTGCCTCCTGAGTATTGGGATTAAGGGTGTGCACAACCAATGCCAGGCTAGCATTTTTTTAAAAAAAAATAACTTATATGCCAAAGGATTCATGGGCGTATGTATTACTAAAATCTCACAAATATAGGCCCCCAAATAAGCTCTTTAAACAAAGAGTGTTAATTATGAGTCATTGATATGAATTGTGTTAAGCCTCTAGGAATAGATAAATTCATAAAGTGATTTTGATGGAATGCAAAAAGTGTTGGATGAGTTAGAGCAGATGGGAAGATCTTTAATTTTCTATTAAGATTCCTTTAAAAAAACACTGATCAAAGATTGGAATCAAATTAGTTTTATTGGTATTTCTTAAAGGAATATGGGTGAGGGATTTTTTTTTGATTGCAGGAGCAGCAAATATTCAAAGACAGCTATAACACCAAAAGCATACTTTAAATATAGATATCATCTCAAGAAAGCTAGACTATTCAACAGGTAAAACAGTCTCATTCCCAAATACTTTAGTTGGTCTGAATCTATTCCAGGGACTTTGCCTGCCTGTTTTTTTGTTTTGTTTTGTTTTTTGTTTTTTTGGTTTTTTTTTGTTTGTTTGTTTTTTGGGTTTTTTTTTTTTGTCTCCTCCATGTGACTATGCCTATCTGAGAGACTCTCTTAGCAGTCCTTACTATAGTGAGAAATCCACCCAGTCACACCTGTGGCACAGACTATACCCATTTGGGCGTGGTCACAGGTGCATACATGAGCTTGTGGTATTGGTCTGGGTTCCTGGACAGGCTTGCTCTCTCTTGGTTCCAACCGAGTCAGGGAGAGCAGCCTGGGTGTGGATCCTTTGAGCGGGAACTTGCAGGTAATTGGTTTCTTGTGTACGTGACTTCTCCCAGAATAAAATATATAACCCATATTTATCCTCCTCCCATGTACCTTAATCAGTTCCATCACCTTTCTGCTTTTATATGCTTGAGAAATAAGGACCAGTGAATCTGGTCAGATTTGGTGACTTTCTGTAACAACTGGTTTGTTATTTTCTGACATGGATAAATTCCTTGCAGGATGGAATATGTTGACCTTCCCTTAGAATACCTATTGGTTCTCAAAATGGGGTTTGGGAGAAGAAAACAATCTAGGCAGGGAGACAGGAGCACACAGTTTTTATGAAATAGGGAAAAGGAAAAATGCTGGGGTTCTACCATGAGAGAGAGGAGGGTGTGCAGAATAGAAAGAAGAGGTAAATAACACTAAGAATGTTTGAAAGCCCATAGTGATAATTATTGTATGTTTGCTTAAAGTTCATAATATATTCTACATATGCATATTAAAATAGATTTTCATCATTCTGCATGTCAGTTCTCCCCAAGTACCAAAGACACAACAAAACAACAAGGGCAATAACAATGGAAAAGAAATAAACAAGCAAGCAAGCAAACAAACAACAACAGCAACAACAACAACAAAAAAGAACAGCGCCCATCAAGGGAAAACTCTCTTTAGGTCATTGGTGTGAGGAGGTTTTGTCAAACAAAATCCCCATAGCAATATGTGGGCATGTGAGCATTACCATTATCTTCTATTCTTTTTTTTTTCCTTTTTTGACAGAGTAAAAGAAGAAAGAGGGAAATGCTGACATTTTACTTTGTTTTTTACCCTTTTGTTGAATCTGGGCCCTAGCTCATTGGATGATGTCACCCATTTTAGAGTTCTATTGTAAATCAATTCTGGAAACACCTTCAGTGACTCAGGCAGCGGTAAATCCAGTCAAGCTGACAATCAGGATTAACCATCACAAAGATTTTATTGAGGTCTGTCCCCAAGCAGACTGCAGACAGTACTGAGCACAGAAAGAAAAAAAAATGTGTCTCCCAAATAGTGAGCTTCCATATGTTCATAGTCAGCTGATGCAGAAGGTGGCAAGGTTTCTACATGCATATTGTCCTTCATCTTGTCATGTGCTTGAACTTAATGCAAGGATATAGTCATGTGTTGCCTTGTTTCTACCTTGACAAGACAGTAGCAATGCTTCACTATCACTGACAGAAATTTGGACTCAGTTACAGTGTGAGTGAGAAAGTTGCTGGGAAGCAAAAGGGAAGAGTAAGCAGCTTCTGAAGTATTGCCCTTGCAAAAGAAATTCTCAAAAAAGGGTCACATTACCTTGGTGGAAGAATCAGGGTCTTCCCTATATCTCACCTGAACATCTATAAATGTCAGCTAAATACACCTCTTTTGCATTCTAGAAAATGACACTAAGGCATTTTGTTGCAGCAGCAGAAAATGAACTATTAATTGCAATCTTTCTAAAAATTTCTATGTTAGACAGCTGACATCTTACCCATGAAGTACTTTAGTTACCACTGTCAGACTACTAATGATTTCAACACTTTCAACATTGTATGTGCTAGGGTTTAGGTTAGTTGCAACCCAAAACACTGTATTTTTGGTAGCTCAATCATGTGTCTATTAGGCTAAGATTCTTTCTAGGTCAATATTGTTTGATCACATTCCCACTGAATTATAGAGAACATTTATTTCACCAGTTCTTACTGTCTGTCCTGAACAAAATTATTATCATGACATCAATCGTTTATGGACCAACTTCTACTCAGGCATTACAGGCCTAGTCAGGGTGTTTTGCTTATTGGGGAATATTTTTACCTCACAAATATCTCTGTTTGAACACTGAGTGTTTTTCCCCCGACTAGAAACATTTTCTGCTATAAAGTTGTTATGCATTTCTGTTTTTGACATACAGAATAAAGATATAATTTCATATGCTTTTCTAGTTCTTATAAAAAGAGAAATAATTTTAAATGCATTAAATTTTGCCTTAAAATCACAGGGCATGGAGTTACTGAGGTTGTTCAGAAGTTGGGGCTCAACCTTCAGTTTATCTGGATCTTGCAAGTAGATCATAGTCTGATCTTGATTAGCTACTGCCTCTAGATTTTAATTTTTAATCTATTGATTCAGATTCTTAAATCCTTTTTCAAAAGTACATAAAAGGTAACTTCAGTGAATTCAATGGTCCATGCATTTTGCCAAAATGAGAAACTTCAATGTAGTACAATGTTCTTGACAGTTATATTCTTTAAAGGTATATGAAGTTATGTTTTTCTTAAATTAAATTTCACTTGTTTAAACAATGAAGAAAGCTTTGCTTCTATTTTTCTTTTATTTCTTTTAAATTTATATTAGTCTTTCTTATTCTCAGCTGATTTTTCAAAGACCTGTAATAGATTTATGAAACCACAAAATTAATATTAAATGTTCTTTATAGGAGCTGAAGAGATGGTCCTGAGTTCACTTACCAGCAACCACATGGTGGATCACAACCATTAAAATGGGATCTGGTGCCCTCTACTGCCCTTCAGGCATACATGCAGACAGAACCCTATTATTTATATATATATATATATATACATATATATATATATATGTATATATATATATAAATACATATATATATATATATATAATAAATGAGTAAATAAATCTTTAAATATGTGATTTGTCTCAAATTTAATAAAAAAGAAAAAGTTGTTTATATCATGCTTCTTACAAGTAATTCATAGGTACTATGAAGCTTAAATTATACATTAACAATACTAAGATAAATAAATTATAATCAATATGGTATTTAGTAGTGTTATAGAACTATAGCATTTCATCTTGTTTGTTAAGAATATATTGATTGTAGGTAATTGAAGCAAGTGAAATCACTGATATCCCTTAATGAAAACATGTCCTAGACCTGTATCTTTGCTTCATAGAGCACAGTATAATCAAGCGAACTTTCAGTGACACTGCCTACTTCTTGAGAACACGACACTTTCCAAATGTGTTCACCTTCCCCCTACTGACTTTGCCACTTTGTATTCCCAGGTTACATTGACTTTCTAAATAAATTTATTTATAAATATGTTTATAATATATTTTGATAGCATAATTTCATAGTAGTCACTTTTTGGTAATGGTGCCTTCTAACCATGCATAAAATCACATGTCAAATTCTATACAGAAAGGAATGTTGGCCATAATTTAAGTCAAATTAATTTCTTATTAATTAAAAGATTTTCAGCACTTCTTTGCCGCCCATTGGATATAGAGCTGGTTCCCTTTTCCTCTGGACTCATGGCAGTAACGTGGAGTGAAAGATTGCTAAATTTTCTGTGAAAATAAAGATATCCTCATGATCCATATTACTTAAGTGGTTCTGAAAATCAGACAGTAGCTGGACAATATATTAATTAAAAATAAATACCATCTTTATAAAAAAAAATGTCTAACACAGTTTGGTTTTTTGAACTCCACAGAGTAAAATTTAAATTTACTAGGTGGAATTCTGATATACCTTGCCAATATTCATTGAATTTGGCTTCTAACACTTGTTAATATTAGAGATACTTATTCTTCTTTTAAACTAATTAAAATTAGAAGAATTTCTGTTCCCACAAATACATTCCCTTAAAGAGCAAATGAGCTTTAAAAATATTTTAACTGACTATTTATAGATGTGAAGTTGTAGAAATTCTTCTTTTCTACAAAAATATCATACAGAAGCTAAAGACATTGGTGCCGATTTCATGTGTCTCCTGATTACACTGTATGATTACTCATGAGCAATAAATCAGCATTTGTAATGTCTGTCTTTTCAGATTATCTCACTGTTCCATTGCCTGAAGCAAACAAATTATAAACTTTGTGAGTTGGCTTTAAATAGTAGGAAGAAACCAACATAAAAAAAATCATTTTTTTCTCTGAACATGATTTGTATGTGAAAAAGAATCTGTCTTTGGATCCCTCTCCTCTTGCACTAGTAATCATTCTCTCATCGTGATAAAATTCAAAAATGAAATAAAATTTCAGGGATTTCAGTTCATGGTCATGAGTAGATGATATTACTGCTTTGGCCTCTAGGAGACATAAGACATAAGAGAATATATGATGTCAGAAAACATTTCACATCTTGCCAGTAAAAAGCAGAGACAGGGAGCCAAAAAGTGAAAGGTCAGGGGATAAGATTTATTCTTCAGGAGCCCAACCTCAGGGATTCAATTTTAGCAAAGAGATCCTCCCTTCTATAGTTTCTGTCACCTTACAGTGTCCCAGTCATGTACAACCTTGTGAATAGAAAACACAATGATGAAGTCAGAATGTTCATGGCCCAATCACTCCATTGAAACCCCTTTCTGGATGTATACAGCAGTTGTCTTGCAGCTCAAACAAGGGATGGTGTCATTTCCACAAGTTCACATCCCTTGACCTCATCTACTAGAGTGGGGATGCACAGATCAGCTTTCATTTTAGGAATTCAATGACCAGAAGTGAAATTCTTGTTAGATAGTTATTTCTCTACTTCATGAAGATAAATTAAAACTTTAGTAGTTTACATATAGTATGATGCATTGAGATGTCTGTGACATGCTTGGACCTTTATTACAGATCGTGTTGTGTGGAAATTTTACTTTCTGAACTAATAACATTGGTGCTATAGAAAATTTATATATACATTTACTTTTGGCTACACCATTATATACTGCATGTGGTGGTTTGAATGAGCACTTCTCCCATAGGTTCATTTATTTGAATACTTGGTTTTCAATTGATGGAACTGATGGCAAGGATTAGGAGTATGGTCTCAATCAAGGTGCATCATGGATGGTCTTTGAGGCTTCAAAGGATCCTCATCATCCCTAATGTCTCTCTCTTTCAACCCTCTCTCTCTCTTCCTCTCCTTCCTCCCTCCCTCTCTTCCTCCCTCCCTCCCTCCCTCCCTCCCTCTCTCTCTCTCTCTCTCTCTCTCTCTCTCTATATATATATATATATATATATATATATATATATATATACACACACAAAGACATATATATCTTTGTCTTTGCCTCTATTTCTGTCTCTCTTTGTCTTTGTCTTTTTGTGTGTCTCTATCTCTGTCTTTCTCTCTCTATCTCCCTGTTTTTACTTGTGGATCAATACATACATTCTCTGTTCCTATTGCTATATCTTTGCTACACTACCATGTACTCTATTCCTTCGAACATAAGCTCCTAGTCCAATGTTTTAGTCTGTAGTTTCAGTTATGGTACCTTATCACAGCAATGGAAAGCAACTAAGACACTGCAGTAAGTACTACACAAAGGTAGTCTCAGGGTAAAAGCATAACTGGAAAATGAGGTTGCTATAAGACAGATTAAAGTGTTCCCTACAGAGTGGGAGGTATTTTAAAATATTTTTTAAAAATTGGGATGAGCAAGAAAGCAGTTCCAGGTGGATGAGAGTTTATACTTAACAGTCTTAATCCTGTCAGGAAAGACTGTAGAATATTTAGCTTATGTAAAAGAGGAGAAAGTAAAATTTGTGCCATGCTTTGAGAAGGTCAAATGCCTGAAACACTGAATCCAAGTGTTGAAGAAATGTTTGAAATAGAATTCTAAGTATGATGAGATTTGTTTCTAAAGACTATTTCATTTCACACTGATTGCTTGTCATTTACTGTTATGTTCTTCCTTTTGTAATGAATCATTTATGTACACAGTGTTTTCTGATACCATTAAAATATCCATTCACTTGTTCATTCATTTGCCCATAACTATATTTAAATCCAGAAAAGGCATAAGCATAGATAAGTTTCTCTGGAATGAAAAATTAACCTACTTTGTATCAGCTGTTTACTGTTCAACCCTCCCCCTGAACTGCACATGGCCTTGAACATGCTAAGAGAACTCTCTAACCATGAGCACATCTATCCTAAGCCCTTGGTTTTGAAAGAAAGATTTCACTATGTACTTTATGCTGCTCTCTTGAACTAATTTTATGGCTCTATCTGGCCTCACACTTGATCATCTATTCTTGGTCTTCTAAAGTCTAGGATTCCTGACTTGTGTCATAAAATAGATATAATTCTTTGCTATGGAATTGGTTCATACCACAATTCTCTTTCTTAGGTGACTATAACTTTTAATAATTTCTTCTGCACTTTCTGTGGCCACACACCTGTTCTTAGTACATTATAGCCTAGTCTTGACAGTGATGACAGCTAAAGGCCTTGTAGAATATTTAGAAAAATCTCTGCCTTTCATCTGTGAGATACCTACAGCTTCACCTCTAAATCTAGTTTAAAAAAAAATACTGTCAGATGTGGTGGTGTACCTATGCTTAGGAGGCAAGACAGGTGGATCTATGTCAGTTCAAGGTCACCCTGATCTACAGAGTGGTTCCAGAACAGCCAGAGCTCTTACACAGAGAAAATCTGTCTTGAAACTCCAAAAAGAAAGAAAATAATTCATTTGAAAATTACTTAGCATTTCGTGAAAGAAAAAACCCACAGTGAGACATCATCAGTTCAAACTCTACAAAATAAATACCTAGATAAACATTTATTTTCAGAAATCCTCTAGTAGTTTTAGTCAATACACTACATGAAAATATTTCTGTGCTATTTTAACATAAGTCATACCAGTGTAAAGATGTATCATTCTACTTGCCCAAAAACGAAAAAGATAAGTCTGGGAAATTTTGTTGTAATCATGACTATAGCCTATCATCTGCTTCAACAGTTTTATTTTTTTAAATCCATAAAACCAAAGAAACTTAGCTTTTTTATAAAATGGACACATTTATTATAGCTATTTATATTTTTAATCTAACTGGCTAAAATACTCCTTGTTATCTTCATATCCTTAGTAGACTGCCATTTAGAGATATGATTTCTTGCCCACTAAGTATTTCCATACTTAGTTATCAAGGAGAGATTGGTAAAAGTGTCTAAGTGAAAACTATTGTGAGTTCTGAGATTACTGAAGGGCTCACTTAATCTCAGATATATACTATTCATAAATACCACTTAAATATGTTAAATTAAAATCTTTGAACTTTGGCAAATTTATTTGATGTCTTAGAACATTTATTCCTTCCCCCCTCACATTACCCACTTCTATTTGAGGAACTGTCTAACATGAGCCTTCAGGTACAAATTAGATACAGAGTTTGAACATCCAGTAAGTATAGATTGACACAAGGCCTAGGATAAAATGACAAGTTCAGATAATCACTGTTGACATAGTATTCTACTGCCAAAATCCACAAGAAGTTCATAAACCTTGTGGGTATTTCTAAGTCACAAAAATCTTGTATAAAAGATCTGAAGAATGGTGCTGGGTATAAAGAACACTTTTAGCAAGATAAGATTATATAACTCTATTATCATCTGGACTGATGGAAATCAAGGAAAAGATGTTAGTTTTATGCCATGTTTAAGGATATATTACTAGCATGGTTGCTTAGGCTAATGGGCTACCAAACTTTATCTCCTCAAGATATGAAAGACCCCCTTCAGATAATTTGAGCACACCTCAATAAACATACTTTCAATTGTAAATCTTCATATGTGCTTTATTTTGAAGCTTTTAATAAACCATTCTAAACATTTATGTCACTAAAGAATTACCTAGTGAAACCATGTATTTTATACATGAAATTTTCTAACATATATTATAGAGATATTGCAAGTTATTATAAATTTCTGTTTTCCATATATATATATGTGTGAGTTATTTTTTTCTTTTGGAAAAAAATCTATGTACACAATATGAAAGAGCTTGTATAGCATATAAGTAAGTATAAGGAATTCACCATAAGAGTCTTTATATATATATATATATATATATATATATATATACATATATATATGTATATATGTGTGTGTGTGTGCGTGCTTGCGTGCATGTGTGTATGTATGTGTACATATATACATGCATATATATATATATAGTTTTCTTATTTTACATATTGATCCCAGTTTCCTCTCCCCTCCCATGAACCCAGTGACCCCTCCCATCTCATCTGCCCCCCATTCCACAGGGATGGTGATACCTTCCAGGAGGGTTCATCAAAATCCTTCAAGTCATTTGGAGTAGGGACTAGGCCCTCCTTCCTGCCTCTAGGTTAAGAAGTATCCCTCCATGGGGAATGTGCTCCCAAAGTCCTTTCATGCACCAGGGATACATCCTGGTTCCACTGTCAGAGGTTCCTTAGATTGCCCAGGCCTTCTAACTGAGATCCATGTTCAGGGGTCTGAGTCGGTCCAATGCTGGTTTCCCAGCTATTAGTCTGGGGGTTCATGAGCTCCCCCTTGTTCAGGTCAGCTGTCTCTGTGGGTTACTGTGGTCTTGTCTTGACCCATTTTCTTATCACTCCTCCCTCTCTACAACTGGATTCCAGGAGTTCGCCTCAGTATTTAGCTGTGGGTGTCTGCTACTGTTCCCTCATCTACTAGATTAGGGCTCTATGGTGGCATATAAATTAGATATCGATCTCATTATCAGGGAAGGGCATTTAAGGTAGCCTTTCCACTGTTGCTCAGATTGTTAGTTGGGGTCATCCTTACAGGTTTCTAGCCATTTCTCTACATTTCTCTAGAGTCAGTTTTCTCTTCAAACCTATAAACCTATAATGGCTCCCTCTATTATGGTCTCTCTCTCTCTCTCTCTCTCTCTCTCTCTCTCTCTCTCTCTCTCTCTCTCTCTCTCTCTCTCTCTCTCTCTCTCTCTCTCTCTCTCTCTCTCTCTCTCTCTCTCTCTGTGTGTGTGTGTGTGTGTGTGTGTGTGTGTGTGTCTGTCTTTGTTGTTATTGTTTTTACTCTCATCTGTACATCCTCCGACTCAATCTTCCTGGTCCTATGTGTTCTTCTCTCCTCCCCTTCTCTTTCTCCTATTCTCCCTCCAAACCCCCCCCCCAATATGCTCAGTGGATCTTGTTCCTCTCCCCTTTTTAGGTTCCTCCTTGCATCCTAGTTTTTCTGGCTGTGTAAATTATAGGCTGGTGATCCTTTGCTATATGTCTAAAATCCATATATGAGTGAGTACGTACCACATTCCTCTTTTTATGACTGAGTTACCTCACTAAGGATAATTTCTTCAAGTTCCATCCATTTGACTGTGAATTTCAAGATTGTGTTGTTGTTTTTTCCACTAAGTAGTATTCTATTGTGTAAATGTGCCTTATCTTCTTTATTCATTCTTTAGTTGAGGGGCATCTAGGTTGTTTCCAAGTCCTTGCTATCACAAATAATGCAAGGATATGGATCATTTGGGTATATGCCTAAGGATGGAATTCCCAGGTCCTGTGGTAGACTGTCTTAAGGACAAATTATTCCACCCTGTGGTTTATACAAAATGTCACAATTCCATATTAATATTTTGTAATAATATTTTATTTATATGCAAAATTTTCTCATTCATTTTCCCAATTAGTTTATGATGTGCCTTACCATGTTTTCAAAAGTTATCTTCCTATCTTTATTTAAAGTAGATATAATTAATCACATCTGACAGATATTGAAGTCCAAACACATACTGAAGTGAAAGAGACCTTTTATAATGGAGACAAATATTATAGAACTTCTGACTAACATTTTCAAAGTCACTGTAATTAATTCTCAATTTTACTACCCAAAGAATACACACAATATCTGATAATTATTTAAGAACTGTTCATCCTCATCCTTCACTGACATCAGTTCATAAGTGTTCAAAAAGCAATGCTCTGCAGACCATAAAACACAGCGCATTGCAAGTTTCCAGCAATTAACCAGAGCTACTTAAAATGTTATAAACAACTGCTAATTAACAAACTTCTAAAACAGAGAGAGTCACAGAATTAGAGTTCTGTCAGGCAGCAAAATGCAAGGCCCCACATATGATAGAAAACCTTGGGGATTTACTTCATGACTCTAAAAGTGGTTATGTATTCTGTCATTGAACCTAAATTAGGAAATGCAATGGCATAGACTGTAGCTCCCTCTCAATGACTGTCACTGCAAACATTTAAGCAGTAGTGGCTAATCTCTAGAAGAAGGTAGACATAATGATAAGTAAATTTATAATGGCAATCTGTCTGTCCTTCCATGTTGGAGATGGGAGTGTATGAAGATCATGTGTGAGCCAGGTTGCATTGCTGTCTTGGTATGAGCAGTTGTCCTTCCAAAAAAGTATGTGGGAGAATGATATTAGAAACTCTTCAACTACAAGATCCTCAGGGACTTAGAAACACCTTGTCTTACAATTAAGAAATAAAGTGAGACAGGATACAAAATCATGATGACTATTCTTGAGGATATTTTCACTCGAATAAAACATATATAAATATATATATATATATATATATATTGCCATTTTCATCTACTCTGATTATTATGCAATGTGTGCTTTGTAAAAACATAATACAGATTGATGACTGTAAAAACATAATACATATTGATAAAGACATATTATGTTTGTAAAAACATAATACAGATTGATAAAGAATTGTGACTATATTTAAGAAAAATCTCATTGAAGCAAATGTGTAATAAATGTATTCTGAAAAACCACATATCAAGATGTAGAAAGTTCAAGATAATATATTATATTAGGCAGCACACAATATCAAGCCCCATGAAAATCCCAAAAATCAGGAACTGTTCTAAAATTAGACCATCTAGAAATTACAGTTATCAATTAAGCTGTTTCTTAATTTGTAAGAAGTGGCAAAAACAAGAATGTTCATCTTTAAGAAATGTCATTGATACTGCTATCTTAAGTGTCAGAGCACAGAAATTAAAATTAGAGCATAAATATTTGTCAAAAATGTAAGCTTACAGTAGGAAACTTCTGTTAGAATCCCAGCTTTCCAGGTCTCTGCCACCAGTTGTAAGGTACTTAATGCCTGCATGTTGTACCCTTGCCTTTGAAATGGAGATGCTCAGAGCAAAGGTAATATTGTGGTTCTGATTAGGGTTAAACCATCAATTTATATAAAATGGTTAATATGTTTCAATAAAAATGGACAATGCAAAGGAACCCAAACAAAGAACTCAACATCAAATTCTTACTGCTCTTTTAAATAAATATTTTGAGTTTAATAAATATATACTTAATGTAGGTCTAAGTACAAGAGTTACAACATTTCCACAAAAGAACCCAAGGCCCATGGAAGCGAAGAAAGTTCTATAAAAGAGAGTGGACTAGATAATGTTTCTGAAGAAATCTGAAACTCTGCTAAAGAAATGAATTAAAAATACTTGGATCCTGGTGCTAGAATTTCAGCATCTCACAGTTATTGAGACTGGGAGTAAATTTATCGTATTTGCATTCTGAATACCATTTTGGTGAATAGTGTATGGGTCTAGGTAATCTGTCACATCCCAGAATCATTATCCATGCAACTAAGACACTTCATGACCATGAACGTATCTGACTTGATTAATTCTAAAGGATGTTTATGTGTGTGTTTACAGTTTACATTTAGTTTGTAAGGCCTTCGGAGTTGACTTTTATGTGGTGCATAGATTTCAATGTGATTCCATCACTATTGGAGCATCAAATAACAACGTAACAGTTTTTGAGAAGCTGTTGTTTCCTTCCCTTTGAGACATTATATTTGTAATAATAAAAAAAGCCAATTTAGTTAGCCAATATTGTAGGTTAAGAAAGAGGAATGGATATACAAAGGGTAGATTAGGTAGTTAAATATACATACATGTGTGTATATATTCATATATATACACACACATGTATATATTCAGAAATAATTGCATATATGCTTACGGTATTTTATAAAGAATATTTTTAGTATACTCAGGACAGCAAATCCTGTGTATCATTTTCTACTAGTTCATTACTTGTTCCTTGCAAATATTTAATTTTTCTTCTTAC
Source organism: Cricetiscus sungorus (assembly GCA_030556225.1). Taxonomy (NCBI): domain Eukaryota; kingdom Metazoa; phylum Chordata; class Mammalia; order Rodentia; family Cricetidae; genus Cricetiscus; species Cricetiscus sungorus. Next base: position 37,664,684 of record JANBXA010000491.1, on the reverse strand, counting down.
TGTACTTCCAGAATACTATTGCATAATATAAATGATGATATTTGTCTTTGTTCACCAAATGAAAAGGCTGTCAACATTGTCAACATTGAGTTAGTGTAATTGATCATAATAATCATGGCATTCCATGTCAAAATGAAGGAGTCATATTATAAGCATAATGGCTTAACATCAGAAAACAAGAACTTTTACTACTTCCCAACCATTATTTCAGAGCATGTAAGAATAAAATCAATGTGGCTTTGTCTTGTATTATGTGAGAATGATTGATTTTGAAAGTCACTTTTTGAGTTGGTGACTTCTATATCATTAAAAGTAGTCATTAACTGAATTTTGTTTGGAAATAAAGACAGAATTTCCAACAATTTTTGAAATGTCCCAAAACATACTCCTGCCATTTTATTTTATATATTTATGTGAGGCATGTTTTCCTCATTGAAGACTATAAATCAAAATGTCAATTAATTCAGAAAAAAATATTGACAAAGCTTTATATCTTGCAGTAGCAAGTACTCACCAAATATGTAATTACTTATATAAAAACAAAGAAGTATGTCCATTCTATTAGCATGGAATTTCTTAAATATTTAGTGAATGATGCAATTTTATGAATAACAAAAATGATTTATTTGTTAGTTATAACCAGCAAAATTTTAAATTGGATACTTATTTATATAAGTTTAAGGCTGACGTCCAATAAAATTTCTCAGATGAAAATCATTTAAGAAACTTTGATCTAGCATGTAGTATGAAATAAACTACTCATCTAAAAGCATAGTTTAAATCTAGATTTAAATTATTCTATAGTATGATTATGTTGCACTATTTCTATTATTCAACAGAAAAGACTATATATTGTGAACAAACTACTCCCAATTTTTTCTATTGCTAATTCTGTCTTGTCCTTCCATCTCTACTTTCTGCTTTCCTCTACTATGCTTCCCATTTGTTTCTTCTCTCTCTTCTTTCTGGTTTCCTTTCCTATCTGTTCCAATTGCTTCCCCTCCTTTCTGCCTACCTCTCAAGCCTTAATGAATAGTACATTTTCCTAGAGTACTTCATTATTTCTTTTTTAGACATCAGGTGACTCCAAACCCATTTAGCTATCAGAAGCACAAAAGAAAGAAAGGAAAGAAGAAAGGAAGGAAGGAAGGAAGAAAGAAAGAAGAAAGAAATAGAGAAATACAGAAGAAAATACTGTTTCCAAATTAATATGAATTATTCAGAGTAATAAAATAGTTCATTAAAGATGTAAACACCAAGTTAAACTGATAAAAACTACCAATACAAATATTCTAAAGTTTTCCTAATACAACTTAACAGTACAATTGCTAACACATTATAGAGAAGTGTGGTGTACTTGAGCAGTGCTATGTGTTCAGTATCAGAGATTTCTTGCAAAGAAAAGTCTTATCCCAATAGATGATAAAAGGGTGCCATATAAAATTCGGCGCACATGTACCTTAATGCTCTATGCTCTTCTTAACACCCAATCTCTGTCTCCTAAACAATGTTATTTGAATATTTAATCATGTGGTTTGCTATCAGGAAAATCAATAGCATTATTTAAGAGATGATGATTATTAAAGAAAGTAATTTCTTTAAGAAAAAAAACACCCATGTATGGATTTTAGTGAGGAAAGTGGAAAGCACTGTGCTATTAGACAGAAAATATTTCAGTATTGAAATATATTAATTTTATACAATGTTGAACTCATAGAAATTATACATGATGAAACCTGTCTAGTTATCACCCTTAGTGAAGGAGAACTGCTTAGAACTGACTGGTGTAGGGACAGGTCTCCAGCAGAATCATCTGCTGTCTTGTGATAATTTCCAGGTGACCCTGTTCTGGAGAAATAGCTATATTCCTCAAATTATTACAAAATCATTAAAGTGCAGCTGAAACGAAAAGAGGCCCAGAAAGTATGACTAATGAGTTACTGAGAAACCTCTACAGGGAAGAAGGCAACCCTTCCTTGAAGTATTTAGGACAAAGGAAAATTAGTAGTTTCCTGACCTGAGTGCCACCAGGGGAAATTAATGAGAATTTAATGAAATATAGGTAGTAAAATCAAGTAAAGTCACACTATAGGTGACAGTGGACCTTTAAAATAACTTAATGTACTTGGCCTATGCTGTTACTGGCCATTTCTTACACGTGTATCGATGGTAGTAAATATTTTATTCTGTTGGGCAACTGATATGAAGTCATAGAGTCAGAAAAGGCAATTACTGTGGAAACATTCCCTGAAAGGTGAATCACCTTTCCATTCTAAAGCATTTTAAAATGCTTTAGAATATGAAACTGAACCCTAAAATGATCTTTAAAACAGAATATTATTGTGACACAACTACATCTTTAATAAAGCTTTATCTTCTCATATTCCTTTAATTCCCCGGCTTAATTGAAACACAATAGATCTCATTTAGAAAGCTGATTATCAAGGGGTAATAGTAGTTTATAATAACAAAATTCCCCACAAAATTAGATGATCATGGCTGAAGGACACTCATTTCTGTTGGTAGGCAGCAATGTTTTATCATTAGCTCAAATTGTTTCAGAATTTTTCATTTTAAGTTAATTAGATGATCATCCACTTAAGGATCGGGGAACCTAACAACTTACAACCAACATCTTTTATTTGGCAGGCAGAATGAATTCTTTACATTTTAGCAAAGATCATTTGAAGAAAAAAAAACCCACAACATTTGACAACACTAATAGTTATATACTGTTTTTTATGTAAATGCATACAATGCTAATCCAAGAATAAAGTGGCTGGCTCTCTAAGAAGTAATTTAAAATATGCCAAAGTGTAGGCAAAAGTTGCTCAACAGGTGTTATTTTGATTCTGGACATGCTGTGTCAGTCTTTACTGCAAACTTGCTGACCTGTCCTTTGCTTGGCACTGTATTTTTCCTGCTATTCTTGCTCAGGTGCCAGGGCAAATTCTTTAGTAAGCAACAACAAGTTCACTTCTGTATCAAAAATCAAGTGACAATCATCCCCACACGTATCCACTAAACCCTCATACTGAAAAGTATACTGTGTAAGAAACCCTAGATGGATGCAACTTTAAAACAAAAGGTACAAAACGTTATGAGAATTTTTTGAGATAGTGTCATGCTGTGTAGTTTGGCCCTCACCCTGCCTCAGCCTCTCGAGCAGCATTACAAGCCTATATTGCTAATTTTCATAAATAATTGCACAATAGGTGAGTCTTACCATGATACTAATGAGGTCAGCTCTTATGATCTCACACATTTTGTACAATTAAAGGAATTTTCAAGAATGGTTTTCTGTCTCCACCTCGTTCATGCATTGTTAGCCTGATTGTAAGATTATGGCACACTGACTCCTTCGTTTCCATAAATTTTGCTCTACGTATCCAGTGTATTCCATGACAATATATGAAATCTTTGGTTTACATATCATTATATGCCTGACACCTCCTATTGTGCACCTATGTGTGATTTCTAGGATTTTATGGGCTCCCTGGGCTCTTGCACTCCAGACTCACTGGTGCAGAGATTTTGTCACTTATCTTGCAGAACTGACAAAATCCAAAGGTGAGAGACAAGTTTCTTAAACTGCATACATTTGATTGCCTGAACGTCTGGTAAAAGATCTGGCTAGATTTCTATTGTAATAGTAACCAATGTTGTCTTGAGTGTGTTCATAATATATTTGGCTTCTAATATCTGTATCTCAATTTTCTTAGAAATAACCGCAAGCTCACTGAAGAAACAGATTCCTAAAACTGATTATCCCACTAATTGATGCATAAATATCAAGCCTCTGGTTGAAAGTTTAGAGCAGAATAAAATAATAGTAGGTGGACACTTACTTGAGGAAACGAGGCCAGTAGACTGCCCAAAATTTTTACTGTCTGGAGTGTAGTCTTCTGATCCACTAACTGCTTGCAGTATGGCACATACATACACACATAAAATGCATATAAATGCACGTACACACAAATAAACACATGCACATACTTATGCACACATCCACACAAACAAATAAGTGAAGTAACACAAATATTTAAAAATAAATTTGCATATGATAATTGTTTCATTACATCTGTAGCATATTTTGGGTAGGGTACTCTTTCAGTCTGTCTAGAAGCAGACATTCAGCAGTGAGCATTGCCTTATATAAATAAAACACACATCATGAGAACTGCTATGACCACCATATAATTCTAATAGGAAACAAGTACTAACTCTGCTTTTTAAGGTTAAATGATATACATCTTAATATGCGAATGTTCACTCTAACAGGCATTTATGAATGACTGCTCTAGTGACCTTTACAGTAGAAACCTAAACTTGTCACTGTAGAAGGATGTTTTAGAGATCTACTTCCATTTTACAGATGACAGGTGTGCAGAATTGTCTTGCTGTCCCCATGCCCGCCAATAGTTTAGTTGTAAACATTAACCCTTATTTTTGTACTAGGTGCTATATTTGTTTATTTTGCATCACAACTTTCTCTGTGCAGGAAGTCTTTAAAATTTATTCTGCTTGCTCTTATTTATAAACTGCACTTTAGTGTGCATGTGTTCATCAAAGTAATTTCTCCTTGATTGGGCAGACGGGAGGTGGACCCAATTAAATTCAGCAGTTGCCTAGTGGAAAGCAGAGGTAGCAGGGGCCTGACAACAGAAGAAAAAGTGCTTCAGGTTGAGGAGCAGGCTGTATGTATTCAGTTACATCACTGGAATCACTTTACATACAGATTGAGAGCAGCAAAAGCTTTCTTTTGTTTTCTACATTCTCTATGGTCACATAAGTACAAATTCTTTTCTATCTGTTTGATGACACATGCAATAATCCAACCTGTCAATGACCATCTTTGAACTGCATTCCTTGTGAGAAGTTGGTGTTCATAACTGTGTTGGTGCTTTCTGCTACTATTTTCTTTAGCAATAGAGTATTTTAAGTGTCTATGCACAAATATAAAATTATCATTCTAGTTTCCTTGCCTAATGACAAAAGAACAGTTAAAGATAGAAGAGGCCAGTGATACATTTGAGTGAAATTAGAAGTTATAGCTCTTTAAGTCACTCAACCCAAAGGAGATATTTACAATTAAAAGGATCATATAACCATCCTTCTATTGAGAAATGCAGGGTTAGAAAACATTGATTTTCTTCAGAGGATAGTGCTTGAGTTTTTCAGTTTAAGAAAAAATATATATTTCAAAAGAAGAAAAAGAAGATATTCTCAATACCACAAATACATATACTATGATCACAAATAACGTACTTCAGGGTACAAGATGAAATATGTATACATTCATCTTGTAAGCTGTGATTTCAAATCATGATGCACCATTATCACATTCAAATAATGCTGATATTTTCAAATGTTGTTGTCTATTTTATTTCCATTTAGTTTTATTTTATAGAGTAGCTGTAAACAAATTACCTCTAGCCATTTTCATGTTAATCCATTTTAAGTAGTATAATAAATATCAAATGCCATAGCATTAAGGCTTGCAAGGATTATTCTTTTTTTTTCTTGATAGGCTCCATTATTCTTACTCCAAACAGTACTTTTTTACACACGCATGCACGCACGCGCGAGCGCGCAGGCGTGCGCGCGCACACACACACACACACACACACACACATGCACGCACGCACATATATATATTATTTGTATATAAAATATACATATAATATATATTATTTTTTATCTTACATATTGATCTGAGTTCCCTTTCCCTCCCTTCCTTCCTCCCATGCCCTCCGACCCCCTCCCATTCCACCACACACACACTTCACAGGGAGGGTGATGCCTTGCAGTGGGATCATCAAAATCTGTCATCAGTTGGAGTATGTTCTAGGCCCTCCTTCCTGCCTCTAGGCTAAGGGAGTATCCCTCAATGGAGAATGTGCTCCCTAAGTTCTTTCCTGCACCAGGGGTACATCCTGGTTCCACTGTCAGAGGTCCCTTAGACTGCCCAGGCCTTCTAACTGAGACCCATGTTCAGGGGGTCTGAGTCGGTCCAATGCTGGTTTTCCAGCTATCAGTCTTGGCTCCATTATTTCCCCCTTTTTCAGGTCATTTGTGGGTTTCTGTAGCCTGCTCTTGTCCCCATTTTCTTAGCACTCCTCCTTCTCTTCAATTTGACAAAACAGTATTTTCAAAGCATAAGATTGTCTGTTTTTGTCTGTGTCAATTTGTAAATATATGGAATCTCAGGGCAGTATGAAAATAGATATTACTACATGTTAATTAGTAATTGTCTTGGTTGCTTCTTGTATTGATATTTTATTTATAGAAGACTAGGGCATTTCTTGTTCCTTAAATAAAAAATTCTTATAGATTCATGGGAAATTATTTTTTTGTTTTTTACAAGCTGAACCAATTTTGTACTATTTCTGTTGGCTAATATTATGTTTGTAAGTTTAATTTATTTCCAGGTTTTGTAATTATCAGGCTATATTTTTGGCTTGAGTTTATGTTGACCTATATAGAGTATAATTTGAATTTAAAATTTTTAGTCACTGGAGATACAAGCTCTCCTACAGAGATAATTAGGTGGCATGGATGGAGTTTTCAACATATGCTGTAAATTTCAGTGAGGGTTGTCATCTGTAATTGCTTTTAGCACTTTCTGATTTTGTCCTTGACACCTGCATTGAGTTCTGCTACATCTGAAACCCATCATTCTCCACATTCAGAAGAAAGACTTCAGCCTTTGCTCTCTTCATACTGCTGAGATGGTGAGGGAAGAAACTAACAATCAACAGTAAACTCACCTCATAAATAAGACAATGCATCCCATTAAACATTATTCATAGTTTCATGTCATTATCATTGTCTATAAAATAATTAAATGTCCATTAACAGAGTATTATTTTCTACTAATTTGCATTTCATTTAACAATTTTGTTAAAGTCATTTCTATTTAGAAAAAATAATGTCTTTGTGTGAATAGTTTTAGCTATGTAATGCTTTTTTGCCTTATTTTAATCATTTTAATGAATAAACATAAGCTAGTTAACATGAGCATTATTTCAAAATCATACAAGTATACACTGTGAAACATAAAATAATTGTTCTTAGGCAAGTATGAATAGAATTATTTGAAATGCTAATAGGAATTTTGTTTAGGATCTGTAGAGCCACAGGATATCCTTAATAAAAAAAAAAAAACTCAAAAAGCAGAGATGATAACCATTTTCACCTTTTATTTATGTCAGCTCTTTGTTTAGTTTTGTTATTAACAAAATATAAATCTCTCAGCTGTTTGAAATGTATTTTGGGTGAAATAAATGCATATTTCATGCTGATTTAATTTTTCATCTAAATTACTGTGACTTTAGATTGTTAGACTGAACAATTTTTGTTAATAATGTGAGTCCAAGAGAAGCTCACATCATATAATGTGAAAATCATATTTAATTACTAAGAGAAAGGTAACCATAGAAAGAGCTAGCTGTTGAAAAATTATTACTAAGTACAATACTTATTTTGGAATTACTCATGTGGAAAAAGTTAGACATTTCAGGTTGGGTCCAGGCAGTGATCACATGTTTAAGCTTGATGAAGTCATGTAAGAGTATGGAGCTAATGGTATCCAGCTATGAAAGACAAGAGAAGGAACAAAAATCCAGCGGGAGATGCTGAGGTTGAAGGACCCGAGAGACTTTGGAGAGAGAGCTTCATATTGTACACTCATTGTGCTTTCTAGGCAAATGATTTTGGATCAAGTTGCATGGGAAATACAGCGATCTTGTCCATCCTTGGCAGAAACCACTTATTAGGAGCTTTAACGAGAGCTGGTAACTTTCACAATACTGCAGAAGAACACAAAGAAATGGATGTATATAAAGTGACTCAGATAAATAGTGGTGCTTTCTGAATAAAACTAAAGTTCATTTTCCACCTCTCCTGTGCAGAGTGGTTCTGATCTCAAGGAGAGAGTGTCCAAATATTTAATTAGGCAGACACTCTATTTTTGACTATAGTCAATAAAACATTTGCTAGGCTGCATAAACAATAAAATCAGCAGTTTAAAATCAGCAGTTTCCCAAAGGGGAAACAACAGCCAATAGGTAGTCTAGATACTCACAAATATCATCAACAAACAGGAAAAGCAATCTGTGAGAGGTAACTCTGCAGCTGCCAAACTGCTTTGGAGGGACACAGGCCATAGGTGCACTCCAGCTGCAAACACAAAGACATCTTTATTAAGGAAACACCCATAGCTATTCTCTAGCATTTTAGCGTGTCAATTAGATTTTTATTTTTAGAATCCAGTCTCTCCCTAAAACTAGGGTTTCCTTTGCCAGAAAACAGCCTTATTTCAACTGGATTCCATCTTGTTCTACTGTCAAAAACATGTTGGTTCAGGGTAACATGGTGGAGGCAAAACCAAGACATCGATTACACCTGAGACTGGATCCAACTGTCACAAAAATAGAGGGTGAGACAGGCATGGGCAGGAGTCGGCCTCCCCCTCACCCCCAAGGAGGCAGTGCATTCAGTCTGTGTCCTGAGTGCAGAAGAGAGAGAGTTGCAAGAGCATCTGAGAATATTTGGGGATTGGTCAAGAACACCAAGCTTACTGGTGCCATCCTTCCAAAGAAACACTTTTTTCCCCCAGGTTTGGGCTTCTGCAGCAAAGAATATTCTTTGGAGTAAAGTGTGGGGAAAAGAGATCTGAAATCCTAGGAAATTCGCTGCATTTAGATCTTCCTACTCTGCTTTCAGAAATGTCTTTTCTCCTTTAAACTCAATAGATCAAACATTGTGCCACCAGTATTAACCTCCGAAAACCAAAGATTCACAACCCAAGGTTCATACAAGAGTGATATTTATGCTATCTGTTGGAGTTCTGTTTTATTAATTATAAAGCCTGGCTTGTTTGTAAATCCCAAAGAACATTGAACACTTAGCAACACAGAGTAGAATGAATACTGGCCAACTAGACAAAGCACAATGAGGTGTGGTTAGAGAAGGTATATAAATGTAAGTTAGAGGGCACAAAGTTATCAGTAGATTGGACGAATCAATCTGAAAAGCTGGTGTTCAGCATGAAGACTACAGTTAATAATATTGAAAATTGGAAATTTGCCAAGAGAACAATTTTAGGTGTTCTTACCATATAACTGTTAACAGTATATTGCTTTGTTTATCTCTAGTAATTTCTTCACTTTATATGTGTTTCAAAAAACAATGACTTAAATCTTTAATTTAAAAATCATTGTAAATAATAATTATAGGGCCTATAAAAATCAAAATTTTTGTCAAAAATGCTTGCATTAGTGATCAGATAATCATACTTTATAGTACTTGAGTCTAATTAGAAATATTACTGCATAATACAACACTTAAAATAATGCCTAAATAATAATGGCTACAGTACATAAAAAGTACAGCAAATACACACAGATTATTTTGTGTCATTTTTATTTTCATGAAGCTCATGGTTAAAATTCTTAGCCACTTTGGCCATTAAAACACATCTGTGGCTGGAGAGGTGGCTTATCCATTTAAAGGCTAGACACACAACCAGAAAGACAAAAAGCAATTACAAAGCATTCCTTATGCCTATGAACTATTTTCCATAAGTTCTTTCAGGATTTCCACCTTTAGTCATTCTCTGATGTTTTCTTTTATATATATATGTATATATATATATATATATAATTTTTCTACTTAACATATCAATCCCAGTTCCCTCTCCATCTCTCCCTCCCTCTCATGCCCCCTGACTGCCCTCCCATCCCACCCAACCCTCCACTCCACAGAGAGGGTGATGCCTTCCAGGAGGGATCAACAAAGTCTTTCAAGTCATTTGAGGTAGGTACTAGGCCCTCCCTCTTGTCTCTATATTAGGGGAGTATCCCTCCATGGGGAATGTGCTCCCAAAGTTATTTCCTGCACCAGGGGTATATCCTGGTTCCACTTTGAAAGGTCCCTTAGACTGCTCAGGCCTTCTAACTGAGACCCATGTTCAGGGGTTCTGAGTTGGCCCAATGCTGGTTTCCCAGCTATAAGTTTGGGGGTCCATTAGCTCCCTCTTGTTCGGGTCACCTGTCTTTGTGGATTTCGGTATCCTGGTCTTGTCCCCATTTTCTTATCACTTCTCTTAAAACCAATAATGGCTCCCTCTTTTATGGTCTCTCTCTCTCCCCTCTCCCTCTCCCTCTCTGTCTCTCTATCTCTCTCTATCTCTATCTCTCCTGCTGAGTAGTATTTCATTGTGTAAATGTGCTACATCTTCTTTATCCATTCTTTAGTTGAGGGGCATCTAGGTTGCTTCCAGGTTCTTGCTATTACATAATGCTGCTATGAACATAGTTGAACATATGTCTTTGTTGTATGAATGTGGATCATTTGGGTATATGCCTAAGAATAGAATCGGGTCCTGTGGTAGACTGATTACCCTTTTCCTGAGGAACCACAATACTGATCTCCAAAAAGGCTGTACAAGTTTGCACTCCAACCAGCAGTGGAGGAGTGTTTACCTTTCTCCACATCCTATCCAACATAAGTTGTCATTGGTATTTCTAATTTTAGCCATTCTGGTAGGCATAAGAAGGTATCTCAGAGTTGTTTTGATTTGTATTTCTCTGATGTTTAAGGATGTTGAGCAGTTTATTAGGTGTCTTTCAGCCATTTTTGATTCCTCTATTGATAATTCTCTCTTCAATTCTGTACCCCACTTTTTAATAGGGTTATTTGGTGTTTTGGTGACTAGTTTCTTGAGTTCCTTGTATATTTTGGAGATCATCCCTCTGTCAAATGTGGGGCTGATGAAGGTCTTTCCCAGTCTGTGGGCTGCTGTTTGGTCTTGTCAAATGTGTCCTTTGCCTTACAGAAGCTTCTCAGTTTGACCATTTATTAATTGTCAATCTCAGTGTCTGTGCTACTAGAATTATGTTCAGGAAGTGGCCTTAGAACAAAAAGAAGCAAACTCACCCAGGAGGAGTAGTTGCCAGGAAATAATCAATTTGAGGGCTGAAATCAATAAAGTAGAATCTAGGAAACCAAACAATACAATCAATGTAACAAAGAGTTGGTTTTTCGAGAAAATCAACAAGATAGACAAACCTTTATCCGAACTAACCAAAAAGCAGAGAGAGAACATGCAAATCAATAAAATCAGAAATTAAAAGGGGGACATAACAACAGACACTGAGGAAATCCAGACAATTTTCAGATCTTATTTTGAAAACCTGTACTCCACAAAATTTGAAAATTTAAAGAAAATGAACAAATTTATGGATAGCGATCACTTACCAAAATTAAATCAAGAATAAACAACTTAAATAGACCTATAACCCATAATGAAATAGAAGCAGTCATCAAAAGCCTCCCAACCAAAAAAAGCACAAGGCCACGTGGCTTCAGTAGAGAATTCTACCAGAAATTCAAAGAAGAGCTAATACCAATACTCCTCAAATTGTTCCACAAAATAGAAGCAAAGGTTCGTTACCAAACTCTTTTTATGAGGCCACAATTTTCTTGGTACCCAAGACACACAAAGACACAACGAAGAAAGAGAACTTCAGCTGATGTTTTTTTCTCATTTCACTGCCCATTAAGCCAATTCCCAAGAACTAGAATTCAACTTGATTACCAAGTGTTAGTTCATCTTACGTGAATGATTTAAATATAACCCTTACCAAATTGTCACTAGTTTGGAGTCGCGAAATCTTAATCCAAACTTATACTTATTATACTTACTCTTTTGTTTAAAGTAACTATATGTTTACACTTTTAATTTTTTGTTTTATTAGTTCATGATTTTGAATGCCTTGCTTGAATATATGTGTGTGCCTGGTACAGGCTGAGCTCAGAAGAGGTGGGGGTATTAGAGCCTTTGGTTCTGGAATTGTGGACTGTGAGCTACCATAGGAAATCAAACCCAGGTCTTCTAAAAATTAATGAGTGCACTTAAACAGTTACTTGTCTCTCCAGCTGATATTGACTCTATTTTCAAACCATTTTACTCTTTGCAGCTCCATTGGAATTAGGCAAATGTGTCTACTCTGGCCATCTTCTTTGCCTCCCTAGGTGAACTGCAGGCACCCTGCTGATCGCCAATCCAATGCCCTTAAAAAGAAACATACAAATTATATCCTTCATGTATGATTCCGTTCAACATCTATTCCACTGAAATACACAATTTATTTCTACCAATGTATTATATTAATATAGTCTACAGATTATTTCAGAGAATTGTAATTGTGAGAGTGTTTCTTTCATGAAATCTATAATCATATTCAGTTTGTATATACCTCACTTAGTGTCCCTAATCTGATAAAATTAATTTTAGAATATTTTGCAAATTGTGTTCTTCCAGGGTACACTTACTGATTTAATGAGAATGAATTAAATAACAATTTATTTTGTAAGAAACAGATTTTTTAGATTTTTTAAGCAACAATTTAAAAAATATTGGCATAATCATTTTGTAAAAGCATTAATTATCTTGATGTCATCTTATATTTATGCAAACAAGTTTCTGAGGCACCTGTTTAAACTACCTTCCCTGACAGGTCAATTGGTGTCCTTTTGTTTTTTGTTTTTTTTTTGCTATTATGCAGCCCAGATAACCACAACAGATTCACAAAGTTCCAAACCTAGAATTAGAAAAGAGATGGCGAAGAACAACACAAAAGAGTTAGGAGAAGTAAATGATGACAGTGTCCCTCAGGGTGGTCTTAAGACCTGCAGAAAGCTTGGTCTAAAGAGAACCATAGTCTGGAAAGCAAGGACAATCACTGTTGCCTTGGTGAGCCTGTGTACTTTCAGATGTTTAACTCAGTCACCAGAATATCACACAGTTTAGATGTGACAGTACTGGGTCTGCCTCAAGGAAACCTGGAGCAGAGATATCTATCTATAGCCTGGGCGGAGGACTGCCTGGTCTTCCCTTCTGTCATATTCCAGGCCATTCAGACAAAAATACAGGTTATTCTGTCAGATTCTTTTAACAAAGTATAATTTTGAATAAAGATAAAAACTTTCCCTAGGTATCCTTATAGGGAAACTTGGAATGAGAGGGTATCAACTAAACAACCAAACAAACTAACGAACAAACAACAAAAGCATCTATTAGGAAAACTGATGCAATTAATTAGGATGCAATTAAGAGACTACTCTATATAAAGTATTTTACTGCAATACCAAAGCAGATGTAAGCATGTACATCGAGCCAAGAAGTTAAATGAAATAAATGGTTACTGCTAAGTTTTATTACCCAGGCATATCTAAAATAAGAACCATTAAAGCACAGAACAGAAATATTATAAAATAAAAACCTAGAGGTAAAAGAAGGAAACATTGTTTTCCAGGGCAGTGGTATATAAATAGCATAAATAAGGTTAATATTGAAAGTATGTAATAAAAGACATATTAACCATGGTCACTAGTGTATCAAAGATGCCAGAAAAGCTTGCATTTTAGTAAAAATATATATTCTAATAAGCTCTCAATTTCAAGACTAAAGAAACACCTCAAGTTCTCATGCAAAAATAAATAAATGGATGAAGCATAAAAATGCAGGTCTGTGATCAGATTATTCCTCTGAAATAGTAGAAATTAAAAGACAGTAGAATAACACTTCTATTAATTGGGGGCTTGGGAGTACTTGATCATGTAACTAGTCCCATTAATGAGAGTTCTATTTTATGACTCTTGAAGATCCATTGCCTAATGTAGTCCCCTTAGACAATAATATTTTCACATGAGTATGGGGGAGACACATCCATTCAGACAGTAAATTCTCCACATTAACTCCACTATGATCCTATTTGTCGAAAACTATTGATAAAATGCTTTTACTGAAGGTGTTTATATGATTCAGAACAGAACTAAAGAAGCAGTGTTTTGCAGTCTGCTTGCGTGTTTGATAAATTCATATGCCTGTTTTAATCTTAGTGGATAATGTTAGCTTGAGAAAAACTCAGGAATTGTTCATAGTTTTAAATTTATATCAGCAAAGCCAAGGAGTGGGGAGACAGAGGTTTTGTGATAAAACACTCTTCCTCTGGGAATCAGAGAGATAAGACAGACAAGGACTAGGTAAACCCCATCAAATGAGGAGAAAGCTCTATTAGTAGTCATTTACTGGATGAACAAAGATATTTATAGCTCTTTTATTTCCAAAAAAAAGTAAATGTGTTTGATTAGATAGTGGAAATGGAAAAGCCTCTTGCCTGAAATGGAAAAGGAAACAGGATATAATGGTTATCAGTCAGCCTGCTTGTGCTGAGGCCTCCTGAGCAGGTGCTGAATGTCCAGATAGAAGGTTAATGTTGACTTAGCGAGAACTACATCAGATTTTCTCAGATTGAGTCAGTAACTTGCACATTGCTGTCAGTACCCTTACAGCTTGACTGGTCTGATGGTTATATTCTGAGCATCATGGATCCATGGAATAACCACCACCATGGAGACCAGCTGTCCAGCATGTTCAACAAAGTTTGGAATGTGCGGATTTCTGATTGTGTACATTTGGAAATGGAATCGAGAATTGCCTGAGTCACTACAGAAACACACAGAAATCTAGGAATTTCACTAATTAGGCAGAACATTTGCCTGTAGTGCAGAACACCCTGGGTTTTATTTCCAGAACTTCAAAGAGAAAAGATAAAAATATAAATAAGAAAAAAATAATTAAAAAGCACCTTTATAATGGACTTAGGTGACTTAGTTGAAGAAATAGCTTCTACTATGCACATTTGGAATTGTTAGATACACAATAGAGAAAAAAATCAGTTTATTCTCTTAATTATTTCAACACCACATGTATATTTGGTTTTCAGAGGGCTGCTACTGATTTGATGTGTATTTCCAGAGTTTAACTTTATTTCAAAAGGTGTTTATCATGCAGAAGAGACAAATATTTGAAAAAGTAAGTATCTTTTTTCTGATTTTAACATGTTGCAATGTACATATGTATCGGTGTGGTAGCCTCTGATATTCAAACTTTAATGACTTTTTTTAGCAAGTAAAAGTAAACATTAGAAAAGAGACTGTTTGTAAATACAAAAATGGTCTAAGGAAATAGACCATGGGCAGGAAGGCCAATGGCACAATATTCTCACCTTGTGTCAGTTTCATTATCCTGAGATAGGAACAGTGGTTACATTAGGAGCAGCAGTTCTCGCCACTCTGAGGCCATCTCCTTCCTCAGCTTCTAGTCTCTTGTGCTTCAGCTCCAGTCAATCCCTACAGGGTAAAAGTCAAGGACCATATGAAATGTCTTCAGAAGGACTTAGGGCCAAGCTATGATGTAAATCCTCCTAGTCTAAAGACACCTATTTTCCAAAGAGAAGAAAAGCAGAAATGCCTTTGTTGGAGAAAACCTAACAAAGTTAATATATCCAATTCAAACAGTGGGTCACAGTACAATGTCTGGAAGGGCCTTCAATCCCAGGGGAGATGATAAAAGTGTAAATGAGTCCAGTGATCCTGATATGGCTGTACATACAGGTGTGCCTTTAAATATTTAACATAACTTTCTTGGAACCATTTGGACAAGAATGTTGCCTTTAGATTCCAAGGAAATCTGAAAGAAATGTTGTGGTTTGTCTTAGAAATATCCGTAGTGTGTCGCTGACTTAGAGCTTCTGTGTAAGCAAAGCTGACCGATTAAATTGGGTAACATTTCTCCCCTAAGTCCCAGAAGTCGATATGGTGCAGTGAACTTAGATCTTTTCTTTGTTGCTTTTATGTGCAGGAAATTGCTGCACTGGAAATAAACCTTCTTTTCTTTAAGCTGTGGTTAAAGAGAATGCTTTATGTGATGTCTCTAGGTTGTTGAAAGTCAAAGGATATAATTCCGTGGTTTACTTTAGTTACTTGCAATTGCGTGTATTTGGGTGATAGATTTGATTATATATTTTGTAAAATTTTGTTTAATTTTTATACTTATGTGAATAGCAGTAACAATGTAAACTGATTTCAGAGAAGGAAGTTAATTGTCTTCTACTTCTCATCATCATTGCTTGAGATTAAAGCCTTCTGCCTTCCTGGCTAGACAACCATCTCCCAGTATCTACCTGGCCCCTTCTGCCAATTATAGGCATGCCCATAAATAACTGGCTTTTTACCTGTGTGTTGGGATTTAAAGTCAGGTCATCATGCCTACAAGGAAAATGCATTTACCTAATAAGTCATATCCTCGGCTCTTATAACCTATATTTCTATAACTTCAACTTTATATAAACTTCAAGATAAAAGGCAATATGTAAGGGTGAGGAATATAGTTCAATAGTAAAATGCCTGACCAGCAAGCATGAAACAATATGTTCAACATCCCACGTACTAAAAATTAAAGTTGCTACATCATTTATGATCTAAATGGTAGCTTAGAAAACTACATATAACACATTAAGTACTTGTATTGTAGAATCACCTGCTTGCAAAATAACCAAACAGGTTTAAGTGGAAACAGAGACTGAGAAAGTACTGTTGCAATTTTAGCTTTCTCAAGCAAATACCACATTATCTAGAAGGTCCATTGATAACACCAGACAAAAGTCATATTCAAGTAGAGCATAAGTCTCTACCATTCAGGTAGGGACTCTTTGAGAAATAGATCCCAATGATCTCTGAGACATTGAACTGCCCAGAAACAAGGTTCAGAATATGTTATAGCACTCTATATTAAAATTCATGCTCTGTAAGATTTTCAGCTTAAATTGATTCAGAAACTCAAAAAGATAAATAAATTTATGTTAGTATCAGTTTCCTTTGGCATATATGGTGATTATCCCTAGTGAGCTGTTTTTAACATCTGAAGAATGACTCTAAGGCAAATCACTGAATTTTTCTCCGAATAATACAGCAAGATATCTCAAGAGACTTAATAGTAGCACTTAATATTTTGTTCCTAACCAACAGTGGTCTAATTGGACTAACCAATAAGAGGGAATTCATCTCTGGTACTCAATATATAGTTAGCTACTCATGATTGCTAAGGCATTGAACCTAGGGAAGAACCTATCCCTGCCACATTCCTATGCCAGTATAATTTATAATTGTGTGCTAACTGCTTATCCATTCTTCTGAGGAGGTGAGATCTCCCATGGGCAACCAATGAAGTCTCTCAGTCACTTGAGGAAGGACCAACATCCCCCCCCCCAATATCTAGGCTGAGCAAGGTAACTCTCTTTAGAGACTGGTCTAAAAAAAGTCAGTTCATGCACTAGTGATAAATACTGGTTCCCCTGCTAGTGGCCCCACAAACTTCTCAAGGCCTCCAGCTGTCATCCACATTCAGAGGGCCTACTACAGTCTTTGCAGGTTCCTGAGCTGTTAGTCCAGAGTAAGTGAGCTCCAAGTTTAGCTGCTTCTGTGGTCTTGACACCTTTGCTCAAATTATTGCTCCTCCCTCTCTACAACTGGATTGCAGGATAACTGAAACTGCTTTCATCAGTTAGTTGATAAAGGGTCTATGATGACAATTAGGTAGTCATCAATCTTATTACAAGGGAAGGATGGTGAAGGTACCCTCTCTACTATTACTTAGATTGTTAGCTGGGTCATCCTTGTGGATTCCTGGGAATTTCCCTGGTGCCAGGTTTCTCTCTATACCCATAATGGCTCCCTCTATCACCGTATCTCTTTCCTTGCCTGCCCTCTCAGTCCTTTCCCCAACTCTACCTTCCCGACTATAGTTTTAACTTTGAATCTATAGAATCTAATTGAATCTACATACCCAAGAGGATTGTTAATACTAATAAATGTATATGAAAAAAATTAAAACACAAATTATAGGTTTGCTCCTTTTTCTTCCCTCTACTACCCCAAAAGTAACTAAAGATGAAAATGATTAATTGTCTTGAGCTTTAGTACACTGAACACAAAAGCAATTCATCTGCTGGAGAATTTCAGTCATTTGGCCACTAGTGTTCACTGATAATGGGAATACTGTCATGTGTGTGTTTTCACAGGGGCCATTAGAGAATAAGCCATTTGGATGTCTTTATAAGGAAGAAAAATGGCCTTGAGTTGCATAGAACATTTCGTGCTTTCTCATGCTATACCCTCACTCTCTGCCTCCTTAAGGAAATGCTTCTGCAGTGAGGGCATTCTGAAAGTGACTCCAAAGATTCTCTGATGTTCTGCAGCTCAGAAGGATAGTCAGAAGCATTCTCACTGGGACATAGTTGGTTGAGTGGAGGAACTGTAAAAAAACAAGGAAATCAGTGGGCCACTTCCAAAACTTAGAAACAGAATTAAAGATGGAATGCCTAATCATCTTAGGGAGGCATTACAAAGCCATGAATATGTTTTTTGTCTTTAGGATTGCTTGAGTGACTGACCTTTCTATCTCACATCCCAGTGTTTACAGAACACGAGGACTTTGTTTTGATATTTTGTTGTTGTTGTTTTTCTTTGCTTTGTTGATCTGTTCATTTACTACAAATGAATATTATGTCTCTGATATCTAGTCAGAGGATAAGTTGTGGACACTCTAGTTTTTAAACTGCCTGCAAGCTTTTGTGGTTTAATTATGCAAATCAGTGAGGAATACAATAAAGCAACTGATATTGATAGTATATAAACCCAAATTTGTATGATAGTATAATATTTTTTTAAAACTGTAATAAATGTTAGGAAGATATTTTAGTTTTCTTTTATTGAAATTATTGGACTCACTCAGGTCCCTTTTCCCCTCCTCTTCAAACTACTACAGCCATACTGGATTGTAAGTTGATAACCTCTTGTGTCCACAATTACATTAGCATTTCAAAATGGCTATGTTCATATATTTTCTACCAACTTCTCACATTATGTTCCTTGAAAAATTTTCTACATAACAGTCCTATCCTCCCCACTCAATGTTTGTATTGGATAAGAGTAGACCTGACAACTGGCTTACACCTTTGTTTGCTCTTGTTTCCCCTAATGATTCCCATAGTCAGGGAGATTCCTCTACACATTACTAGAAATTTAAATAAAAGACAAGACAGTGGGTCATTCTTGCAACAGGAATTCCAGAATGCTGAATGCCAAATGCTGTTTAGTAAGGGGAAGGAGCAGGCTTATATACTGACTCACAGCACAACAGAAACAATCAAGGGTCAAGCAAGCAAGTTCTCAGGCTTAGTTCCTCCCCAGCAGATGTGTGTTAGCAAGAACTACTCTGGGGTAAGATGTTCCAGCTAAAACTGCAGAATGTTCTAGCCAACAGTTCAGGCTTGCTCAAGGTGCCTCTGGGTGTCCATGCAGGGCCCTAAATATGCCCCTTTCTTTTAATATAAACTAACACCTGTTTTCGGTGGCAGAGGATGTCAGCATAATTCCTTACCAGTCATGGGAGAGATTACACAAGCTTGCAAACTTCCTGTCTGAGATTAGATAGATAGTTGCCCCTTGCTGCCTCACCTGTGCCCGGTGTTAGTTCATCTGTAAGTTCAGCCATACCTAGGCAGAGGACTTTGCTGGAGCTAAAGAGAGTAGTATCTGCCCTTCTGAAAGTTGGATTGGGCCTGTCTAATGCTGTGGTGGCAAAGGCAGATCAGGTGAAAAACTCCAAGGGTAAGGGTTATGAGCCCCAGTAAGAGAGAGCCTGCCCATTCTCTAATTATCTGCCAACAAGTTGAAGTCCTTGTAAAAGGTCTTCTGCACTGGCATGTGGTTCTCGAGCTTCATTGATGTTAATGCTCTGCATGGCTAAAGCATGTGTATAATTTAAAAACTGATCATGCCAGAACCCATGAAGAAAAATAACTACAACTGATACATTCTCAACTTTAGTGGGTGTAACACAGATATGTGTGAAAGAGAAAACAAAAAGCCATATGAGCCTCCCACAATAAATCCAATTGTTCCTGTAGGAGCCTAGTTTTAGATTTAGTTTTAAAATACCTATTTGTGTTAGATTATTGAGTATGTTTTAGGTGGGTAAGACTTCAGCCACTTCACCTGATAGTTTATCTACCCTGCTTGCCATAATTACAGATTGGGAGAGGGCTATCTTTGAAACTGGAGGCAGAAATGGTAATGACTATCATAGCTGTGATTGTGAAATCTATCTTTCCTCTATGGTGCACAAGTTGGTCATCTGTAGAGGATGTCTGTGGCATAGGTACCACCCTGGGTACGGGAACCATGACAGCTGCTGTTTCATACATCCAGCAACTAATTGGTCGGCAGACCTGTTGAGAACAATTGAAAATTCCTCCAAAATTAGTTACAATGGAAAAGAAGGGAACCAGAACACAAGTGCTTAAAATGAAGGCAAAATTCATATCCTTTGGACCAAAGTCTAATTTTATAACTGTTTTACCCAAACTATAATTAGTGGTCAGGAAATCAGGCTGCACCTGTGAGCGTCTGAGAACCTTCTGAGAAAAGGTAATGGCTAGCACCTGGCCCCCAGTCAGCATGGCTCTACAGAGATGCATCCAGTCACTAGGGGTGTAATTTAATGTTGCAAAAGACTCAAAATTTCCTGAGTGAAAGGAGCATGGGGACCATAAGCAGTGACAGTCTCTTTAAGTTGTTTTATATCCTCGAAAGGTAATGGGTTGTGCTCCCTAACCCTGTTACCCTGAGGACGGACTGTCTCAATCACAGGGGAAGCTTATCTTTCCTTTCCTAATGCTTCTACTTTGATTACTAAATGTGTGCCCTCCTCTTCTATCCCTCGAGGTGCAGAGGTCCTACTAAGGAGATCACAAGAAAAGAGGTTTGCTACAGAGGACTGCATTTGTGCCCATCAGCTTCAGCAATTCTTTGTTTTAATTGTTCAATTTCTTCATCAGTTAATCAGTTATGGTAGGACTATCATCTCCTAGTTGGGATCCCTCTTATTCCCTGATAGATTTCACAGATTCTAAACCTTGTACTTCCTCAAGTCTTATTCATCCCTGCCATTTGTCCTTTTACTTTGACATTTTGGCTCAGGAGCACATCTTTAACTGGACACCAAAGGGAAAAGGTGGCAACAGGGAAATTATTAGGCCCCTCTTCTTTATAAGCCTTTTGGAGATCTCCTTTTACCTGTTCCCAATCGGGAATGTTTAAGCCTCCAGACTGCATTAACCAGGGACTATGTTTTTCTAATATGGAAATGAGTGTTTTAGCTGTCTTAGTTTTAATCCTGGTACCCTGTCTTTTGTAATAGGGCCGTTAATTGCCCACTGAGAATATCCTTAGAGTTACTGGCACCCATCCTTCAATACAACCTCTTTTACTTTGCCATTCAGTCTGATCTTTCTTCCTAATCTTGGTGGGACCTCTACTTGCAGCACTTCACTACAATCTGTTCCCCTAATTGGGCAGAGGCCTAGAGATTTAAATAAGAGACAAGACAGCAGGTCATTTGTACAACAGGAATACCAAATGCCATTTATTTAGGGGAAGGAGCGGGCTTATATACCGACTCACAGCACAGTGGAAAGCAATCAAGAGTCAAGCATGCAAGTCCTCAGGCTTAGTTCCATCCCAGCAGATGTGTGTAAGCAAATAAAGAAGAGTACCAAGAACTACTCTTATGTAAGATGTTCCAGCTAAAACTGCAGAATGTTCCAGCTAATAACTCAGGCTACCTCAAGATGCCTAGGGGTCCATGCAGGGCCCTACATTCTGTAGGTTTCATCAGGATACAGAAAAACCTAAACCAAAGGATTCTCAAAATATTTGAACTACAGAAATTTATCTGTTTGAAATAGCTTGATATAAATATTTCAGTATACTGAAGTCTGCACCACACTTCCATTTGTTTTTCTCTTTGCTCAAGTTTTGGGCATTTGTGATTGTGGCATCTGCTCTGAGCTAGGAGTCTCCTATAACGAATTACTTACGTCTGGTCCTTTTGGCTTCAACTTGGTTCTTCTGTTTACCTTTGTTTCTTCATTTTCATTAACTTTAATATAAATCCACCCTAGCTGTTCCAGTTATTTTTCACAGCTGTCTGCTTATTTAATGCATTGTGGTTCTCAGTTGTCATGACCTTGTTAATAAGCTTAACGTTTTTATTAGACATTATAAAGATGTTGCTGTGAGGGTGTCATGTTTCGTGTAATTGCCAACCATTAACCTGAATTTGGATTTAATCTGAAAAGTGACTAAGTTGCTTGTTGGTGAGCTTATTTTGAGGAGTGTCTGTAAAGTTTCTTGGGATTAACTATGCTAATGACACAAGCAAAAGTGATTCTTCTCAATGTCTTGACTGTTCACTCTCTGTCTAATGGACATTCAAGGCTCTCCAATCCCATGTGAACTCTAGTAAATCTTAGACATTTTATTGTAGATTTCAAGCTTATTTTCTACTTAGTGTTCATAGGATTTCTGTCCACATTTGGCTTCTAGATATATTAACTATGTCAGAGATCCTGATGCAGAATTCTGGATCCCTTTTACCAAATTATTCCCTTTGTCTGTTCCTTCCTGTGTATCCTACCTGTCTCAACCTCAAATTTCCTAGAATGCATCTCTAGATCTCTACTTCAGAAAGCTTCTTATTTCTGCCTACTCCTCTCAAGGCCCATGTCTCTTTGCCTGTGTTATGATCTGGATGCAGCTCTAGTTAGAATGTAGAAATGGCACTGCCCGGACTTTTGCACAGTGCTGTCATTTTTTCACTCCCAAGTGTTGTTTCACATACATTGTCCAAGATTGCAGCTGGTTCTGAAGTTAAAAGTACTTCCATACGATGGCCATGTGTAATAGTGATAGTGATGTTTTATTTTTCACATTTCTAACCCTAAACAAAGTTAAATCCTTTGTTTTATTTATTAAAATGTAACTCGAGGTTTTCATCTTGTTCTTTTCGTCACTCCTCCTTAATTCAATGATAGCTGTTTCTGCAACATGAAGCAAACCCTTATGGAACTTCTGGTTGTTTTCACTTAGGACTTCAATAGTCTCAGTATCTCCTTTCAGTGCCTGGACGATGGTTTGTATTATTAGACTGTGAATTAGATAGGAAAATGTTATGTCTTAACCTGATAGCATTTCCTTTTATTCCATAAGACAAATTAAAGGTTGTTTTAATTATTTAAACAATAAGTTTAACTTCTCCCATAAAAAGCCCAAGTCTATTACTTGTTTTTTAAGCCATAACTAAACTTATTCATAGTCAAATATACACATTATATGTAAAATAATGAAAGTTTATTTTTTCAAACTATTAAGATCGAATTTCCGTCTCATAATCTCCTGAAACAATTGTAGTGTCTTTCTTTAGTTTGAGGACAAAACTGTCCTGGAAACAATTTACATTTGAAGGAATCACTGCTGGACAGTGAGGCTTGAGGGTAGTGTGGGAGATGGATAGTCATCAATGGAGGATTATAGTTTGGGCCTTTATTTTACTGTTATGGGAGATCTCCTTCATCATCAACAAGTGTGTCAGTGAGAGCTGTGAGCTGAGATGTACTGAGGCAGGGGCAGACCCTTTCTACTAATCAGGTCAGGGTTGGGCAGGGAATTTTTTTCTCACTGCAGTGTCTGAAGGTTTGAATGAGTGATTTCAGCTGTCTAAGTATGGTGATTGCTTCTGAGGGCAAATAATTGGAGTCAGTTGCAGTTTTGATTAACTTCTAGCTTTAGTAAGGGAATATTGTATATAGAATCATTGATTATTCTATCATACTTTTCCTTAATTGAAAAGCAGCAAGAACATTTGTAATGGTTTATTCAGTCATTAATACTGAGAAGGAAAATGCCATGTATTTTATTATATAATAATTTACAGTGAGGAATATTGTTTCTGATAATAAAATCATTTGTTATAAGAAAAATTGGTATGCTCTTCTCCAGTCACCTATATTCTTGTAAAATAACCAAAACCTATTCATTAAGATATATTAGTTTTGACTGCTAATCTGAGAAAGCTCATGTATGTAAAATATGAAATTTATGTCAGTTCCTACAGTATCCCAGAAATACAGACAATACAGTGAAATAAGCGCTAAAGGATACTGTGGAAAAAATAATTTAGAATAGAAAAGATATTTTAAAGCATATTGATTCTCATAAATAAAATGGAACTTCATAGTTAAATATTTGTATTTAAGTTCATAAGGGAACATATGCCTGAAATTCATAAAAACAAAGTAGCACCAAGTTTTGTTTTGCTTGACAGTATACGAATCAGTGACTGAATGAGGATGACAGTTGGACTTGTCTTGTGACTCAAGCTGATGCCTCCAGGCAAACACTTGCTCTTTAGTTTGACACAGATACCACAGTCCTGACAGAAGCAATGTTTATGGTCAAGACAGATGGTCTTCAGAGATAGCTGGAAGTGAACCCAGTATTAGCTGTGTAGCATTCGTCCCATATCATTTCCCTATGTATAAAATGAAGGTAATCACTGTTTCCACATAGCATCTATGTCCAGGTGAAAGGAGTGTGTGTGTGGAGGTACACTGCATGTGTATATATGTATGTGTGTTCACATAAATACGAAGAGAGATGATAAATGATGGCTACCTCTTGAGACAGTGCTTGGCATAAAGTTAGATTACAACTCTTTCAATTGTTGCTATAGTAAAAACATCAGGCCTCTCCACATTTTGCTTCCCTCAACTCATGGCTGCAGCTGTCAGCCTTAAAGGAGACCTTCACACTTCTTCAGAATGTGGTGGCTGGTGGTCATAGGCAGCCCTCCTGGTCAGTATGCTTTATATTTCTTAGTTCCTTTTTCTGATTGCAATTCTACCACCTTTCTGTCTTCTTATTCACTGAACTTGTGACTCTACATAGAAACTGACAGATGTTTTCCCATAGGTGACACTAACTGCTCACACAGCTGTTATCTGACAGGTTTCAGGTCCTTCTGAGGAGAGCATCTGAAGGAAAGGCCATCAGACAAGCAAGGCAACAGTTGCACTTGGCATAATTACATACTTCCTCCAGGGAAGTAAACAGTCAATCTCCCGATTTTTAGTCAGACTGACACTATCCACCTCTTCTGCAAGGTGCATCCACCAAGTTAAAATGGTTGATTGACTGAAGCTGAGTAGAAAAGGCTAAATGTCAGGCTTTTTATGATGAGCCCAGTGGCAGCTCTGTAGCAGCCTGGCAAGTACAGTGAAGTCTAGAATTAAAACTGACAGGAGGAATGGTAGGCCATGAAGGAAGGCTGTGTCAGCCAGGAGGAGAAGAAAACCTGTGATCAGAGGTTAGACTAGGATTGGAAATGCCTAAATGTGGCCAAATCTGAGTTTATAAAAAAACAGCATGTGATGGGGGGAGTCCTGCTATATCCTGTGAATATGTTTCTCTTATTGATTGGTGAATAAAACTGTTTAGGCCAATGGACAGGCAGGATGTAGCAGGCAGGAAGTATAGGTGGGGTTAACAGACTAGGAGAATTGGGGAAGAAGACAGAGATGGAGTTGAGAGAGAGTTACCATGTAGCTGCCAAGAAAGCAAGAGGATTGGCCATCACTGGTGTGCCAAGACTGTGCAGATACACAGATTAATAGAAATGGGTCAATAGTTAAGAGAGAGTTAGCCAATAAGAACCATGGGCTATCAGCCAGTTTGTAATTAATGTAAGCCTCTGTGTGTTTATTTGTAACTAAATGGCTGTGGGTCTGGGTGGCATAGAAACTTCTGTCAACATCAATCTTTAACAGAAATGCAGCCACAGATTTCCTGAATTAATAACTTACTTTATCTGTTTTTATTTTAACTTCCTTATTCTTTAATCCTTTTTTTCCTTTTATTATTTAAATTTGAAACAAGGTTGTTTTACATGTAAATCCCAGTTCCCTCACTCTCCCATCTTCCCCTATCATCCCCACCAACATCCATCCCATCCCCTTCCCTCTCCCCGGGGAAAGTGAAGCCTTCCATGGGGAGTCTTCAAAGTCTGTCATATCATTTGTGGCAGGGCCTAAGCCCTCCCCAATATGCCTAGGCTGAGAAAGTATCCCTCTATGTGGGATGGCCTCCCAAAGTCCATTCGTATACTAAGGATAAATATTTAGTACTTTTATACATGTGCACAATATATCTTAATTGTGTCTTAATCCCCTCACTCCACTTCCAACTCCTCCCAAAACCCTACATATTAATCTCATGCTCTCCTTTTATTATTTTTTTCAGTTATTTATATTAGATAACATATAGAGTCAAATAATTGCTGCTCCTCAAGGGCATGGGAACCTATCAGGAGCTACACTCCTAAAGAAAAATGACTCTTTCTCTCCTAGCAGCCACCAACTGCCAGTAGTTCCTCAACTGGGGGAGCCCTCAGGAACTCCCTGCCCAAAAATTGGTATTTTTAACTGGCTACCTCTTGTGCAGACAACCACAGCTGCTCACCACATGTGAGCAGCAGCCATGTCATATCCAGAACACAGAGTTTCATAGCCTTCTTCCCACCTTCTGCCTCCTCTTTAGAGATGGTTGCTGAACTTTGACCCGAGCCTGATACAGATGTCACAGTTAAGGATAAAAAGTTAACAGTTTTTTGTTTGTTTGCTTGTTTTTCTTATTTTACATATTGATCCCAGTTCCCTTTCCATCCCTCTCTCCTTCCCTCCCTCTCTCCTCCCCCTTGACCGCCCTCCCATCCCACCCCCACCACTCCACAAAGAGGGTGTTGCCCTCCAGGAGGGATCATCAAAATCTCTCATTTGGTGTAGGGAATAGGCCCTCCCTCCTGCCTGTAGGCTAAGGGAGTATCCCTCCATAGGGAATGTGCTCCCAAAATCCTTTTGTGCACCAGGCATACATCCTGGTTCCACTGTCAGAGGTCCCTTAGACTGCCCAGGCCTTCTAGCTGAGACCCATGTTCAGGGGGTCTAAGTCAGTCCAATGCATATCAACTTGAACAATACTCACATATAGCTAGTTGCTACTGTAGTAAACAACACAATTTGTAAATGGATTTTGTTTCCTACTATTTATTTATTTATTATGTACATGAAGTCATGAATTCTCCTGTTTTGACAAAGTAATTCCATCTGGATGTTAGCTGGTCCTGAGAGATAAATTAGAGATTTTATTTCATACATAGCAGTCTAATATAATGCCACCTTACTACATTGGCAGTACATGGCTTTAAGAATGTGTATACGCTAAAACATAGTAAGAGCATTGTAGAAGCATTAGCATTCTGCACATGTCCAACAATGTTTAATAGTGTCTTAGAGGACTATTACAATAATGATATATCATGACTTCCACATCTTTTGTCTTTATTAAATTACCTTAATCCTCTCACCCTCTTCTTCTGTTTTATAAAAATAAGAAAAAATTTTAGAAATGAGATATATGTGAAATTATTATAAAAGTGTGTGTTATTGTTTTAGGTATATACTAAACAAAGGCTTCATGCATATTTACTGAAATTTTAACACAAATTATTGTTACCAATTATAATTAGTAGAGGTGGTACAATCTTATAGTTTAATTTTGATATGTGTTTAATACAAGACATGAAGTTTGGATGTGGGAGTGATGTGGGTATGATACCTGTCACTCCACTGGTCATGTTTGATTTGACTGATTTAACTGGCCATATTGTTGTCCCCTTTCTCCTTAATTCTGTAGTGCATTCTTACTGGATATATAATCTCCTCATAAAAATTGGGGGAACTAATTTTTTTTTGGTTGAAGTAAATCTTATTTTTTCTTTTATTGTTCTCTACTGCATTTCATCCTGACTACAGTTTCCCCTCCTTCTCCTGTTCCTAGTCCTTTCCATCACCTTTTGCCCTTGCCCAGATCCATTTCTCAAAAATAAAAAAAAAAGAGCAGGCCTCCCAGGGATATCAACCTATGAGGACATAACATGTTACAATAAAAATAGGCACAAACCCTCATATCAAGGCTGGATGAAGCAAACCAATCAGAGGAAAAGAGTCAACGATACCTCCAAATCCAATTATTGGGAGTCCCATAGGAACACTCAGCTATACAACCATAATTTATATTCAGAGGACTTAGTTCAGAGCCATACATGGCCTGTGACTGTGTAATTACTACATCAGTCTCTTTTGGTCCAGGTGTGTTCAACTTACTTCATTATGTGACTTGTATTCTTGTGGTTCAAGAGAAATAATCTTTATTAGGGTATACAAGTATCTATGCTCCCATGCTAGAAACTCTAAATGAGCTCTCAAAAGATCATGTGTGTTATTGTAAAATACAGATTCATATCACAGTTCACTGGGCCCCTATTGAAAGTATTTGTTGCTAAGTAAATAAAATTGTGAATATTGTTGTCTTCTTACATGACTGATTCTTTATCTTACAGCAAAGCTTTATCAAAAATTTTCGATGTTTTTTTCAATAACATGAAGTATTTTCAAAGCAGATAAGAAGTTGCTGATGGATTTTCTGTTCATGCTTGTTTAAGCATAGCTCTATCTTCCAATAGTGGTAATCGGAGATTAAAATTTTTTTAACTTTACCTGTAAATAGAATGCTTGAAATTATATGCAACTACTGTTATATAAAACAAGAGTTATGTTGAAATTCAGTGTATATGACTGAACATAGCCTAGGTATATCCATCCATAAAGACCCATATCATTTCATTAATGTTTCTTTTAACTATTTCTAACTGATGTATAGTTTTCAGCCATATAATGTAGTTCGAAAAAAAAAAAACTCTTACTTGTCATTTGAGTAAACTCTAAGCCTTGTTGAATAATCTTTCCCAAAGCATTTATTTGAATTATTTCTCTGATTTACTTGCTAAGAATATGTGATGTTTTGGAGGCAATATTATAATTAATTGGCAAAAATCAATATCTAAATTCATGCTATCTATAATCATGCCATACCAGGGAACAGCATCTATTAACTTTAAAAACAATAAAATGTGAGATTCTGTTTCATGAACTTTATGTATTAATGAGATTTGTAGATGATTTTTGGGAAAATAGGTCACTTAGAGAAGATTAAAAGAGCACATTGCAATAATATCTGTTTAGTAAAAGTCTTCAAATCTATTTTGAGGCTTTAAATAATCTTTAATTTGTTTTATACTTCTTGAGCACTGACAAATCCATACACAACTACAAAATATGTTCTAGAAGCTATCATTTTACCATATTCTCTAGGTACATATCCCTAAGGGGCTAAATATCTTTTATTAAACTCTTGCAGCAATTTTCGGTATAAAATTAATTGCTGAACCATCAATGAAATGGAGGCTTAGAAATGATGCAGTTATTAGCCAAAGTTCTTCAGTTTCAAAAGTTTAATGTCTGCTTATAATAGATGATTGTAAAGTTCAAAATACTAAGATGGTTGATAATGGATAAATATGTGTACACACACACACACACACACACACACACACACACACATGCACACGTGCAACTTCCATTAAAAAATACTGAATTATATCAGACCAAATTATATGATGAAAGATACACAGAGAACATCAAGAAAAAAGAAGGAATAGCTGCTTAAGGCTGTTAATAGCTTTTATACCTGTGACCTTACACTTCCCCAAGCTTCCCAGAAATGGCTTGTATTTTTTCAATAGTGTGTTGTTCAGTGCTTAATGTAAGACTCCTGTTCCTTTCTTACCAACTATTTAGTGATGAATACAAGCATCCTGGTACTTATTGACATAAAACATTTAAATGTATACTAAAGTTCTTATTATTTTGGGTATCATTTTGAAATTTGTAGTCATTCAATTTGTCTTAATTAATAGGTGCCAATACATAAGACTGATGTCACTCAGTCATTTCTGAATGCATTAACCTTTATCCTTCATGTTTGTATATTGTCTGGCTCTCCAATTTAGAATAAAAACCATCTGGGAATAGTCTGGTTCAGTGTTGTATACATTAGTCAGTCATCTCTTGAGCTTAGTCTCCAATTTAGAATTAAAACCATCTCTCTTGAGCTTAGTAAATTTTTATTAGTGACTACCATTGCCAATATTATTAGTGATAATAATTAGTATTATTACTGGAAGGAGATAGTTAAACCCAATTTTTCTTTAATGAAAAGAGTACAGCTAGTACATATTAAGATTAAAATGTGTGTGTTTGAGTGTGTGTGTGTGTGTGTGTGTATGTACATTGAATGACTATTATTTTTCATGCCTATATTGTAATGGGTATGTTCTTTGAAAAAAACTTTGCATTTATCTTAAATATACTTCAATACCACTACAGAGAAATAAGTATTAAAATAATTACATACATCTAAATATTTTATTTATTAATTGTATACATTTTTAATGAAAATATAATATTACTTCCCTTTTCCCTTTACCCTCTCTATCACCTCCTAAGTTCCCTCCCTCCACCTACATCTTTGTTGCCCCTAAATTTATAACTTTTTACTTCAATTATTATTGTTAGTATATGTGCATATGTATGAACAAATGCAGAAATAAAACTTGCTGAGTATATTTTAGTTGTTTAGTATAATTTCAAGGATGGCAATTTTTTATTGATTGACAAAATATGAGGCTCATGCCTGGGAGAAGCTCATTCTTCCTCTCTCAAAAGTCATTGGTTACCTGTAATTCTATCTTTAGCATTAAGAATGGTATTTTCCTCCCTTCTATGTTGTCATGTCTATTGATATTGTATTTTTTCAGTCTTGTTATGTAGTCACCTAAGAGAGTTTTCTTGTTTGTAGCAGGATGCCTGAAGTTCTCATTCTTGCATTTTTCTGTCCCATCTTCTGCCACATGCATGATCCACAGATGCAGAAGCTGTAGTTGTGTCCATCACATCAGAACTCCCTACCATCCCTATCCAGTGATCTCCATACTTTTCCGTACTTGTACTTTTTTCATTGTCTTTTAATTTATTACTTCAGAAAAGCGTTATTCTTACATGGTAACAATTCATCCATCCAAATATGTTGAGCATTCAGCTATATATTGAAGAAAGAGGAATCAGGGAATGTTCCATCTTCTAAAGCTAAGTACACAGAGTTAGACAATTGCAGTCAAGGGTCCTGCCCACTGACTCAGAGATCAGGATCAGGTGTGAAAATCTCATTCTAGACTGCATTCCTGATTCTGGAGGATTACAAACCATGCTGAGCACTAACACGTACTAGCTAGCAACTTTTAAAGAACCTTAGCAATTATTTGGTTTCTTTTATTCATGTAAGGAAAAAAATCCTAGAAGAGTCTGTGATTAACTTTTCAGGAGTCATAGAACAGAAATTAACTGCAAGTCAGCCACACCTATTGACTAGACACTTTGTATGAATGAGTAATTTCTTGGCTTTGTGCTATTAGAAGTCAAAGAATTGGAAATATATTTAGATTTCTGGAATATTGCTTTTTTAGAGTAAAGATGCTGTCCTTAATTTTAATTACTGATAGTCAAGTCATCATGCTTGTGTGGCAAGTACTTTACCAATTTGTTATATTTACCAGACTTATAAGTGATTTTTAAATGATTATTCCCATTGCTTATCTAGTACAATTAAGTTGGGAAATTATCATAATATCTTCATTTAAAAAATAGTACGTTTCAAATTTCTGGATACTGCTAGGATTGGAAGTAAACCCATGTTCTTCTTAATCTTCAAAAATGTTAGTGTAATATCCTAATTATGCAATAAACTTATTGTAGAACTATGATCTCTCTTTTCTTTCTCCTTAGACTCAGCATGTGGCCACCATACAGTAATTGTGATTCCTGTTTCTCTATAAGACAAGCACATGGCCTAATTTGGCTCATTATTTCTGGTTGAAATAACAATATCGGTGTCTCCTCTGTCCAGAGCTAAAATATTGATCACCACTGCGTGTACCATTAAACACAGCATTCAAGGAACATTACTCACACTTGAGAAAAGGAGATAGCTGATAGACTTCAGTTAGCATCTATTCTTCCTTGAGGTTTCCTTTCACCTACTTTTAGAATGTTGCTTATCGATTAATCCTGAACCTAAACTGGAACTTTCTTCAACTCACTCTGATTACAAAATAGAGTCGCAAACTTTTCAGCTTAATGTAACTGTTTACATTCACATTAGAGTTTCTATTGGTTTGTAGGTTTTCTTGTGACTACAAGGTTTTGGGGGATGTTTGGCAAAAGATTAACTCCTAGAGAAGCCTTGTTATTGAGGAGTTGATAACTCACTTTAAATTATTACTAAAACTTATTTCACCTTTAGAATTATCACCAGTAGTCACTGTCTTAGCAAGGTTCCTCTTGTTTTACTACTTTGTGGTGATGGTGAATGAGCCTTGTGTGTGCTAGTAAATGATGTGACACTGACCTGACCTAAGTTGCTAGACCCCTGTTTAAAAATTGAGAAATATCCTGACTAGGCAGCTCAGGCATGTCTTGATTTGTGATCCTCCTGCTTAAGACTCCTGAGTATCTATGATTACGGGCAAATTCCACCTGGCTATGTTTTCAATATTTTTAAATTATGTTTACCAAATTATGCTCCATATATACTTGCCCCAATGAAGTTTATACAGACTGATTACTGTAAAGTTTAACAAATCTGGGGATGGCTGAGTGAAAATTAAGTAAAAATGCTGTTTTGGTATTTCTTAGACTATTTCCCCATAAGTCATATTGCTACATGTCATAACATGCAATATTTCCAAAATGATATAAGGAAAGCTCTTAGTAAATAATAAAGCCAAGGAGTTCCTGTGAATACACTATTATCTGCAAGCATACTGATTGTTCTCTAAGTTTTAGATTAGATGCTTGCATTCCTGGGTTCACCATATTGCCCCTGAAAGAAACTAACAGTAGATTCTGAGTATCCACAACCTAGTAGAAATTATTAGACACTCCAGACCGAAAAAGTCAAATTTATGTATGCACTCATAAGTGGATATTATACATAAAGCGAAGGACAACCAGCCTACAGGCTACAACCCTGGAGAACCTAGGTAACAAAAAGGACCCTAAGGGAGATATACAAAGAAAGAAAGAAAGAAAGAAAGAAAGAAAGAAAGAAAGAAAGAAAGAAAGAAAGAAAGAAAGAAAGAAAGGAAGAAGGGAGGGAGGGAGGGAGGAAGGAAGGAAGGAAGGAAGGAAGGAAGGAAGGAAGGAAGGAAGGAAGAAGTCATCAGAGACAAGAATTGAATAAAGGAATGCTCATCAGCCCTAAGCTTTACATCAGTCCCTACAATGGACATTCAAAACAATGCTAGCTAGCTATGGTGATTAGAACCATTAACCTTCTAAAGAATGTTGGGGTATTGATTAGCCCTTTGACACACCCCAGGAAACATGGGATATTGCTACCTCTTCAACCTTCAGAATCTCTTTCGAGTTCAAGTTCTCCTTGGAGATCCAGAGTGCCACACTCTCCCAGGCTGGCGTCTTACTGAATTAAGTAATACATAAGAGCAACAGATGAATTTCAAGGATTCTGCAAGACACTTCTCAAAAGCTTCATCTGCTGGTAGCAAGGAGTTTGAACCTGGTTCTTGCTCCATCCACAGTGTCGCATACCTCAGTTCAACCAAGACATGTGTTTCTTATTTGTCTGTTTGCTTGCTTGCTTTTTGGCTTATTTTGTTTCTTTGGTTTTGCTAAAAGGAAATGTAGAACCAAGGAGGAAAAAGGCTGTGTTTCTGCACCTCCTAAGTACACTGAGTGTTGGAGTGTACACTGGGTCAAGTGGTTCAAGAGATCAAGGTGGTAAGCAGTGCCACGTGGGATGGTTGACAGAAGAGGGCAGTATTCTAGAGTGTGCACAATCATGGACAAGAGTTAGACTACAACATACATTGATAAGTGAGGTGATGCCTCTGAAGAAAACACTGTTCTGCAAAGATAGTGCTGCAAAACAGAGACAGTAGCCAGGTGGGAACTGTAGAGCAACTGCTACAGGCGTTTGATATGATTTTGGCCTGGAAAGTGGCAAAATTCAGAAAACAGAGGGAAGATAACACAAAAGAAAACTGGATGCTCCCAACTAGGGTGCTGGAGTCCCAAGCAAACCTAAAATGATTGGGAATGACAAGCAAGTGCCTGGATAAGACTATGGCTTTGGACTTTCTCGTGACTGGAGCTGCTAATTAGTGGGACATGGACTTGGTTTTGTTTGCTTGCTACAATGCCTAGCTATGATGCTTGTTTAAAACATTATAAAATTAAAGTATCTTATGCAAAGCATGGTCCAAAGAATATCTTGAACCAGAAAATTAGAGAGAAACATAGTTTTTCTCTGTTTATATATTAATATTTTCAGCCTACTCAGAAAGCCAGTCCACCTAAATTATAAAATAGTCATATTAATAGATGATTAACACAGAATGAGCTTAATAATTTCTGATAATTATTTTTTGGTAAATTATAAAAACAATATGGAAGTTGTATATATGGGTATATTGTCGCATAGCTGATATGTACATTTGTGAAACATCAATGTAATTGAGTCATGGTAAGATACATATATATTTTAGATTTTATTCAGCATCAAGAGCCATTTGAAATTGCTAAATTATGTCTTATTTTTTCAATTCATAGCTAAAAGCCCAATTAAATTAATTTTATTTTACTGATGTTCTCTAACAATGCTAATACCAGAGAGTTAATGAAAAAAATACTCCATATCAATTTAGAAAAATAAGCTACCAAAAGAGAAGAAGCATATGAATGTGAAATAAATGTAGACAGTCTTTTACCGTTAAATTATTAAAAAGTCATATATAATCTTTCTATATCATGTAGCCAGTGGCAAAGACATCAATCATCTCATTATCTGTACATTGAAAGTGATGAATGGATTATGTTCTAATGAGAGGATCTAATTACTGAGAGCTGTGAAGAGGGCATGTAAAAGCTCTTTAGCTCCAGTGACCATAGATTATCATTAACAACACAGAACTCTATATGGTTTAATTCCTCTCCTCTGCATAGTTGAAGATATGTAGTCTTCATGATTCATATTTTCAGAACAAAAATACCCATGAGATAATTAAGTATCTCCTTAAAAGTGAAAAAGAGAAATGTCATAGAAATAGAACATCTGTACAAGAACCAGCCAAACCAGTGAACATGGTTTTCTTTGGGCATGACTAATTTTATGCAATTAGCAATCATACATATCTTTCATTTGAAATGTAATCATAAAAACTAACTCAGTAATTATTTTAATATAGTATTGAAACCTTGCCATGGCCACAACACAAGATCAACATTAAAAACATATTTCAAAAGGCTGTATTTAGTTCAAGGCTAAAAATCACCAAGATGATATACAACTAGGGTGCTTAAAACTTACTTACATATTTATGTAAAATGACCATTTCTTCAAATGTGGCATAAGGAGATTTGCTGTGACATGAGTGGTTGAACATGCACTGGGGTGTGGATACTGCCTAGAGTTTGCAGAGTGCTCTGAAGGACAGACAATTGGAACCAGGCAAGAGAGATTGTAGGATTTAACATCGGAGGCCTTGGATTCAAGAAGTAGCATATCCACAGACAGCTCTAGCTGCTGTGCAAGGTGGAATCCTTGAATCCTCCCAGGTAACAGCTGTGCAAGTTATTCAAGAAACGTGATCACATAAATCATTTCTGCACTCCTATCTGGAAGTAATGACAATGGGACTATAATGTCCCTTGTGATTTCGTGATCCTTGAAGAGCAGGTCATGTGTATAACATGTATCCTCTATCTCTAATTACCAACAGATCTTCATGTGTTAATATTTTCAATACAGTAAGTACAATAAATGAGAACCAGAATTTACTTTTCTTTTGTTCTGTGGAAAGTCTCAAAGTCTTAAATTCCCAAAAGTCATTTCTCCAAAATGACTCAGTGCTAATTTTGTACTGTAGCATTTTATTATGTAGTTGTTTCATGTGCAACAAATGTGAGTGCTAACTAGAGTACTGAAAATAAAAGAACCAAAAAAAAAAAGAAATGAGAAACTAACAATCATATATGCATGCATGTGTATCGTATAGAACTTTTAGATTGTGGAGACATGCTCCTTGAATGAATGCACCACACTGATCAATATCACAATGTATCAGAATTTCAAAACTTTGAATCCATATTACAAGCTCTTAGATGGGAATTTTCCCATATATTTGTTTGGATTTCAACCTTCCTTTTCACCAAGAGTAATTAAGCTTGTCTCTTATCAGCTTAAGAAATTTCGTTGCAAGGCAAACTTGGCAAGAGTCTCTAGAAACCAACCAGGATGTATCCCTGGTACACAAAAGGACTTTGAGAGCACATTCCCCATGGAGGGATACTCCCTTAACCTAGAGGCCAGAGGGAGGGCCTAGAACCTATTCCAAATGACTTGACAGCTTTTTTTGATCCCTCCTGGAAGGCATCACCCTCCCTGTGTGTGTGTGGTGGGGGAGGGTGGGAGGATGGAGGTGCATGAGAGGGAGGGAGAGAAAACTGGGATCGATATTTAAAATAAAAAAAAAAGGTGGCATTAGTATGGCAATGTGTCAAAGAAAGCTCAATGGACCCTCGACTGTGCCACTTAATTAATCCCATCTCATGCTTAGTTTCTTCCTGCTTGGTGATGTTAGCAACTCCCAGATTAGACAGGTACATATAATAAGGTAGTATTGATGAGATTTTGAGAAATTGTTCACATTTGTTCCAAACAAGCTTAGACTCTAACTTTACATACAAACTTGTACTTTGGCATTGATTATTTTCCTAGAGTTGGTTTTTGCTGGTTTGTTTTATTATTTTATTTTCTCATTGTCTTCATTGTCTATGACTCTGGTCAATTTCTTTTTTTTTCTAATATATGTGTTTCTCCATATATTTATAATAAAATTATAGCATCTATGGCAGAAGACACAGATTATGATAATGGATGTAATGCATGTCCATATATTAGCTTCTGCTAACCTCACATGGCATGTGGCTCTTTCTTATACCACCTGCTTTCCTCTGTGTGTATCTTTCCAAAACTCATACTAAACACAATTCTCAGCCAGGAGTGATAAAACTTATAATCCTAGCACTGGGACACGGAGGCAAGCAGATCCAAGTTCAAGATGTGTTTGTTGCAAGCTTGTCCTATGTAGTGAGTTTCAGTAGTGAATTTAAGACTGTAGGATAATCCTACATAAAAAAGTAAAGGAACATTACTCTTCATTGTGATGACAGTAAGGTAGAGCTTTAGGGAAAATGATTTGGTTTGGAGAGGAGGTCACTTATAAAAAGAACTGGATGAGGTCCCCTCAGCCCCTTCCACCAGTTGAGGACATTCCAAGAGGTACTACCCTTTACCAGATAACAATCCCTCACAAGGCATAAAATCACACATGCCCTCAATCTAAGGTTTATCAAACTTCAGGACTGTTACCAATACACAGGCAAAAGAAATGAGACCTCTATCTATATTTAATAAAGGCCAATTAACTAGTTGCTATAAAAGATTGAAGGAATTCGAATCTGAAAATTCTGGCATTGTCTGATATTGCCTTAGACACTTAAAGCAGATCAGAAGCTCTTTACCAGCATACAAACCAACAACATGCAATTTCTTTATTGAGATATTATAAGATTAGTGATACAATTATGAGTAATAGATATCTCAAGAGTATCCATTTTATCAAAGTCCATGAAGTTTGTAAGTGTGAATAAATTGACTTCACTACTGATGTACTCCATCCACAGGTGCATAATACTGCACTCATGAAACTTAACTAATATTTCCAATTTTTCTTATACTTTGGCTTTATACTAGTACTCATATACTATTTAAATATAGACATAGTCTCAATTATTCATGTAGCATAGGAAAACAAAGTTAATTATTCATGCTGCTTAGCAAATATGTGCTAAAATAAGGTAAAACTGGCCACTTGATATTCTCCAGCAAGCTAAATGTTTCAAAGGCCAGCTTAGCAATATGATGGCATTGCTTTTAAATATCTCTGTATTTATTATATGTATTTTTTTCTTGTAGAGGCCTCAGATACCTCTTATTGTTTGAAATTTCATACAGATGTGTTTTGGTCAAACCCAAGCCCCTCCTCCCCTCTTTCCCTCTTCTCGTGCTGTTTTAAAAACCACTGAGCATGCTTAGCATTGACTGTTATGCATGGATTTAGGGCCATCTACTGGCACATGAATAGGGACCACATCCCTAAAGAAAACTCTCTTCTCTCCCTAGCAACAATAAGTTGGTTTGCTTTTGTCAAAAATGTCATCAGTGACTTTCTAAGTGGGGAAGTGTGGTGTTTATAAAAACAGCATTAGGACTCATCTGTTCAGGCATTAACCATCTCTATCTATTACTATAATGAACTACTCTATGAAAGCTACTTAGAGGACCTAGAGACTCAGAGTTCAAGACCAGGTAGTTGCCATATATTTTACCCTTTGGTGAGAATGGTAGATATAATTTGTGGAAACCGACATTCACATCCTGAATTGAATCAAGGTAAAACATGACATTTATCAAAGTTCCTCAATTTTCATGATAGGATATATCAATATTCTAAGAATCTGTAATTAACCTCATATGCTAAAATTTCTAGAACCACAAAGGTCTAAATGAGATGTTCCCAACTAAGCTGCTTTTCATGAGTTGAGTACTTCTGAATAGAGTGCAGGGCAGGAAAGAGGCAGATGGTTACTATACTCATGGGTACCCAACTGAAGTCATAGTTAACAGAACACAGGGCTTTAAATATTGTGATGCACTCACATGTAACTCTCCATGGTATTATGGTAGTCCTCTAATCTCATCCCATGGAAAAAAATAATTTTGCTATACCCAGAATAGAATGATAGTTATGAAGATGAGATCCTGAAAATAAAAAATACCTCTTCTAAATAATCCTCTGAAACTTCACTTCTATAAATATTTCTCCTTGACAATTTACACAAAGGAAAACATCTGTTTGACTTCTAAATGTTTTCTATTCAGTAAAGAAAAAGTTGCAGTCAATAAATATTTATTATTTTGGTAATTCATTCTCTTTAAATGTTAAAATAAAGTTACACAACCAAAAGGTTATTGTACACAGTACCATAGTTTACAGTACTGTGTTCCTATAAATCTGCATTCTGAAGGTGAAATAAGGTCTCTGGAAAGAAAGTTGAGGCCACAGTGAATTTATTTCATATGCCAGACACGTCACCTTTGGGCACTGTGTCAGATTTCAAGGACTGTTCTAATATTGTACATCAAACTGGGTGGTTTATAAATGAAATGCATTTCTTGACAGTTTTAAAGGTTAAAAATTAGGATGCTAGTAGAGTCTTGGAAGGAGAATCTGCTGTCTCACTCTTGGCTGCCAGTCCCTGGTATTTTTCTTGACTGGAAGACAGATATGCACAAGCCATTTTCTGACCATAACCATGACAATGTTCTCTTCTCTCTCTCTCTCTCTCTCTCTCTCTCTCTCTCTCTCTCTCTCTCTC
Organism: Cricetiscus sungorus; assembly: GCA_030556225.1. Classification (NCBI taxonomy): domain Eukaryota; kingdom Metazoa; phylum Chordata; class Mammalia; order Rodentia; family Cricetidae; genus Cricetiscus; species Cricetiscus sungorus. The sequence goes on along the minus strand of JANBXA010000491.1, from coordinate 37,625,403 downwards.
TCTCTCTCTCTCTCTCTCTCTCTCTCTCTGTCCTTAACTAGGTACTACTCATATTGGATTAAGACTATCTTGAACTCTATTACATTTTTTCAAAGATCCCATTTCTAAATCTTTTGGGGGAAGTACAAAATTGAAGCCTAACATATAGAACTCCACAGTGTTTCCTTCAAATCTTGTTTTTCTCAGTGACATGTTTATTAATTTTAATTTAAATTTAAAACAATCTTATTTTACATAGCATTCCCAGTTCTCTCTCCCTCCCTTCCTCCCATGCCCCCTTCAACTTCTCAGGGAGGGTGAAATATCCCATGGGGGATCATCAAAGTCTGTCACATCATTAGTGGCAGGACCTAGACTCTCCCCTGTGTCTCTAGGCTGAGAGAGTACCCCTCCTGGAGAATGGGCTCCCACAGTCCATTCATGCTCTAGGGATAAATACTGGTTCCACTGTCAGAAGCCCCATAGACTGCCCAAGACCCCCAACTGACACCTGTGTTCAGGAGGTCCTTTCCTGATTCCCCAGCTATCTGACTGGGGTCTATGAGCTCCTGCTTGCTCGGGTCACCTGCTTCTGTGAGTTTTACCATCCTGGTCTTGACTACTTTGCTTACCACTCCTCCTTCTCTACAACTAGTTTCCATGAGTTCACTGTTGGGTTTGTTTATTTGGATAGTTGTTTGTTTGTTTTCGTTTGTTTGTATTTTGGTTTTTTATTTCAAGACAGGGTTTCTCTGTATTGCTTTGGAGCCTGCCCTGGAACTAGCTCTGTAGACTAGTTCTGGCTTGGAACTTACAGAGATCCTCCTGCCTCTACCTCCCAAAAGCTGGGATTAAAGGCATGTGCCACCAGTGGCCTACTGTATCACTCAAATTTTAGCAGAGAATTTATTATGTATCCTATTCTATTACCATGAAATAAACTAAAAGATAGCTATAAAAAGGATATTTTAAATTTCAATTATGTTTATTTAGGCTCACTAAAGGAAAAAAGATTGGGGTAAAGCAGGTATTTTTACTCTGATACAGTGAAACTTTTAGTATAGTAGGTTTTAGTGTGTTTTATGAATATTCACTTTTCTGACTGTTCTCAACAGTTACATACTTGTTGCTTTGTATTTTTATCATTTTCTGTACATGAGTTGGTCTGTATTTTAGATGTTTCCATTGTGTAGATTTTGCTCAGCTACTCCTTCTATTTGAAAAGCATGTCTCCCTGAGAACATCTTGATGTTAACTCCTCTGAATCACATTGAGTCAGAGTAGGAGCTACCAGTCTAGGAGGTTTGGAAAAATTATCAACTCTTCTCCTTTCTTAAAGCTATGTCTTCCTATTACCAAGAAATTCCAATTTAAGTAAACTTAAATTCATTGGCCTTAATTAACTGAGTATTTCTAGTTCCCTCGTGGCCAAACAGGTTGGGGGGGGGACTAACTCAACACAAATTACAGAACCAGAAGTGATTTACATTTACCTGGGTGTCTTGCTTTTCTGCAACTGGCTCTTTGATACCAACAGAATATGTTTTCTGCTCCCAGTTTCCTAGAGTAGTTCCCACTCACATTGTTGTGTAAATAGCAAAAAATTCCTGGCTTTACTTGCATGTTGTTCTTGCATGAATTTTCTTATTTGTTTAAGGCTTTTTATTTTTCCTTTGGGGTCACTTTGTGTACAGCAGCTAGAGAGCTATTCACGATATGGGTCATACAGAGAGGGGATGATGGGTTATACAGACAGGAGACCTAATACTAAAGAAGCAAGGATGAAGAGTAATAGACTATAAAATAAGTAATTAAAGATAGAGCAGAAGAGACTTTAGAACAAAAGGATTCAAAAAGTTAAGGAACCACCATAAGTGCAATCTAAAAGAATATAAATTATTAAAATAAAAACCTTGAGTGTGTTCATGGAACATCAAAATAGAAAGAAAAACATTTTTTTTCTAAAATAGGGGACTCCATTTTTGTTCCTCAAAACCATGTTCTGGAAATTTCTTTATAACCATGTTCTCATAATTCATATACAATGATCAATAATACAACTACTTTTTATGATTCTAATATGGAAATTTCTTCCTTTGAATTGCACACAAAAATTAATTTTCATGTTTAAATGCTTCAAAAACTCTGAAAGGATTAATACTTTGTGGTGCTGAAATAGCACAAAGTTCAGTATCAATGTCTGTCAATGAAGTCTTATTTAGACACAACAAATTTCACTAGTTTCTACATGGTCTGTGGATTTGGCTCTTGAGTAACATGGGTCATTAGTGAGAACAGAGACTAATGATCTACTAAGACCCAAACATTTGCCATGTGTCCCTAAGAGAAAAGTACCATGATTTCAAGCATGAAGATGCCCACACTGCTTTTCTACTCCTTATCAATCATTAGTACTCCACCAACTGCAAAATAAACTCAGACTCCCAAGATCTTCTGAAGCGCCAGACTACATACAGATTTTTGCTGTGTTTATATGTTCTGTCTTAGTCTCTGTTGTCATTTTGGAATGCCGCACATTTCTCTTCCTTAAATGTTTCTCTTTCCATTGAGAAAATTAAAGTGATGTCATCCAATTATTCTTTCTAGATCTTCTTTGGTTTGTTTGACTTTGAATTGTGTCCTGTAGGCTTCTATTCTGATTGTTTGGTCCCCAACTTGTAAGACTTTTTTGAAGGCTTTGGATTCTTTAAAATGTAGGATCTGGCAGAATGAAGCAAATAATATGGAGCTTGCTTTTGAAGGTTATTGGCTTTGGTTTAGCTGCCTGATTCTCATCAGCAACCATGGGAACAAACTATTAAGCATTGTAAACTAAGCCACTCTGACTGCAATGCCTGCTCATAAAGATGGGGATCTCTCTAAAACCATGGGTCAAAATAAACCTTACTTCCTTTAAGTTCATTATCAAATGTTTTATCTCATTGAAAAAAAATATAACTATCACTATTTCACTCCAAAATGATTCTGCAGTCTTATTGCCAGGTGATTTTGTGAAAGTCTGACACATATGTTTGTTACAATGATAAGCTCTGGATTCAGAATTGTTGACACTTTAAAAAGGGGTTTTACTTATTTTTTCACAGTGGATATCAGTCTTACACTTAGTAATGAATCAACGATTGTGTATTAAAAAATCAAAATACTTGATATCTGAGTAGACCAATAGCATCTAAAATATTTAAGTAAAACTTTATATACGATTAAAGACTATCAGCAATAATGAATGAGAAAAGAGACCATTAATATTAAAAGTGAGAAAAGAAGAAAATGGGAGGTTTTAGAAGGAGGAAAGGGAAGAGAGAAAGGATTTAGTTATATTATAATCTCAAAAATGAAAGAATAAAAACAAACAAAAATTGATAATAAAATTAAAGCATATTAGTTGTCTAATTTGTTTTAATATATTGATATGAATCTGATTCCTTAAGAGGGAGAGAGGGAAGTAGAGCATCTATAGTGTGAAATTGGAAGGGAATATCTGGGGAAGAAAAGTTTAAGCAACAAGTGAGAGAGGAGGAGGAGATAGAGAGAGGTTTAACAAAAACTAAGGATATATGGAAATATTATAAGTAAATCTAACAATTGGCAAGCTACTGAAATCTTAATTACATTCTCATCCTTATGCAGAACTTACATCAAATTACCAAATTCTGTTCTCTACTTTTCCCAAATTCTGTCAAACTGTAGCTCTTCAGTGGATAGAGGATAAGGCTTGAGTTTTTGTTTGTTTATTTGTTTTTTATCAGACAAAACATGCATTTATTAGTGAACTAGTTTTCTACATCTTTAGGTTATGTTACACTCGTCTCTCAGCTTTACTTGTTGAGTTCATGTTGTGATTGCTTCTACCTTCCTTTGTATTCTGATGAGCTTCTGTAGACCATGCATAAGTTCTGCCCTTTAAGTTAGTAGGTAAAGTAAGGCTGGTGTTCCAAAACACTCTCCTAGGACAGCCACAGCAAGGCTGACATTTTCTTGCCTTCCAGATACCCCAGGCTGAGTCTGCAGGACTTTGGAATTCTGCCTTCAGCCCATCTGTTATACGAGGGCTTTGCCAAGTGGTCTGGATGTTCTGAGAAAATGAGGAGGGAATTTTGAAGATTTGCTTTTATAATTGTGTTTCTCCCAAAGTCATATTACTAGGATTAACATGATCTTGACCTGACACCCTTGCCATTTGGCACTGGAAATAAACATCAGTCTACCACTAAAAATAAACATCAGAAACTGTTGACATACTCACTTGCTTAGAAAACATATTAAATTTAGTATAGTAATGATTTATGTTCAATTATTTACATAATCATGTTTTGGCTAACATCATTAACAATTAAGCCCTTTAACCTTTCCAAGCTTTTAGCAAGGTGGTACAATATACAAAGCAAGTTGTATTAAAGATATATTAGATATGCAAAAACTTCTGAGAGAGTCTGAGTCTTAATACTAATTGCAATCCTATCTTGACATTATATAATTGGGATTCACCAAAATCTATAACACATTGTATATCATAATCTTACAACAAGATAATTCCATCTTGTAGAGAGAGAATAGAGATGAAGTTACCTGATAGATATAACATTGGTCAAATCCTCAAATTTGCACTCTTTACTAATAAAGATACAAAGTCCAACAAAATCCAAAACAGAGACAGAGAGCCTGAAAACATTTGTAAAACCTGAAACAATTTCTAAATGTGTAACAGAAAACTGTCTTAGCTAGAAATAGTTCCCACTGAGCTGAAACGCCCACCTTCTCAGCACTCCCGTGTCAAGAACTCTACTACAGGATTTACAGTAGATCACATGTAGATCAAATGGCTGTGCCTACCTCATTCAACCCTTTTGTGCCTTTGATACATAAGCATTGCTGTCACCAACACCATTTTGAAATGATGAAGACAAAAGAGAAAACAAGGAAGAGAGAAAAAGAGGGAGGTAAGGAGGAAGAGAGACAGACACAGACAGACAGACAGACAGTCAGTCAGTCAGACAGACAGACATAGAGCTTACTTTACAAGAATTGTTGAACACAGCCAGGATCTGTCTTATACTTCACTTACTATTAGAGAAAGAAATAAATCCCCAGTGGTTTCGGTCATTGTTAGAAGTTTTTGTTTTTCTGTCATTTGCTGTTGAACAAAAATGTAAACTTCAAAATGGATGTGTAACATAAACTACTGATAGAGCTCTCATATTCCTTTTTTTCTGTTTCCTCCTGTTTTCATTCTTGCTTTTTATATTAGTTGACTGATTAATGACCTCTGTGCTAAATAAAGTTATATATTTAAATAATGGCATCCCCTAAGCTTTTTCTTGTATTTTTACATTTTCTTGCAACATGCATTGCTGTTCAGCATTCTGGCTCCAAGTTAGCTTGTCCCTTTCGTTGTTGTCACAGAACCAGATAGTTTCATGGTGGATGTTACATGTCTTTGACTGTGTCGACTGTTCTTCAGGACATTCCTATTGAGGTCCAGACTAAAAGTCACCCAGCAATCACTCCAACTTTGAAACATTTAATAGTCACATATAAATCTTTTCATTTTTATATACTTATTTGCCTAAGTCAAATATTTAGAAGGTATTATAGATATCTGCACATTTTCATTTTTTTCTGATAGGATAAAAATTCTTTCAATCTGTAATAAATCTGAATCTGTTTGCTCCTTGTAGCATTGCTCACTCTAACTACTACAGCAGGCTCCTAATGGATTTCACTTCCTCAATTCCCTCATTCAAAGAATTGTCCTCATTCCATTCAGTTCTCTTACATGGTGACCAAAGTGGTATTTGTAACAGAAACACCATGGTGCCTTTTGTCCATGAAGATAGTACCAGAATTTTCCAGAGATTTTAAGATTTACTAACAACTTTCAGTATGACATTTCCGTATTTGAAGTTATTTATCTAATACATACAAGTATTTCCAAACTTTCATTTATTTCCATTTAGGTGGTCATGAAATAGCAATTTCCCATATGATGTGTATTAAAAATTGGACTTAATTTTTAAATTATAAACATACAATCTGGATAGTGAACATTATATACATATATACATCACACACACACACATATATATATGTATATATAAAATTAAAATATACTTACATAATTGTCCCCTTTCCTTTCCCATCCCTACAATACTTCTATGTAGTCTCCACATTGGCCTCCTCTCAAATTCATTGTATCTTTTTTCTATTGTTATTGTTATATATATATTTATAAACGCATAAATATATAAATGCAACCTGCTGATTCATTCAGTATTGCTTGTATGCACATGATTGAAAGGCTTACTACTTAGAATAGGATAACATTTTAAAAGAATTATCTCTAGAAATTACTAATTATCCCCCTCTCAGTAGCCTTTAATTGCTGTCATTTCTTTGTCTCTGGATGGGGTTCCTTAATATTTTTAGAAAATGAACATCATTTCTAAGAAAGAAAGTCTCACAGCATACTTCCTAGTCCTCTGGATTCAACACTTTCTTCTCCCTCTTCCAAGATGTTTCCTGATTCTTACTCAGGTTCAGAAGTTCTGACCAATGACTCTGGGGCTAGCCCTCATAGGTGAACCTACTACCACTTTACTAAATGTGGTGGTTTGAACAAAAGTGGCCCTGAGAGGCTCGTAGGGAGTTGTACTATTAGGAGGTGTGGTTTTGTTAGAGGAAGTTAGCCATTAGGAGTGGGCATTGAAGTTTCAGAAGTGTAAGCCAGGACCAATTCCCTTTTCCTGCAATGTGCTGATGCAGATATACAGCTCTCGGTACCTTCTTCAGCACCATGTCTGCCTGATTTCCACCACAGTTCCTGTCATGATGACATGGGCTAAACCTCTAAACTATAAGTCTGGCTCATTTAAATGTTTCCTTTACAAGAGTTGCCCTGGTCATGGTGTCTTTTCATAGCAATACAAACCGGACCTAAGACAGTAGGCTAGTATAATTTCTAACTACATTCTAAAGTGCATTCTTATACCCACTGGTAAGCAGTTCACATCAAAATATCTCACCCACATACTGCAATGGGTTATAATATAGCAATCAACTGATATGAGCTGCCCATCCCCAATTGGTACATTTAAAACACTTTTAATAATACTTGCAGTAAGCAACAGAGTAAGGCAGAGTATTACTATAGTAACTTATAGAAATATTTTTCCTGTATTTGTGTATCATATAATATTCAGAAGAGTGCTTTATAGTGTGTGGTCTAGCAAATGCTCTAATAATAAAAGTATATTTACATCCACAGTAATTCAGAGACTTTAAATATAATTAGAACACAAATAAATGGATAAATAAATTAAGTGGTTGGAAAAGTCCTCAGGTAATCAGAAGAAAATAGGAGGAAAAGACAAGGTTCTTGTTCTGTAATGAGATTTAGCTTGGATAAAGAAATAAAAGGACTGCTATTTTATATGTGAATGAGAAGGGAGGAAAAGGAGAGGGAATTCCCATCCCTTGTGAGCCATAGAAAGACCCAGCAAATACCCATGCTCTGGCAAGCTAGAAAATCCATCCTAGCCTTGGAAAAATTGAAATAAAGAATGAATTGAATAGCATTCTTCTGACACAGATGGATAATTTCACTACAGCTGAGATATGAGCATTTTGTTATTGTTTGATGCATTATCTGTGAGGATCACTGTCACTTCAGTCAAGTGTGTTGCATGAGGATGTGTTGTTCTGTGCACCTGCCTCACACAGATTTTTACCATCAGATTCACAGCCACTTTTCAGGTTTTGTCTTTCTTTCCTCCCTTTGTTCATTCCTTTATTCCTTCTCTCTCTCTCTCTCTCTCTCTCTCTCTCTCTCTCTCTCTCTCTCTCTCTCTCTCTCTCTCTCTCTCTCTGTCTCATTGTGTTATTCTCTACCTGGAATTTGCTACTTATTTGACTATAATTTACGAACATAGAATCTGTAACTCAGTAACATTGTGGAGCCCAGGAATTAAATGAAATTTTTAGTCAAATCTTCTTCCTCCTTCAAAGCTTTCTTCCATCAATTGGAAGTGAGATGGATGTCTCTACTTCTGTACATGAACTTCTAGTCGTGCAAGTAATAACCTGCTGGATATCTAATGGTCATAATTCCATGCCTTATTTATAATATCATTTTATATTGCATTGCCTGAAAGTATGCTATCATTAATATAACACTATGTAGCTCATAAACAATTGATATAGGATCTTCATCTTAGATATTTTCATACTTACTTTAATTGCTTCTAAGCCTTGTCTATATATGCATTACACAGCAGGTAGCACATGCAATCAGTAGATCCAGGGAATATTCTTAATGCAGCTGTGAAGTTGGGGTTACATGCACCTATGGCCATGTGCCTACTGCCAAAGGTAGAGTCTTTTTTCACACACATGCTTCGCTCAGAGAATGTCACCCTTCCTTAGGAATATTGCTACTTACATCTAATTTGCATTTCTGAATTTAAAGAATTTATCCAAATATATTGTAAATATAGAAAGGTATTCCATACGCTATTTGGAAAATTATTATCTCTGAAATAGTCATTATTTTTATTCTAATAGTGTTGCTTTCCACCTATTTTTATTCCCTACCTTAACTTCATATTGATTTAAAATCCACCTATATTTCACACTTGGCATTTGTTTCCCTGGGAAACTGTCAGGTTCCCTGTTCCTTTTAGGCAATGAAGAATGCTGTGTAGCTGTTACTTACTATATGTGATAGATGAAGTAACACAGTGAGTGCATCAAATGCAGGAAAAGCCAGCAGATAAACCTTTGCAAAGCCCTTTGGTGCCATCGTGTGGTAAGCATGATATATTGGAGCTGATCGTGTGTCTTCTGGTCTTCATTCTGTTCTTCTTGCAACACAGGTTTTGTTCTATTACTTTCCTAACATGCAGCTGTACCTTTACCTTGAAATCTGATTTTTTTTTAATTATAAAGTAATAAGAGAAGTCTCAAAACTTGATTTGAAAGTAATTTTTCATCCAAAGCTCATTTAATCATCCTCACTTTTCTTTTCCTTCCTCCTCTCTTTTTTGTCCTCTCTCTCTCTCTCTCTCTCTCTCTCTCTCTCTCTCTCTCTCTCTCTCTCTCTCTCTCGCTTTCGTTTTTGTTTCAAATGTGAAATACGCAAATAAGACAAAATGTATAAGATTTTCTGTCACTATAGTCTGTGAACTAAACTATCAATTTTATCAGAATTTGAATTTTTTTAAATGTAATTCCAGACCTAGGTACTTCTCTAAGTATAACCACATAGGCACATTTTCTCTATATTTATTTACAAACATTAGTGAGTCTCACTAGGAAATTACTTGTGAATTTCACAAAATGCTACTTTTAACCTTTGACAATATTTTGTGAATGAATTATCACTATCTTTACACCTGACTACCATCCTCAGCACCATCCTCAGCACCATCATCAGCACCAACATTATCATCATCATCATTATTTGCCATTGCAGTATATCTATCAATATAATATGTTCTTACTCCCTCAAGGATACCCGTCCGTCCTTCCTTCCTTCTTTCCTTCCTTCCTTCCTTCCTTCCTTCCTTCCTTCCTTCCTTCCTTCCTTCCTTCCTTCCTTCCCTCCTTCCTTTTTTGCAAGAACCCTCTGTGAAACTTATGTTGATGTAATTTGCCTGCTTTGCCTTTCTATCAACTTCTAGTTTCTGTGCATCCTATGACATAAAACCATTGCTGTCCACCTGCAGGCTGTGCCCCATTCAGATTTTAGATATTTTCAAGCTATATTGTGCAAGCCTTGTCTGTAGCTTTTGTTTTATTGTTTGCCATTCATCCTTGGTCAATACTAACCTCGCTTTTCCAAATCAGAGTCAGTATGTCAGGGACACACTCCAAAGTTCTCAGGTCGCTGACTAACCTAATCTCTATCCAAAAGTGTTGGTGCATCTGGTGTGAAGAACCCAGAACAGCAGTTCTACATGAGAGGAACATAGCCCCAATTCTGACTTCCTAGTAAATGCTGCCCCTAGTAGGGGTTATGAACCATCATGCATTCCCTACACAAGCCAGCCTCACATGGCCATCTGTTCCCCACATATTGCTTAGCTCACATTTTCCTCCAGGTTAACCCAGATCTTCTGAATTGTTTCCTGGTTTGGACCATCTCCAGGATGTATTTATTTCCATGTTCCTCGGATGCTTTTGTACTCTCTTACAAATCACATAATCTCCCCTTTTCTTTTTTAAAATCTTGTCTTTTAGCAAACTTCCTCTGATAAATTGACTTTCATTGGAGAGTTTATTAACTTTCTCCATCATAAACAGAGATGAAACAGTTATCAACAAAAATACCTAGATATCTGAGTAAGAATATGCTATGTTCACTACTGACATTAATTTTTGATTGCATATATCTCCAGTTCTAAAATGACTAATAGCTGAGGTTATTTTCACATGGCATGCTAATTTATAAACAGAGGATATACATTTTAGAGCCTGATGCCACACTATGATTTCTCAGATAAAAAGGGTAACATAAAGTTCCTGATAATGTAATTGAATGTTGTTTGTTTCAAAGATCGCTTGAAGATATCAATATATTTTAAATTTTTCCACAGGATATTTTCATTGCATATTCATGAATCAAAGTGGATGTTATATGTATTTAAGTGTGTATTCAATCTGCTCTATATACCCAAGGATTGCTGTAGAGAGCCCTTTAATTGGGTGAAGGTAAGAGGTGCTGGTATAGCATTTTAAAGTTTGCATCTAGAGGACAAATGGCATAGTCACTAAAAAGCAGGGTCATAAACAATACATCACCACAATTCCACTTTTTTTGTCTAATACAAAAAAAGAAGGCTACAACTAACATAAGAAAAATCATATACAATAAATACAAAAGTATACACAATATATACAGACAATAAATACATTTGACTCATTCAGAGAAAATATAGATACACTATGGAGAGCCTAGGTCTTGCCCCAAATGAGTAATTATATTATCCCCTATGCTCAGGGAAGCTTCCAAATCAACACCATTCATTATCAAGACACATGTGCTGTGAATCATGAACTGATATTGCCGCATCATTAGCCAAATACAGTTCATAAAGATTCTCCTAATTTATCTCGTCTTCTAATCTGCTGGAGGTATCATGCAACATCATGATACCATGTTACAGTTTATTGCTGTGTTTCTTTAGATTTCTCTCCACTGAACGTTTGTTTGACAGTTATGAGGAAAAATGCTCAAGTGTATTGTAAGAATTCCTCCCATTATATCTTAATGCTTTTCTCAGGATTTTCTGGAGATGGGTATTAAGAAAGAACCCCACAGGAGTAAAGTTTTCAGCAATTCAAATCAATAGCACCCATAACTATAAGATAGATCTCCTGTATTTGTAAAGAAATAACATCTCCTATATTATTGGTAGTATCAATGTTTTAAAATTGCTATTACTTGTTAATAGGCATCTACATTTATTTTTCTTACTATTGACAGTTTTAGGTTTTACCCAGTTTTTATTTTATACTAAAAAATGAAATAGTGCTGTTTGTGGATAGGATATTTAGCTCTGAGCCACAACCACAGCTCTTGAGCATTTTGTAAGCCAGTTCGCAGCCAGAATCTACTTCAGGAAGCAGCCAAGCCAGACCAATACCACAATCCAGAAAATGCAGGGGCTACAGAAATAGGTGTTCCAACATTTCTTTTTCAAGAAAATCTTTTCCTTTTCTTTTGAATATTTTAATTGCAATAAAAGAAAACACACAGTTACATTTTTTCTTAGAGAACAGCTTGATGTCAGTTAGTATAGAAGGGAAAATTGCAAACAACTTTTAAATGCCTTAGAATAAACTAGAAATACAAGTAATGAGACAACTTCTGTTTAATATACTTGAAGCAGCACTGATAATGTTTTTTACATGCATGAGAATGAATCCCCATTCTGATACCATCTAAAAGGGGAAAAATAGCCACTCCATGTAAATTGCTTGTCCTTTCCAGTAGATGCTAATTCAGTTACATTTGTAAAATTCACTGTGCAAAAATGGGTTATCTTCCCTCTTCCCTTTTAGTATGATTGAAATATGTTTACTTGGGATCTAAGTTTATGGTCATGAGAAGCTTCTGGAAAAGATTAAGGTTGTGTGACTTGTTTGAATAATGAATTTAGTCAAACGCTGACAAAAAAATGTTGAGACAAACAATTTCATTCTAAATGGATCCAAAGGCAGACTCATACTTGTCTTATAGAAGTATTATCTGCAACCTCAAATCTTCCATTTTCATAGACATTGAAAAGGAATACTTAATATAAAGTTAAGTACTGTAAACTCTTAAAGAATAAGGACAATCCTAAAACTTTTAACTCTTTGGGCAAAATCAGACCCAAACATGTAGTTAGTTCATTTGTGGAATAATTCTATCTATGTAGACAGTCACATTATAGAGTTGTGTTATCCTGAGGGTGGAAACAATACAATCTATTGAAGACATGTTAGTGATTTGCATCTGTAACTACCTAAAACTTCCATAGCATTTAATCAAACAGCAACTATTGCCATCCTCAATTTGGTGGATGACAACCTTTAGGACATATTGAGGAGAAATAAGTTGTCTTTAGGCACAGAGGAACTTGACATGAGAGTCCAATGTGTAACTAATTGACAAGACCAATTTGTACCACTGAAAGAACTCTGTTGATCCCTTACAAGAATATATAAAAAGGAAATACTTTTGTAGATAACAGTGACCACTGGATGCACTGACATCATCCCTCCTCACACAGCCACTCAGATCTTTTCTTAATTTATTCAGAGTTATTTTCATAGCCAGAAATGTTCCTACCTTTTTGACTAATGAACAATCTGTCTCAGGATGCTTGAAGCAGATGCCACTCACAGTTTGTCATTCCTACTGACCTTGAGACCCAGCAGCTTCCTCCCACATTTGGGCTGTGTGGTACAGTATCTTGATTAAAGTTATCCTTCCATTCAGATTTCAGTTGCAAGATATGAAACCTTATGTAAAGTAGTGAAAATGTAGAGATTTTTAAGGATAATTAGCCTCAGCAGTATTTCATTGCCTGGAATATGGTAAGAACTCAGTGAGGCTTAACTCTTGCTGTTGCTATTAATATATATTAGCATTGGTTAATAGTAATGACCAAAAAAAAAAAAACACAAAAAGTTGTCTCTATTTTTAAATCCTCTGTTAACATTCTAAGTATGAAAACATCAAGGCCTACTGGACCAAACTTTTCTGGCTATAGATTGTTTCGTACAACCTTCATTCAAACAGAGGCAAATTGTGCTAATTCTCTCTATACCTTCCCTGTCTCCCCATATGGACCCAGTCCTATTCTTTTGCCTTCCTCAAGAATAGTTTCCTTAACCTAGCTATGGGTAGGTTAAGGTTGACTGACTCTACATAGGAAAGTTAAAGGAATCTAAGAAATCCTGGATCTTACATCAATGCTACCACAGAGTGTTAGCAGGTCCCATTCTGCTGTTCCCTGAAAGAATGAAGACTACAGCTGTCTCCTTTCTTGTTCTTTCCCATTTTTCATATTATTCTTTGAAAATATTTACATATTTTAGATGATGTTATATTGTATAAAACAGTTGAACCCACAGGACATATTTTGTTAGCCAGAATATGGTGACTCGATCCCACATGGTATGTCTGATGTTCATAAAGAAACAAGTTCCCTTCAACTGCTGCGAGTGATATACAGATAGGGCTTAACGGATATAAATGAGCTATTTCCTTTTTTGCTGTTACAATTTCAGTCTTTCTCATTGTGCCTGATAGCTAAAGCATACTTGAAAATTATTTAATAAATCAACATTAGCTATATTTTAATCGTAAGCCATATTTTCTACCAAAGCTCTAGGAGATTTAAAATTTTTATGTGTCTATGTTTTGTGCATTTGTGTATGCATACACAGGCATGCATGAGTCTGGATACATAAATATTCATACCAGGGGCTGATGTCAGGTCTCATCCTCAAAGACCTCCAACTTATTTACTGAGATATGGTCACTCGCTGAACCTAGAACTCACTATTTCAGCTATATGGGGTGGCTAGCAAGCACTAACTATCCTCCTGTCTCTACCTCCACAGACCTGGGATTACATATTCAAGCTTTTCTACCTTGGTTTTTCAGTTGGGAATAGAGGATCAGAACCTTGTCCTCTTGCTTTCATATAATGTATTTTAACTTTCATATAGTGTATTTTAATAAAGGATTTATTTCCTTGGTCTCTTAAAATTTTATGAAATATTACGATCTAGCCTTTAACTCTCTTCTTGTACTTTATTAAACTGAGTTTACTTTGATTAGCTTCATTCCCTTCTAATGTAGGCTTAGAAAAACATCCCCTTTTTGTAAGTATTTTTGTTCCAAATGGATCTGTTTTTAACAGTTCTGTTTCCTGTTTCCATGTTAAAGACCTTTATTTAAAAAAAAAAAGAAAAGAAAAGAAAAAGGAGGTGTGGACAAAGGAAAAGTCAGACAATTTAATAGCACTTAGTGGAACTTTGACCTTTGGTAGTCAATGTTGACTTGTGTTTACATAATGTTAGCAGCTGCTCAATATTCAATAACTATTTTGTAGAGTTATGTTATGAAATGGGTTTTTTTGTACACTGTGAATATATGTTGCCAGGCATTGGTGGCACAGGCCTTTAGTCCCAGAACTCGGGAGGTAGATGCAGGAAGATCTCTGTGAGTTCAAGGCCAGCCTGGTAAACAGAGCTAGTTCCAGGACAGATTCCAAGGCTACATAGAGAATCCCTGTCTCGAAAAATCAAAACCAACCAACAACAAGAAAAAGCCCCCGAAATATATGTTGCACTCATTGGTTATAAAGAGCGAATGGCCAATAGCTAGAGGTTAGGTGGGACTTTTGGACAGGAAAAAAAAAAAAAAAAAAAAAAGACTGTGGTGATGAAGAAGGGCAGACTCGCCAGGAGATTCAGGGAGAAGCAAGGTCAATATGCTGTGCTGAAAAAAAGTGTACCACCAGGTTTCAGAGCATAGATAAGAAATAAGAGGTTAAGCTATAAGATGCACCCAGAGCGGCTTCAAGGCTGCTGTTTGAAATGGTACATCCTCACAGACTACTTCAGCCAGGTCTTGACCATTACCCTGATTTCCTCAGGGTCTCCCAAGGAAGCCCTCAGACAACAGGAAGCAGGCCACACAAAACAACTCCCACCTTCCCAAGACATAGACTACAGATATTTGTCATCATTTAAGATAAGTTGGTTGGAAGTTGTTATTGATCATGTCAGAAAAAGAAAAAAAGGTTAAACAAAGGAGTTAGGTACAAAGATCTCTTTCTGGAGAAAATGTGGAGATGATAAAAAGGTTTAGCTTATTGAATCTACTTTAATCCAAAAAGCAATTATTGATATCAAAATATTTTACATTGGTGTAGGTTTATGTTTACTGATACAACTTAAAGTTAATTTTGTTATACTATGCATGTTTCCACTTTTGCTTGGGGTTTTATGCTATGCAGTTCATTTAAAATGCAATATATAATTAAGAAATACAGGTTAGTAGTTAGTCATCTATAATACTCAAACTTTCATTCATATTACATATCTATTCAAGAATATATTTAGATGTATTGTCTTCAAACACTACAAAGACCTATGAAATATGGCATTTAAGATGGTTAATTGTAGCACCTGAGCTACAATCTGTTCCACTAATCTGGTGAAGGACTAGAGATTTAAAGAAGACACAAGACAGTGGGTCTTTCACAACAGGAATGTCAAATGCCATTTTTGAGGGCAAGGAACAGGTTTATATACTGACTCACAGCACAGTGGAAAACAACCCAGAGTCAAGAGTGCAAGTTCTCAGGCTTAGTTCCTCCCCAGCAGATGTGTGGTAGCAAATCAAGAAGAATACCAAGAACTACTCAGGGGCAAGATGTTCCAGCTGAGACTGCAGAATGTTCCAGCCAACAGCTCAGGCTTGCTCCCGGTCCTGCCGCCATGGTCCCGCCACCACGTGTGCCCCAAATAACACTCTGAGACTCTGTATTTGATACAATCCTGTTGGCCAGTTACCATTACTGTTTATGGGCTAGCTCTGCCTTAATTATTAACCCATTTCTACTTATCTAAGTATTTCCACGTGGTCATCTTATGGGGAGCCACGGCGGGCGTCTTCCTTCTTCCCTGGCTACATCTTGACTCCTCCTTCCCACTTCCTCTTTCCTCCTTGTCTCCTAGCCCCGCCTATCTTGCTATCTCATGGCCACAGTGCTTTATTAACCAGTATTGGAAACATATATATACAGAATAACATCTCCCATCAATCCCCCTTTCTTTTAATGTAAAATAACACCTGTCTTAGGCGGTAGAGGATGTCAGCATAATTCCTTACCCATGTTTGGAGCGGAAACCCAGGCCTGTTATCTTCCTGTCTTAGGTTGGATAGTTGCCCCCTTTTGTGTCACCTGTGTCTGGTGATTAGTTTGTCTGTAAGTTCAGCCATACTTAGGGTAGAGGCGTTCTCTTGAGCTAAAGGGAGTAGAATCTGTCTTGTTTGAAAGTTGACTTGGGCCTATCTAATGCTATAGGCAGCATAGGCAGATCAGACAGATAGCACCAAGGGCAAGGGCTATGAGAATGAGCCCCAGTGAGAAAGAACTCGCTCATTCTCTAATTAATCTGCCAGAAAGTTGAAGTCCTTGTAAAAGGTCTTCTGCCCTGGCAGGTGGTACTCGGATTTCATTGATGTTAATGAGCTGCATGATTAAAGCATGTGTGTAATTTAAAAACTGATCAATCCAGGACTCCTGGAGAAAAAAGTAACTACAACTGATGCATTTTCAACTTTAGCAGGTGTAACACAGATATGTATGAAAGAGGGAGAATAAGAAGCCATATGGCCTCCCACAATAAATCCAATTGTTCCTGTAGGAGGCTAGTTTGTAGATTTAGTTTTAAAATGCCAATTTTACTAGATTTTTGGGTGTTTTAGGTGGCTAAGGCTTCAGCCACTTCACCTGATAGTTTATCCACCATGCTTGCAGTATTTACAGATTGGGAGAGCACTAGCCTTGAAACTGTTGCTTCAGTGGCGGAGGTGGCAAAGGTTGTAACAATTGCAGCCATGATCCCGAAATCTCTTTTTCCTCTAGGCCCCACAAGTTGGTCATCTATAGAGGAGGTCTCTGGCATAAGTACCACCCTGGGTACACAAACCATGACAGCTGTTGTTTCATACATTCAGCAGCTAACCAGTCAGCAGACCTGCTGAGAACAATTGAGGCTTTCTCCAAAATTAGCATTAGTTCCAATGAAAAAGAAGGGAGCCAGAACACAAGTGCCTGAAATGAAGGTTAAATTCTTATTCTTTGGACCCAAGTCCAATTTTATAGCTGCTTTACCCAAACTGTAATTAGTGGTCAGGAAAGGGGCCACACAGGAGTACTCAGAATAGGTGAATTCAGACCTTCTTTCTGGCTACTACAACCTCGGTCCCTCCCCATATGGTGAACCAGACACTCAAGCACCCAAACAGGCTTATCCACATCTTGTGGAAAGACACAAACCAATCTTAGGTCCCACCATTGTCCTATAGTGTCATTCTTCCACATAACTGGGCCATAATCAGATGACCAAAAATTTGAACTGCTAGGGCAGCATATTGCCAACAGCCCATGAGCATATCTAAATTCCTAGCGGCAAATCCAGCAGCAACACTGCATTGGGTGGTTTCTTTGCAATTTTTTTTGAAATTCCCCTTTCCAGTGAAAATAATTGTCCCCACTCAGTGTAGCTCTACAGAGCTGCATCCAATGACTAGGGATGCAATTTAATGCTGCGAAAGACTCAGAAATTTCCTGAGTGATAGGAGCATGGGGCCCATAAGCAGTGACAGCCTTCTTAAGTTGTTTTTATCCTTGTAATTTAATGGTTTGTGCTTCCTAACCTTATTACCCTGAGGATCCAGTGTCTCAATCACAGGAAAAGCTTGTCTTGTCTTTCCTTTAGTTAATAAATTGTTGACCTTCTCCTTTATCCCTCGTAGCACAGACGCCCTACTAAAGGGATCACAAGAAAAGGGGTTGTGCTGTGGCAGATGGCATTTGCACTCATCAGAAATTCTTTGTTTTAATTGTTCAGTTTTTGCTTCAAAATTATCTTCTTCATCAGTTACGGTAGGACTATCATCTCCTAGTTGGGATCCCTCTTGTTCCCTGACAGATTTCACAGATTCTAAATTTGTACTTCCTCAAGTCTTATTCATCCCTGCCATTTGTTCTTCTACTTTGACATTGTTGCTCAGGAGCGCATCTTTAAGTAGACACCAAAGGGGAAAGGTATCAGGCCCTTCTTCTTTATAAGCCTTTTGGAGATCTCTTTTTATCTGTTCCCAGTTGGGGATATTTAAGCCTCCAGAGTGCGTAAACCAGAGAATATGTCTTAGTTTTAATCCTGTTGCCCTGTCTTTTCAATAGGGTCATTAATTGCCCACTGAGAACTCCTTCCAGTTACTGGCACCCATGCTTCAATACACCTACACTTATGTACAGATAGAAAGAAACAAATAAAAATCAGAAATATGTTTTAAATTTACAATGAAACCCATCAATAGCTCTGAAAGTTAGAATTAAGATGCATATGTAAATTTGTTACATATATGGCAAACTGCCTTGGTGAAAGCATTACTAGTGTAAGATTCAAAGTTTGAATAATTAATTCAGTGCTTTGCTAGAGTAGTTACATAAGAATTTTAATAATTTTATATTATTAAGGCATATGATCTATCAAGTGTGTTTAAAATACAAGATACAACTAAATAAAAGCCACCTGTGTTATGCATGAGCCTAATCAATGAGAATAATGCTGGCCATTACATCAGGACTTGTGTGTTGCTTTGTAAAGAACTTGCTTTATTTTATTTTATTTTCAGTTTCTATTCTTCAACCTTGTAGATGACCAGTTTTGTTGTTTCCCTTCACTCTTTAAATGTTTCTTGAACAGAGGTTTCCATTAGATAAATGCTTAATGCGTTCTCAGACCATGTGAGCCAGTTCCATAATGAAATAATGATTCCTTCTAATTTTCATTAAAAAAAGGTATTCCTTGATATATGCAGGAAGGTTGTACAAAGGATAATTATGCTCATGAAGTTAATAAATCCCCAACTTAGTGTTCTGAAAACAATTACCCCTTCAGTCTCCTGACTGTCCAGTGTCAAGTCACCAATAGCACATGAAATTCATTTTACATTTGCATAATGTTGATATTATCAGTGACCTAGAGAAGTGATAACAAGAGGACATTCTCAACTAAGATGTGTTTGACAGTTTGGGGAGGTCTGGGTAGGGCTTTGCTCTGACAGTGAGGAGAAGGCACGCACTTTTACAGGGAAAACTTGTGGTGTTCCTTTTCCAGCACTGAGATTGTCACAGACATACTGCAGGGAAAACAGTGGCAGGGAGGTACAGGCTTAGTGCCAGAGCAGAGTTCCAGCATCTAAATGCTCATGCTAGATGGCTGGATGATTGACTGTGGCACCCTGATCTGCAATACGAAGGGCATCAGACCCAGCAGCCTATAAAGATGGATACCAGTGATATCGGGAAGGTGGGGAATGCAAGACACCACACACATGTGGGATTCAAGGGATTAAACTAGAGACTGAATCCAGGATCGTTTTCTATTTCAAAGCCCATAACGTTAACTGCATCTATGAATATTGCCTTTACCACATAAGTTGACATATTAACATGATCCAGAATCATTCTGTGGGCATCAGGGGGTGTTATATTCTGCCTGCCATGCTTATATCGTATTCAGATCCATAGGTTACATACTTTATAGAATAGTGACAAAAAATAAAGTCAACCTTCCCTTGGCCAAAAAAGAAATCTCCCACATGTTTAGAACAGCCTCCATGATTTTCTGTTCCTGTCTCTTGTTTTAGAAAGAGTTTTTAGCCCCCGCCCAAGTAGGCACTGGTCCAACTTCACATTCACTGTCATCCTGGAAAAACATTTTGAAATGTTCCTTTTAGTAAATGGGGCTCATAATAAAGCATCAGCTGTATTCATAAATAGCCTTAATACCAATCTTTAAAGATACTTAAAATTTTTATATGTATGTATTTTATTATACGTGCATGAGTAATTTGCCACATGTATACATGCCATGGGCATTCCTGCTGCTCATGGATATCAGAAGAGGGCAGCAGGCCTCCTGGTTAGAGTTATGGATGTTTGTGAGCCATCACATAGATTACAGGAACCGAAGCTAGATCCTCGGTAAACAAATGA
The DNA here is from genome assembly GCA_030556225.1 of Cricetiscus sungorus. Lineage (NCBI taxonomy): Eukaryota > Metazoa > Chordata > Mammalia > Rodentia > Cricetidae > Cricetiscus > Cricetiscus sungorus. The sequence continues at coordinate 37,605,109 of JANBXA010000491.1, read as the reverse complement.
TGTTAACTACTTAGCCATCTTTTGAAAAGCAAAATCCATCTTTTAGAACAAGGAATAAAATCAGCCATTACCTGAAGATATCAGAGTACCAAGAAATTGAAACTTATTTAAACAACTAAATATGAAATAGCTAAATCATAACATATTTAAAATAACTAAAGCAAACTCATGGAAATTCATAGAAAAGGAAATTATAGTTATTTAAAGGGGAATGCAACTTTTTTCCAAGAAGTTGATTTCAGTGGCTGGAGAGAAGGTCCAGCAGTTAAGAGCACTGACTACTCTTCCAGAGGTCCTGAGTTCAATCCCAGCACCCACATGTGGCTCACAATCATCTGTAATGAGATCTGGTGCCCTCTTCTGGTCTGCAGGGATACCTGCAGGAATGCTGTATATTTTAAATATTTTTAAAAATAATAATAAAAATATTTCAGTTCAGCTCAATTCCACAGTCATTTATCAGGCATTACTGATATGGGTTTTGAAATAAATGGTCACAGACAATTTCATTTACAACAGTTAATGAAATTATACTGTAATTAGGATGTGAGAAGACTACTAGTAGTTTTTGGTAGAAGTTAAGATTCTTGAGTGGTCATCTGCGTTAAATCTTAGAGAATGGCCTTTAATGAAGGCTAGGTGGAAAACGCATTCTAAATTAAAGAAATAGAAAAATAGAAACCTCTGTGGCTCTTAACACTGAGTTCGTTCTCTGCACAGCATGATACTGCCGTGAGAATCAGTGACAACTCTACTTTGGACCAGTTATTGCTATTTCTTCTTACCCCTTTGCTGGCTTCCTCACTTCAACACCACGGTGTTTCTTGGTGTAGGTACTGTGAATGTGTTAGCTCAGTGAACTGACAGAGATAAACGTTAATATGATCTGTGAACAGGGTGTAGCAAACCTAGTATCTGAGGCCATGGAATCCTGGGAGCAGAGAAGTTTACATACACTTCACTGGTTCTCAGCGGGATCGCGTAGAAAAAAAGTAGAGGATTCTAAGCCAAGAAACAGCAACCGGAACACTGGTTAAAGAACTGACTGTAAGGCAGTGATTATGGACTTCCTGGGCTGGAGTCAAATGAAGAACATCAAGATCAAGTTGCAGTGCATTTCACTTGTGATATTGCATTAGTATTGTGTAGGGTAGTGTGAGGAGAAACAGTCTGAGGAATGAATGCTAATTCCGGTACAGGGTCCCCGATTCTGCTAGGCACGAATACAGGGCAGAAATGTATAAAATAACAGAATGTGACAATAGTTTAACTTATGGGAATGAAAAGGAGAGAAAGAACAATTGTTAACCAAATAGGTGAAATGATTTCAGAGCTTACAAAGAATTACTTAGTGGTATGGCACACAATGGCGGGGAGAAAAGGGACCTACGGTGTACACATTGAGCTGGGTTACAGACGGAAGATCCAAGCTGTGGTGACACAGGCGATTAAGGTATTCACGGTGTCTCAGTTCTGCCGTGTTCCACCTTCCCGTGTATGATTTTCAGCCACCAGAGTTCTGAATGTCTGAATGACAGAAAATTGAGTTCCAGAGCTCTGCTTGTATGGTGTTAACTCGTTTTGACCACACGATGGCAGCAATGCTTCACATTTTCTCATACTAGGCTTTAGGCCGGCAGGCAGGTAGGTGGGTAGGTAGGTGGGTGGGTGGGTGGGTAGGTGGTAGGTAGGTAGGTAGGTAGGTAGGTAGGTAGGTAGGTAGGTAGGTAGGTAGGTAGGTAGGTAGGTAGGTAGGTAGAAAATCCATTGAAATAAACAGTGTGTGAAATACCAGACATTTAGACTACCAGAATATTCCTCTGAAAACTTTAGGTTTTGTTTGAGAGGTAATGCAAAGACTAACTTGAGAGTTCTTCACAACCAGCCTCGGGCTATTTTATAGACAAATGTTGAGACTGTTGAAAAAATACTCATAGCTCTAGAAACATGTTTTTAAGAACAGTAAAAAATATAAAACTAAGCCACTTAAGAGCATAATTATTTTTCAAATGATTTTTGTAAGATACTTTGTTAAAAAAAAAAAGGATTGTTTTCTTCTATAATTGATGAGTAGTTGCTCACAAGCTCATTACCATGCTACATTCTACTGTGTGTATGTGGCTTTCTGTAAAGTTGAACGCATATTGCAAAAATGTAGTTTTGGACCTGAGACAACAATAACTTAAAATAGTATAATAGTGGATGCAAGGACCACACAATCCTTCAGTTTGCTGTGCTTTCGAAAACTTAGACCATGTAATTCTGAATGACAAACCCTCCAGAATAAGCTCTTTTGAACTAATACTGCTCATTTCTTTGCTCAGCTTCTAGGAACACGGAATCTTGATCTTACACTACTTATCAGGTTAAGGCAATGTTTGAAGATGATTTAGCTTAATTACATTTATTTTTTTTAATTTTATCTCATTTTTATGACAGATTAAATATAGATTAAAATTTTTATGAACACGTAATTTATGTGTGTTTTGCATTCATAAATAAGATGACACATACTACCACATGGTAGAGTCCCACAAATTAATATATTCCACTAACTGTATATGTTTTCTTCTGCTTAAATTTCTTCTGCCTTGCTTATGGCCAGTGTCTTTTGTCAGCAATAGTATACTTTCTGGTTTTGACTTTTTTGTCAAAGGCTTATGCATTTTCCAAACCTAATAAATGATATGTTCCCAGGAAGCTTTTCTAGATGACACAGTGGGATATATCTGTCCCCATCTTCCATTTTCTTACATTTTAAAGCTGCCTATGAATTTTTTTCCATCTCGTTAAGGCCTTGAGTTGCTGATATCAGGATGCATGTAATTCAACATGACATTCTTTAGGGCTCATTATGCTCTTCTGTACTCAATATGTTTACTCTAATATCTTCTAATCCATGCTGTGTACAACAGACTAAAAAGCCCCGAGCAAATAGACATCAGTAATAGGTAGTAATACTAAAGACAAATTTATTCAAGCTGAAGACCTGCTGTCCACTGTTTCAAATTTATGGCAGTCACTCATTACCTCCAAGAACACTACTATGATATGTAAGAATAGAAAATATATTTAAATATGAATGAAAGCAATAAATGTCTTGCCTGTGCAGCAAGCTCAGTATTTGAGTCAGAATACATCTACTTAAAACAGCTAAAATTAAATTAGGGAATTAATAAATTTATCTTCTGATTTCTCCTGACAACTGTTACTTCTCTTTAGTCCCAGAGTCTAGACTATAATAAGGAGTGGGCAGGCATTCTTGGGAGCAGCCTTAATGATAGCATTGTAAAATGTTAGCAGTAGTGATGGTGTAGAATAAATAAGTGTGAATTACATGCTGAGTCCTTCTGTGGAAGATCAACCAATATTATGTATACAAGTAGAAGCTAAGACTTTCTTTTTGGTAGAAATGAAGTAAACATCACCATGGGATAAACCATGCCACCAAAACAATTCTTTGTAGCTGTAAAATTGCTCAGCATCAACCGAATGACTGCTGTACTCACAAAAGTATTGAATTTCAAGGGAAATAGACAATGTCCCTGAGCCTCAGGGTTTGCACCCACCTGATGACTACAGCCAGCATGACCTCTGAACTGAGAACACCAAGATGTACTTTGCAAGATAGATAGATGACAGAAAACAAAGGCAGAGTCTTACAAAGGAAATAATTGCATAGTGACATAGAAAGGATTTTATATAATGAGGGAAATATATATATGAGAAAACCCAGGAAGTAAAAATTCTGACTTATTGAAACACTGAACTCAGTCTTGCATTGGATAGAAATGGTGATGGAAAGATTTATTCTGATAGAATAATTTTAAAAAAAAAATTCTAATGAGATTGTTCTATTGTTCTACTGTTTGCTCATTTCTTTGTGTTGTTATTTGTTTCATTGAGATATGGCTTTGCTATGTTGTCCTATTATGCCTGTCTCAAACTCCTGGGCTAAAGTAATCCTCCTGGCTCATTTTCCCAAAGGCTTGTAGTAGAGATGAGATAATACACATGGCTGAAATTGATCCCCCCCCAAATCTAATTTTGGGATTTGAAGATGAAAACTGGATTGTCACATCATGAAAGAGACTTAATTTTTATAAGACATTTTCTCTACATTAATAACGGTAAAAACTAAATATCTATAGTTAATTGGTAAGAACATCATTGGTTTATAATGCTCATAAATGGGACTCACAATTAATTATAGTTTTGAGCCATTAGCATGAATATTGTCCTTGATGTAATGATATTAAATACAAATATTTGGATGGGAGAGAGACAAAGACAGTCAGACAGAGATCTAAAAAATGTCTAGGATTAAAATTCACACAGGATACATTTTACACAGAGTAAATCATACACATTCAGTACCATAATGATAAGGGGTGGGCAAAAAGTTGCTTGAGAAACCATGGTGTAATCTATTAAGAGTGAAAATAGAAGTTCAAGGCATTAACAAATGTCAGTTTTACAGCTAATTTCCCAATCCTCTGGCTTTTATAAACTTTCTACTCTACTTTACTTGAAGTTCCCTGAGGGTTAGTTGTAGGAGTTGTGTTGTAGTCATATCCATTGAGATTGGACTCACCATCCACCAGCCATGATACCTCAGCAATGTGACTGCCTATATAAAATCTGAACCATAACAATATCGAGCTGAGATGGAAATTGAAAATCTCATGAGGTCAGATCCTAAGACAGACAACTATAGGCACCTAATGTCTGCTCAGAAGGAGAATTAGCCTTACCCAGAGATGAACTCCCTTATTTGTTACAAAATAAGTAATATATAATAAATAAGTAATATATAATAAATAAATTGCATATTATATAATATGTAATAAAATAAGTAATAAATATAAAATTACAAAGTAATGACACTGAAATCATATACATAAAAGTTACACTAAACTGACTCAACATGCTGATGGGAGATGTTATTCTGTATATATGTTTCTCATACTGGTTAATAAAGCTCTGTGGCCAATGAGATAGCAAGATAGAAGTAAAAATAGAAGTAGAATAAATAGAGTAATAAAAAAGCCACGTAAAATTGCAAAACACAGAGAAATTTTGGATACTATATGCACTTCTGTTGTCTTT